>CM039611.1:35888531-36434015 GCA_022457205.1 Saccharum spontaneum | reverse complement strand
CCAGCTAAATGAATGGTGTGTGGAAACATTTTGGTCGGGAGATGGAATAACATTGCCTTAGATCGTCCCCAAGCGCAAAGGTGGACCATTGCGTAGAAAAAGCATAGAACTACAATCTTGCTTACTTTTGAAATTATTATTGTCTTAATTTCGTAATAGAATTTTTGTATAAATTGGTTGTGTGCATAATATGTGACAGTCTTATGTAGAGCCTTTAGAAGATTACAACAGTGATAACTAATTCATTAAGTTGTAAACTTAGAATCAACAATAACAGTCATAATTAATCATATAATAAGAGGTATGACAACAGCCGAATAGAAAGTCATAGATTTTATATCTTCTAATAATCGATGCAACATCTCACAAATTATAGGTCCATGGTGCATGTAAAAAAAAAAAACTCGACCCGCGGGGGTAAGATAGCCTTCGAGCATTGTGCTTAAGAAGAAGACTTTCTTACGTAGGTCGAGAAAACCCCCCGAACTTCTGCCCCACCCATACACAGCGGCACCGCAGCTCCCGTGAGACTGGATTGGCCTTAGACCTGTGCTTTGGCGTGAGACAGCCGAGGGGATTTTTTTTTCAAAGCGCAGATAAACTACGCCTCCTCCGGCCAATAAATCCATCCCAAGGGGGTTCGAACTCTGACCGACAGGGTGCAAAGCGCATAACCAAACCAACTGGTTTAGCGTTCGCTTGCCCACCATGGTGCATGCAATTCATTATGCATACAAAGTTTGAGGTCAACTGAACACTATTCATTATCCGAACTTATCATCCATCGCAACTGAGTAATCAGAACTAACAAAACCCACCAAACCAGGACAAATTTACTTCTCTTCGTCTTCCTCTCTTCCTTCCAAGTTGTTTTGTATGTGTGTTCTGCTCTCTCCTCTCTTCCACGTGTTAGAGTGTGCAACAGTCTCTGCCTAACTCGCAATACCCAAGGCCAGCATGCCCACAAATCCTGAGGTTTGCTGAAGCCCAAAACTAAGGGCGGGCTTAGTCCTAACTCAGTCCAAAAAATTCTCTTTATGGATGAGAGCTAACCCCCACAGTATGTTGCCGCATGGTAACCCAAACAATATTGATATTTTTTCCACACGATATTCATGAACTATAGTGCACTTGCAAAGTGCACGAGAACAAGCATAAAATTACTACACTACGAGATTAATCTTATCAGACAAGAATAATAAAAGATTCCTCTACATGTTTTCAGTTTTCATCCACTCTCTTCTTTCCGACGATCACGTCCTTTCCACATCCTTTGCTGCAGCTGGCTGTTAGAACAAAGGACGCAACAATTACAAGTTATCGTGACCTTCCAGTTTGCTGTCACCTCCATTAAAACCATCAGTTGTACGTCCATTTGCTTAATTGCTTGGCATGCACCTTAATGGAAATGAAGAATTCAAATCCTAATGCTAATACCCTTGGCTCTTCCTGGCTTGCATTGTATCTGTCATTACATATGAGCTCCACCAGCTATGACAGCGGTGCCAGTGGTGATGCCTACTTGAGCCAAGTACACCAAACCAATTCAAGATGCCTAAACCACAAACTTCAAATTGACCCTTTCTCCCTGACCCTAGTTCATTTGGTTACCGATTTAAAAAACTAGCGTCAGCTACAAATTCGTACACTATGCAGTACTAGTAGTCTAGACGTCTAGTACTCCAAAACTTATCTGAATAATGGTAGTAGAGAATAGTGTCCATATGTTTCTAAAGAGATACAGAGAGGCCGTTTGGAATGCAGGCATTTCATATAAATTTCACATGAATCATTTCAGTTTCATAGGAAAAAACATAGCAACAACAAAAAAAAAATCCCACGTTTCAAACAGAGTATAATGTGTTTTGGATGGAAAAATGCAAATGTAATGATGCAATGTGCAGTGTGCTTAGTGCATTAAGTAACAGGGTCACTCTCGCAGCATCCGCTTCACCATCTGCAGCGTCGGCGCGAACCTGGTGGTGTTGAGCCGGATGTTCTGCTCCCGCCAGTAGAACTTCGCGTTGCTGCCGTTCCTGTAGAACACGTCGGGGTCGGCGATCACCGGGTGGTCCTTGCCGTACCTGTCGTACAGCGTGCTCTCCTCGGCGGCGATGCTGTAGGCGACGTGGCGGAGCCCCATGTGCGCCGCGGGGGGCGCCGAAGAACCCTTCCCCGTAGGGCTCCATCTTCCCCCACGGGATCACCTGCACCACCACGGCGCCCGCGCGCAGGAACACCATGTTGGTCAGCCCGGCGCCGTGCGCGCCCACGAGCACGTCGCACGAGTCCACCTCGCGCGCCACCGCGCCCACGTTCGCCCAGGACGCCGCCTCATCCATGCGCGCCACCTCGAAGCCGGCGCGCTCGATCGCGTCCACGATCGCGCCCTCGTTCACGAACCGCCGCGTGCGTCCCCGGAGGATGAGCATGAGCCGCGGCTTCGTTCCGCCGCCGGCGCCGCCAGATTTGCATGGCAGCGCGGCGGCTGGCGGTGGCGGCAGGGAGTAGGCGGCCCGGACGAACTCGCGGAAGGCGAGCATGTCGTACCCGTTCGGGGCGCGTGCCGGGTCGATGTCGAAGTCGAGGTGGCCGCGGAGGCCGACGACGAGGTGTGGGTAGCACCGCACCTCGGCGTCGGCGTCGAGGTCGACCACGTCGTAACGCGAGAGCGCGCGGAGGACGTGGCCGTACTTGCCGAGGAACCAGGCCTGGCCATCGGCGCCGGTGGCGAGGAGCTCGACGTCGCCTCCGAAGGCCCGCGCCGTCGTGAAGAGCGGCACCAGCACGTCGCTGAAGGCGTGCCAGTAGTTGAACGTGAGGCCGCCGAGCGCGAACACCACGGCCGGCACGGCCCGGCGGACCGTGCAGTAGGGCGCCTCGTGGAGGCTGGACGCGTCCAGGGACCGGACGATCACCTCGCGGACGCCGATGATCTTGCGGGACTGCGACCGGATGCTCCAGGTGGCCGCCGCGGCGGTGGCCAGCTGCTGCGGCGGCGGGATGAAGTAGACCACCGACTTGTTGACGCCACTCGCCGTGCGCGCGTCGCCCCACATCTCGCACCCGTCGTAGCGCCGGTCGGAGAGGTCGCAGATCGGCTCCAGTGGAGGATGCACTTGCGCAACAGAGGTGGCCGTCGCCGTCGCCGGTGCAATTTCTTCACCTGCAAACGTAGAAAAAAGAAAGCAGAGAAATTTAGCTGTAATGCCTAGCAATCTGAACTTGCTAGTGAGACGTGCATATGAAGAATGAACCAACCAGTGAATTTTTTCGGAGAACTCGTGGCATCTTTTTTCTGGGCCTGCTCTGTGAATACCGGAGGTTCTGCTGTTCTATCGGCTGCAAAATTTTGGGCAGAGTTCGCCAATTGCGAGCGATCGATCTTTAGATGGTGAGTTCGGAAGAAACGAATACCAAGACTTGTGAGCGGTGTCATGCATGATGAACTCGACTGGACTGCAAGGTAGCTCACCTAGCGGTGGCAGTGCATGACCACTCGTCTCCTCCCCCAGCGCCGGCGAACCTGCGCCGCCGTCTCCCGACGAGCCCCGCAAGAGAGCTAGCTTCGACGACAACGCAAAACAATTCCGTGACAGTGAGTGAAAACGAAACCGTAGGTAGGAAGTCTGGCAGGTTTGGCACGTATAATTCGACTAAGATGGGCTCACCGATTGTGCCACGGACTGCGAACTGCGGCGGCACGGAGAGAAAGATCACCGCCGCGACGAAGAGGCCGGCGACCAGCGCGATGGCGAGTTTGCTCTCCGCGAGCGCCGGCCATAACTTGTTCAGGGTCTTCTTCATTTGGACTGGAACCGGAACCGGCAGTTGGCAAGAGCAGTAGTAGTCCAGCCAGGACACTCCCGTTTCTCCTCCTTAAATAGCCGCTTTTGTCAGGGAATTCTGCGTTCATGACTCTCACACACCCCCATGGAATTCTGCATTTCAGGTCTCCGCTTCACGTTATGAGTCATGGCTACAGGATGTGGAAGCCATTTTACATATCTCACAGGCAATACGGCATGGTTCTGTGTTGCAGTACACGTCTTGTTTTCAGTCGTTCGGCCGGCTCCACTCATACGTTTTTAGTAGGATGCTTGCTCGAAATTGGTGGTGGGTGTACAATAAATGGTGACTGTGCATTGCCTGTGGAATTCGAGTATGGCTGCTGGATCTGGCAGGGTAGAAAGGATAGGTACCAGACATGCAAATTCATCCTTTTCTTCTTTGTGTGCATTCACGACGTAGAAATAGACCACTTTGTCAGCCTATATCAACAACAGTGGTTGCACCTTTTTTTTTTTTAGGAAAAACACTGTTAGTCAGGTAGAAAAAACATCTTTGCCTCAAGCATCACGCCCGGACGGGGTCACGACATTAAAACAAGCTGCAAGGCAACGACGAGAGACATCTTCGCCTGTTCGCAACTAGTCCTACTCGAACACTCGACCATGTGGCCGGATGTGCACACTACTGATCAGGCAGTGACGCTAAGTGTGCACGCCGCTCCCCAAAACCTCCTTAGGATACTACAGTTCTACCACAAGACAGTTTATCTTTCGCTGAAGCCTCGACATGATATGATTCGACAGTCGACAGAGGGTAAGACATTAAAACCAGCTATGCGTTGTCATTTGAAGCTGGTGAGGTAACTGTGCAGAGAAACTAATCCTGAACATTAGGCAGTTTTAAGGGGGAGTGCACACTCCCCACGATCGAAGGAAAATGCAAACATTCGCTCCCACTGTTTTAGTATAACTACAAGGGGTGTCAACTGGACATTCCCCACTTCTGTTCTGCAGCTTCCTCCTCCCTGCAGATCGTTAGATGTTTCTGAGTTTCTCTCCTAGTCCTGCCCATGTGAAACCAGGGCAGAAGTTATGCTCAAATTACAGCAAAATTAACTACAATCAGCTCACTTATCTAAAAAACAATGGATAAATCATGATTGGATACATTGCAATGCATTATTAATTTTGTTTACACATAATGGGAATAAATCACAATCTTTTTGGCGAAACAATATGGCACTGGACGTTGTATCTTTTAATAGGAAACACAAAACCAAATGCATCCTGATCCCTTATTTGTGAAATAAGATACCACGTGATACCACACCTTTTAAGAAAGAAAAAAAAGTAATGCAATGAAACATAGAGAGAGCAAGTTCTGTTGAAGCCCAATTTCCTTTCTAAAGGACTACTACTCATACCCGTTGGATTGATCAGCCAGATTTTCTCTCTTAATCTGACTGTCCATCTCGATGCCACACCCGATTCCCTCGCCCTCCCGAGGCCATCACGACCGCCGCCTTCAGAAGCAGGGCTCCGCTGCTCTGCCCTCCTCCCTCTCATGCGATTTCATGCTGTCAAATCCGCTATCAGCTAACCCATCTTCAACGAGAACACCCATCAATTGCCCCTAGACCCCACCACACCGCGGTGGACAGCGTCCACATTGCCATGACACCACCAACTTTACCAAGCCAGCCTCCCTCTCAGGTGACCTCCAAACATGCCTGAATCAGGTACGTCACCCCCAGTGCTAAATTCCCAAACCAAAACTAAACCCAAATAAATACACGACCCTGGGATTTGCAGGATCCAAGTCACCTTAGATCTCACCAAATCTGAAACAATGAACTGCAGTCCAAACAGCATTGCAAGTAGTATTTGTCTGACAAAAAATACCTACCTTAAAAGTTAGGCAATGATGGCATAATGTGAATATGAACTTCTTAGTCCCATCCAACAGGGAAAATATGAGTCAGGACTAAGGAGGTACCTGATGAGATTAAATATTGCATTGAAAATAACAATGGAATCATTGGCTACTACAGAAGGAAGATCAAATAAAACTAGGTTGCTGGGAAGAGTCTTACCCAGATTTTCTTTTCATCTAACGTTTTGTGCTATTGAAGGCAGGGCTGGCCTTTTCTCTACCAGCTCATAGTGGAGAACAAAGTTGTCCTGCAGTAAACACAGGATAATGTAACTTTCAAGTGTACAAGAGATGCCACATATTTTTTCCAGTATATAGGTCAACAGGACCAAACCTTACGGACTGAATCCCAGATCTCTGGGTCAAAGCAAAGGTAAGATCCACGTTCATAGAGGTGAGTTTTGACTAGAGGTTCCACATTTGCAGTTCTTGTGAACCATAAGCGCACTTCTTTATGGTAAAACCATCCCCGATTATACCTGAGAAGACAAAATCAAATACACTATAGGGTTTATTAAGGTTAATATACATAAAGAAAAAATAAAAAACAGTTTCATCTCTGTTTGGTTTAGCTATGCTGCACTAGGTTGTCAAGTGTGGTACATGTGAAAAGGTAGCTTTTGACAAATATAGTTAGATACTATTGCTGTCATTCAATAGTAGACAGAATGAAAGAGAATTCATGGCAATATCTTGAAAAATGGGTAAGCCTAGAAGAAGACTCAAGGGACACGCAGCAATGCGACACAAACACTCATCAAAGTTAGCAAACTACCAACAAACAAATATTGTAATGGACTGAAACTTCATTAACTAAAATGAGAAGTAAAGAGTAAATTTGAAAACACTTGTGGTCAGGTAGTCTAGCTGCTTAGAGCAGCGGTTCAAGGCTTTACTGACCCAAACAACAATCCATGCATAGGTTCCTAGTGTGTACAAGTAACTTTTTAAAAAAAAAACAGAAGTGCCAAATTATATAACACAAAAGCTCGGCTGGTTCAACATTCACTGAATTAGGTTCATATATGCAGGTTACATTTGCTTCTAATAAGTGGAAACTGGCATCATTAACCCATCGTTAGGCTGGCAGCTGGTTTATGAACAAGTTTTACAGCATTAACAAGGATATTAATCTTTGCCACGGATATTGCTGATATGTGATCGTAACACTTAAAACAGTACTACAAAAAAGTCTAGAAACATTAAAAAGCAAGGAGCATGAAAACTCAGATAAATAGCACCAAGATATGCTAAAGAAATGGCCTCAATGTACTCACAGTTCATTGGCAGCATACAGCTGAGCTTCATCCCTTGGCATGCTGCAAGAAGAAAAATATAACCAGATTAAACTATGGTGAGTAAATGACAAGCCTAATTAAGTACAATATTATGGTAGAACTGTGGAAGTACCTATAGAAGATGTAAAATAGTATAAGTATGTGAAACTTCTGAAAAAGTAAGGGCTGCAACAAGACAGAATTTGTTAAAATGTAATATGAACCAGACACATCAAGATAAAATTCTGGTGGTTATATCAGATAACGTGGTTTTAAAAATCTCATTATCGAAAGTAGCCTACAGTTACAGGTGCTTACCTGTAGCGGTGGAGTTTGCTCAGAGAAGTAACAAGCCGGAATTCGAAAATCAGTATCTCCTTTTGCTGGGTCATTCGACCAGGGTGAGCCAAATGTCTTGTATAGATTATCTGGTGAGTTCAAGTTCAAACCCAATGTTGTCAAATCTATTCCTAAAGCAAGAGATGCTAAATCAGCATCATTCATCCTTATAACTCCCAGCAATCCTAACAAGCCATATGGATCAGGTGGTGTTGGTCCCGCCTGAATCTTTTGAATCTGATCCCGATATGAATGTGCAGCTGAAGACATCTGCTGAAACCTGAAATGATTTTGAGGCTGCGGCTGCTGGTATTGCGGCAGAAATTGATCATATGATCCCAAACCAGAAGTTTGACTGGGTGGTCTCAGTAAAATATTGTGGGATCCGGCAGTCTGGACCTGATAGAACATAATTGAGATTACTACTATCGTTCAATCAAAGGGGCAATATAAACATCAAAGTGATACATCCCTCTGGAAAGATTAATTGGATGGTTGTTTTGGGAAAATCATGGGGTACTTACCGAATTAGCACCTTGCTGGTGTTGTTGACGATTAGGTAGGTAGCTACTTCCTAAGTTAAAGCCTGACCTTGCCATCTGTGTATGTGTGCAGTGTGCATATTATGTCAAAAAAAAAAGACAACGACTCAATGGGATGATTATTCAAACTACAGAAAATTAACTCACAGGATACTGCTGCGATTGCATTACAGGTACATTCTCGTGGAGTTGTTCCTTATGATGCAACTCCATAGCATTATAATCCGAAGGGTTACCTGATAACACGAGATTATTAAATTTTCCAAGTTGTTAAAATAGAGTTAACAAGAATAAATGCATTAACTAGTGAAATGTCCATATAGAGAATGTCAAGCATCAATAAAACATAAGATTCTATTTTTTTGTGTGGGTTTATAAAGGAGTGATACTCCAATCCAATGAGGATGTTATAGGTTTCATGCACCAACCAAATAAACCCAAAAGCTTAAGCAATTGGGAAGAGGTGGGCAATCCACTAATACTTCACAACACTCCCACTCACATGCAGCCAGAACAAAGTGCAAACGTGGAAATAAAGAAGGGAGTGGAGGACTTAAAAGATGCCTCTATCAGGACTCGAACTCGAGACCTCTGGCTTTGATACCATGTTAGGTTTCATGCACCAACCAAATGAACCCAAAAGCTAAGCGATTGGGAAGAGGTGGGCAATCCACTAATACTTCACAACAGAGGAAAGAATCAGTTCAAAAGGCAGGTAAAAAGATAACAATGATTCAAGATTTGTAACACAACTAAGGAAAAAAATTGACCTCTTTATAGAAAAATGATTCAGCAGTGAAGATTAGACGCAATTCATCCAAGGGCAATGCTAGTTTTTCCCTTGTAAAGAAGGAAAAAAGGATGTAGTAATTGGCTCAAAAGTATGGCCTTATTGCAAAACTTTGTTTCCTATTGCAAACCTTTTTTCATTTTGGTGCATCACAAAAGACGCAAGAAACGAAAAGGGATGTGAAGCTTCATACAGTACAGTGCTCAGGGTACGCATGTCCAGCCAAAAGGGTTGCAACATCGTACCTCAGTAGCAATTGCATCTCATAATTAGGAGGTTCTTTTGATCTATTTTGGTTGAAATGGTCAGGTCTCATGAGAAATCCTAAGGGCTTGAACATCTCTGGATGGTTCAGGTGCTACCTCATAAAGGCCAATTTACCTTCCATGTCTTATATGGATTGTAGTAGTGTACTTGTGTTGTTTCCATATACAAGCACAACATCACAAGATCATACAACAAATTCTCTGTACGAATTGTTGAAAGATGATTCCACAACATCAATTGGGGAAAAACTCAAGGGCTGTGTGCTCACTTTTGGTTTTGGTTACTAGAATGCTGACAGAAGGATTACAGGCTGGTTGCCATGTTCGCAGAAGCATGCAAGTTATAATTGAACCTTTTGTTTATGTTACGAATCTCACCTATTACAAAAAAAAACCTATTAACCATGATATTTCATTAAGAAGAAGTCTCAACCACAGGGTCAAGAAAAGGCCACAAACCGTGGCTATTAAATAGCACAGAGAGTGGCCCTTTTTTGTGAGAAAAGAGAGTCGAACTCCCGACCTGTAGGTCACACAACAACTCCCCAATCACTGCGCTACGCGCACATTTTCTGAATCTCCCCTTATCGACCATCAAATAATGGTCCATGATAATTCTAGTTGGCCAGCGGTTTGTTGAATAATCCCAATATTGGCCCTTCATTCCTACAAAAAAGGGGAAAAAAACCACCGATATGCTGGTACAGGGCCAGGTCTTCTATTGATTCCTTTTTTGTTATTATAGGCTCGGCGATGGGTTTCTTCATTATTGTTGTCGGGCATTTTTGTTATTTTGAAGACCACTTTTGTTGTCGGTCACCAAAGAGCTCGAAGATGGATAACACATCCAAAAGACAAGATTTTTACGTAGATAGATTCTTTTCTATATCACCTCTTCCCATCTTTGGCCTAGTCATAGTCACATAAAACAGGGTCAAAGGCATCGATCCTCGACCTGGATATGCGGGATCAGTTTTGACCATTGCGTCAAAACCTCTCCCAAATAGCATACCACATTCATCGACTCCATTCCTCAACCCCATTGACACAGGAACTTTGTGGCTATGGGCTAGTCTAAAAGTGTGGCTATGGACCTAGTCTAAAAGTGTATCCACCGCGTTGGATATCAATAACAACCACAAATATAGCCAAGGCTTAGGATGATTAGACAATCCATCTATAGCTCCATCGTGTCCTATGGGTATGATCACCCACCAACTTGTGTTGGCCTTCTGGATCTTTGTTGCCAATATCCAATGTAGTAAGGCAGACCACTTTATAAGAGTGGCAAGATGACGAGTTCGCCGTTAAGAACTGTTCACATCATGTTATACCTTTGGCAGGTTTGCAAATGCTCATCTGGATACTAGTTGTGTATTTCTACTTGACGCAGGGATTGTCAAAGATGGGACAGTATATGCTACTCCCTCCATTCCAAATTATAAGACATTTTGGCTTTTTTAGATACATTAGTTTAACTATGTATCTAGACATAGTGTATATCTAAGTGCATAGCAAAAGTTATATATCTAGAAAAGCTAAAACATCTTATAATTTGGAATGGAGAGAGTACAAGAGAATCTAACGATAGGGCCTTACTGTTGCCAAGGAAAAAGCCAATTGCAACAAGACAGACAAAAAGATTTCACATTAAACCTATGAAAGTGTAATAACCTCTGATTAACTTGACGAAAAGATAAATAGTAAATTGAAAGATGGAGCTCACAACACAAGCCAGGGTCATACTGTTGAAAACTAAACAGTTCAAATGCTAAGCTCAAGTACTCAACAAATACAGAGTAACAAGGGCCAGTTTATAACAACAAACTGTAGAAGATACACAACTGATATTGGAAGGTCAAGGTCAGTAACACAATTCGTTTCAAAATATATATATATATACACAATCAAACAGATCGGCACCACAGATGGCAAATGAGGAAATCCCACTAAATCAACTGACAATTTATGGTAACAAATTTGACTAGAACAACCTTTATATCCAGGCAAAGCCGGGAAGTCTTCATTTTGAATGCTGAATTCCTGGTTTTGTTGCACAATGGTGTTAACACCAACTCCTTGCTTGCGCAGTGACCCTGCAATTAAAGAAATTAGCAAAATCAATATCCAAATAATAATTAAGAAATATATTAGTTTCCAGCACTCTTACCATATTGTCCTTGCGGACCACCAGCAGAACTAGGCCGGCCAGACAATTGGGGAAAATCATTTATGTCAAATGGAGCAGTGTCACTGGCATCATGCAACATCCCCATAGAACTAAGAGAATTATTTCCTGCTTGAATTTGGTTCTGCGATAATGAACCTCCAGATGTTGGATATGAACTTCCAAGCATATTTATCAATTGAGGAGATGCTGGTTTCACAAATTAAAAAAGGCTGGATGAGACATGAACTCTGATAAACAGATAAGTCATAAACAGCACACTTCTTAACCATTAAAATTTTTGGAGACATGTGTCACAATTATACAAATAAAAAATGTACAAGCTTATATCAGGATCAGGTACTATTATGCTATATACATCTGGGATCATGAGTTGAACCGCATTACATGAGAATATAAAAACAGGAAATGTTAAGAACTTGGTATAACTGGGGAATCTTTTATGAGGCGCTACTTTCCTGTCTCACTCAATTACACAAACTCGCTTGCAATTTACTCTCTAGCACTACCTATTCCCACAAAGCAAAAATAGCAATACATACATGCTGATTCAACAGGCTACAAAGATAATACATACATGCTGATTCAACAGGCTACAAATATATGGGGGCAGTGGACTGCTTGTTTCTCATTGCCAAATTTTAATGCCAAGAAAAAGTTGAAAGGTGGGTACTCAGCTTGAACCTTGGAGCAAGAAATGAAACAAGTGGACAACCAACATAACATGTTAAAGAGTTGAGGCTACAACTGACCAGAAACAAGCCAGCCAACCATGACACATGGAATCCAGTTAAATATATTAAATTAAAAAAAAAATATATAACATTTCACTTGTTTATGGGTACAGGTAATCAATTACCTTGTTGATGAAGCAAGCCATTCATCATTCGACTAGATCCTTGCACATTCAGACTACCACTCCCAGCATTGCCACTCAGATTCATCCGTGATGCAATACTTGAGACGGACAAACCACCAGTGCTTATATTTCTTCCAATATTGCTTCCATTTACAATATTTCCTACAGAACTTGTGATCCGTGGACCCGAGTTTCCTAAAGATGGAGATACTGACATCCCAGGAACAGAATTGCGACTACCACCGGATAAGCCTTGGATGTTACCACCAATATTCATGCTGCTACTAAATGCTGGACCTCCGCCAAAATTCATCCCTCTACCACTGACACCTGAATGTGCATGAGGAATCTGCAAAGGGACCACACAATAAATCATCTTGTTCCACATGGATGCACGGACAGAGAAACAGACATTTGAACTATAAAAATTGGTCGTCGGATCCCATAAGCCATTAAAGTGAACATGTATGCTTACCACCAAATAAGAAAATGAATTGCAATATATATGAATAAAGGTGAGCATTAGAACCTGAGACATGGCAACCGGAAGGTTGTTTGAAGGGAATCTCCCAGGAATGCTACCTCCAGGTTGTTGAACCCCAGAGGACGGAAGGCCACTCATGGCAGCATTCCTTTGCGCAAGTGATCCAGGCATACTTGGAAGGTTGTAACTTCCATGAGTGTTATGCAAGCCTTTGAAAATATCAGGAAAAGAAACCTTGCTTAATGCCTGTCATGTAGTATAAATGGACTAACCAAAGTTTTTTGTATTATATATATGCTCACCAGAATGATGGAAACCTGGAATTGATCCAGATTGACCCGAAAAGGATGCTGTAAATGGCCTTCCAGCTGAGTCTGGAAGATTTGATGCTGAACTATTAAGGTTTGACTGCCAAGGAAAGAAAAACTGAGTTAATAAAAAAATAAACATAATATGAGTTAAGCCTGAAAACCATATTGAGATAAGCAGGCCCCTAAAGAAGTTTGAGTAGGAGATAGTCATCAAAGAGTTCAAGATGAAATACTCATTTGTTGTCCACAAAAAAACATAAAAGGAGTGTAAACAAACAAGCAAATGACCTACCAGATCACATTGTAACAATACCTCTGCCCTGATTTACCTGCTGATAGTCTCAAAGTGCACAAATTTGACTATCACCTAATACAAGTACCGTATATCAAACATTAAAAATATCGCTGTCTCACAGTGCACAATGATGGATAAGTCTCTGTGGCTGGTGGTTGTAGGGCTGCTGCACACTGCAGCACATGATCTTTGTGTCCAGCATCTTTTGACTGCTTTTAGGACAGCAGTTAGCATCTAGGACGGCATCTAGAACAGCATCTGCTTTTAGGACAGCAGTTGGCATCTAGGACAGCATCTTAGACTAAGTGGTTAGCATCTAGACTAGCATCTTAGACTAGCATCTTGGCATATGCTTGGCTGGCTAGCAGCCTATAAATATGTATCCCCAACCCCTCAGGTTGGCATGGCATTGTATGAGTTTGTGTGAGAAATAAACCAGAAAATTGCCCCAACTCCTAGTGTCATCCTCTCTTGATGAGAGTAAGGATTCAGCTACTACCAAGAGTGCGAATCCAGCGACTAACAAGTGGTATCCGAGCCGTACTATCCTGTAGCCTGAGCATCTCCTGCTCTTCTCCTTCCCCGGCCTCGCAGCAGCCCCAACCGCAGCCGGTAGCAGCAGCAGCTCCGGCTGCCCCTGCTCTCCACACAGCAGCCCCCTCGATAGCGCGCCATGTCCGCAGGCCAGTCTCAGGGCTCGGTCGCTTCGAGCACGCGGCGTCGGCAGGAGGCCGACCTCGCCGCGGCAGAGAAGCGCGAGCGAGCGGCAGCAGACGCCGCTGCAGCAGCGGCAAGGGCATCGAGGCTGGCAGCAGCGGAGCTAGCAGCAGCTAGAGCGGAGGTGGAAGCAGCGGCGGCGGCGGATGCAGCGCGTGCAGCAGCAGCGGAGGTAGAGGTTCTACGCGGCAGCAACAGCAGCTCCATCGCTGCTGATGACAGCGCCGACGCGGACCTCGAGCTGCTGGAGAGGGAGGCATCGCGAGGGCGAGCGGCGCAGTGGGCAGCCGTGCACGCCCATGAGCGCGGCGGCAGCCCAGACAGGCGCAGACACGCTGGCGGCGCTCCTGAAGGAGGCGCGCACGGCGGTGGCGCTCCTGGAGGAGGCGCGCATGGCGGCGGCGGACGGGTCGACGGAGAGCGCGGCCTTCACAGGCAGCGCGGCTCTCTCTCCCCGGTTCGGTACCGTGGTCACCACGAGTACCAGGCTGTCGTCAGGGACGTCGGCCCCGGCGGCGGACGAGTCGACGGAGAGCGCGGCCTTCACAGGCAGCGCGGCTCTCTCTCCCCGGTTCGGTACCGTGGTCACCACGAGTACCAGGCTGTCGTCAGGGACGTCGGCCCCGGCGGCGGGTGGCCTACCCTCACCAAGACCAACTACGTTGAGTGGGCTGCGGTGATGAGGGTGAAGCTCCAAGTGCGGCATATGTGGGATGCAGTCCGGTACGGCGACGTCGACTACGACCAAGATCGACGGGCGCTGGATGCTCTCATTGCTGCAGTCCCGCCCGAGATGCAGTTTTCGCTTACCAGCAAGCGGACTGCCAAGGAGGCTTGGGACGCCATCGCTGCAGCACGCATCGGCAGTGACCGCGCCCGCAAGTCCACACTGCAGGCACTTCGCAAGGAGTGGGAGAACCTGGCCTTCAAGCCAGGTGAGGACGTTGATGACTTTGCTCTCCGTCTCAACACTCTGTTGCAGAAGTTGGTGCAGTTCGGCGATGACACCTACGGCGAGGAGAGAGCTGTTGAGAAGCTCTTCCGCTGCGTCCCCGAGAAGTACAAGCAGATGGCTCGCTCAATCGAGTCTCTGCTGGACCTCTCCACGATGACGATCGAGGAGGCGTTGGGCCGCCTCAAGGTCGTTGACGGCGATGAGCCACAGCGCCTCTCGGGACCCGTCACCATTGGCGGGAAGCTCCTCCTCACTCGGGAGCAGTGGGCTGCCGGCCAAGGTGACAGGAAGAAGGGGGAGCCTTCTTCCACGACAGGCGGCCGCAAGCGTGGCAAGCGTGGCAAGCCGCGCAAAGACGCCCAGGCAGGGGCGCGAGGACGTGCCGAGGGTGATGATCGTGGAGGCGCCCAGGGCGGCGCCGCTGGCAAGCAAAAGCCAGCACGAGGCGACCCTTGCTACAACTGCGGCAAGCTTGGTCATTGGGCCAAGGATTGTCGACAGCCACGACGCGGCCAAGCCCACGTCGCGCAGGCGGAAGAGGAGGAGCAGCCGGCTTTGTTCATTGCTCATGCGAGCATCGAACTACCTCCAGCGGCACCGGCCGCAACGGCTCTCCTCCACCTTGACGAGCCAAAAGCACACGCCCTCCTCGACGACAGCTCCGGCAATGACAAGACCGACGGGTGGTGCCTTGACACCGGCGCCACCCACCACATGACCGGACGGCGGGAGTTCTTCACCGAGCTCGACCCAAGCGTTCGAGGCACCGTCAAGTTCGGCGACGCCTCCGCTGTGGAGATCAAGGGCGTCGGCTCTGTCGTCTTCGTCGCCAAGACTGGCGAGCACAGGCTGCTCACCGGTGTCTACTACATCCCCGCGTTGAGGAACTCCATCATCAGCTTGGGACAGCTGGATGAGAGCGGATCACGCGTGGAGATCGAGCACGGGGTGCTGCGCATCTGGGATCATCGACACCGGCTCCTGGTCAAGGTCAACAGGAGCAACCGCCTCTACGTCCTTCACGCACAGGTGGCGCAACCTCTTTGTCTTGCAGCCCGCCGCGACGACGACGCTTGGAGGTGGCACGAGCGCTTTGGGCACCTCAACTTTGAGGCCCTGAGGCAGCTCGGCAGCAAGGAGATGGTGCGGGGCATGCCGCACGTCGACCACGTGGAGCAATTCTGCGACACCTGCGTCCTCACCAAGCTGCGGCAGCTCCCTTTCCCCCGCCAGGCGAGCTTCCGCGCCAAGGAGAAGCTGGAGCTCGTACACGGTGACCTCTGTGGCCCCGTGACACCGGCTACACCTGGAGGCCGGCGCTACTTCCTCCTCCTCGTCGACGACGTGTCCCGCTACATGTGGGCTGTCCTGCTCGACGCCAAGGCAGCCGCAGCGGACGCCATCAAGCACCTTCAAGCTGCTGCGGAGGCGGAGTGCGGCCGCAAGCTTCGGGTCCTACGCACGGACAACGGCGGCGAGTTCACGGCGGCCGAGTTCGCGGCGTACTGCGCCGATGAGGGGATCCACCGCCACTTCTCCGCGCCGTACACTCCGCAGCAGAACGGCGTCGTCGAGCGCCGCAACCAGACGGTGGTGGCCACCGCCCGTGCCCTCCTCAAGCAGAGAGGGATGCCGGCAATCTACTGGGGTGAGGCGGTGATGACTGTCGTCCACTTGCTCAACCGCTCCCCCACCAAGGCCCTCGACGGCAAGACGCCATACGAGGCCTGGCACGGGCGCAAGCCCGCGGTGAGCCACCTTCGCGTCTTCGGCTGCCTGGTCTTCGTCAAGGAGCTCAACCACGTCGGCAAGCTCGACGACCGGAGCACGCCAGGGGTCTTCATCGGCTACGCGGAGGGCGCCAAGGCCTACCGCGTCCTCGACCCTGCGACACGGCGCGTGCGCATCACGCGTGACGTCGCGTTCGACGAGGGGCGAAGCTGGACGTGGGGCAAGATGGTGGATGACGACTCGACTCCGACGACCAGCGATTTCGTCGTCGACTACGTCCACTTCAAGGAGGCGGGGGGAGCTAGCAGCTCGTCCTCACCGAGCTCGCCTACCCCACCACCTCGTTCGCCACCACCTCCGGCGAGTCCTTCACCACCGCCACCACCAGCTCCGGCAAGTCCACAGGCTCCGGCGAGTCCACCACCAGCACCGCCGGCCACGCCTCGTTCTCCTACACCGGACCCTACCTCTTCAGGCTCGGCACCGGCAGCTTCGGCCCACGACGAGCAGCGCACAGTGGAGTTCGCCACTCCGCTGTCCAACGACGAGGATCGCATCGACGCCTACCACGGCGGCGAGCCTCTGCGCTACCGTACCGTGGACAACCTCCTCGGCGAGCAGCCGGTCCCTGGACTGGCACAGCATGACTTTGAGGCGGAGCTGCACCTCGCACAGGACGATGGCGAGCCTCGTTCCTTCGCCGAGGCGGAGAGGGACGCGGCATGGCGTGCCGCGATGCAGATGGAGATGGACGCCGTCGAGCGGAACAAGACGTGGGAGCTGGCCGATCTTCCAGCCGGCCACCACGCCATCTCTCTCAAGTGGGTCTTCAAGCTCAAGAAGGACGAGACCGGAGAGGTGATCAAGCACAAGGCGCGTCTGGTGGCGCGCGGCTTCGTCCAGCAAGAAGGAATCGACTTCGACGACGCCTTCGCGCCCGTTGCACGGATGGAGTCCGTGCGACTCCTCCTTGCGCTAGCTGCCCAGGAGGGCTGGCGTGTCCATCACATGGATGTCAAGTCGGCGTTCCTTAACGGCGACTTGAAGGAGGAGGTCTACGTGCATCAGCCGCCGGGATTTGCGATTCCCGGCAAGGAGGGCAAGGTGCTTCGCCTGCGCAAGGCCCTCTATGGCTTGCGGCAGGCACCGAGGGCGTGGAATGCCAAGCTGGATTCCACGCTGAAGGGGATGGGCTTCGAGCAAAGCCCACACGAGGCGGCCATCTACCGGCGGGGCAGCAGAGGAAAGGCCCTGCTGGTAGGCGTCTACGTCGATGACTTGGTGATCACCGGCACCAAGGAGGTGGAGATCGAGGCGTTCAAGGAGAAGATGAGGGCGACTTTCCAGATGAGCGACTTGGGCCCTCTCTCCTTCTACCTGGGGATCGAGGTCCACCAGGACAGCTCCGGCACCTCTCTTCGCCAGACTGCCTACGCCAAGCGCATTGTGGAGCTAGGCGGTCTCACCGGCTGCAACCCAGCCCACACTCCTATGGAGGAGAGGCTGAGGCTGAGTCGGGAGAGTACGGAGGAGGAGGTGGACGCGACGCAGTACCGGCGCATTGTGGGCAGCCTTCGCTACCTTGTCCACACGCGACCGGACTTGGCGTTCGCCGTCGGCTACGTCAGCCGGTTCATGCAGCGACCGACGGCGGAGCACCAGCAGGCCGTAAAGAGGATCCTCCGCTACGTCGCAGGCACCTCAGACTACGGCTTGCACTACCCGAGGTGCCCCGGTGCGGCGCATTTCGTCGGGTACAGCGACAGTGACCACGCGGGCGACATCGACACCAGCAAGAGCACAAGCGGGGTCCTCTTCTTCCTCGGCAAGCGCCTCGTTAGCTGGCAATCGGTCAAGCAGCAGGTGGTGGCCCTGTCCAGCTGCGAGGCCGAGTACATAGCGGCTTCCACCGCTTCGACTCAGGCGCTCTGGCTCGCTCGACTGCTTGGTGATCTCCTCGGCAGAGACACTGAAGCGGTGGAGCTCAAGGTGGACAGCAAGTCCGCCTTGGCCTTGGCAAAGAATCCTGTCTTCCACGAGCGCAGCAAGCACATCCGGGTGAGGTACCACTTCATCAGGAGCTGCCTGGAGAAAGGGAGTGTCCGGGCCAACTACATCAACACCCAAGACCAGCTCGCCGACTTCCTGACCAAGTCCCTTGGGCGGGTCAAGTTCCAGGAACTTCGCGCCAGGATCGGGATGGCCCAGATACCCCACAAGGAGCCACACAAGACTTAGGGGGAGAGTGATGGATAAGTCTCTGTGGCTGGTGGTTGTAGGGCTGCTGCACACTGCAGCACATGATCTTTGTGTCCAGCATCTTTTGACTGCTTTTAGGACAGCAGTTAGCATCTAGGACGGCATCTAGGACAGCATCTGCTTTTAGGACAGCAGTTGGCATCTAGGACAGCATCTTAGACTAAGTGGTTAGCATCTAGACTAGCATCTTAGACTAGCATCTTGGCATATGCTTGGCTGGCTAGCAGCCTATAAATATGTATCCCCAACCCCTCAGGTTGGCATGGCATTGTATGAGTTTGTGTGAGAAATAAACCAGAAAATTACCCCAACTCCTAGTGTCATCCTCTCTCGATGAGAGTAAGGATTCAGCTACTACCAAGAGTGCGAATCCAGCGACTAACACACAATTTAACTATCACCTAATATAAGTACCGTATATCGAACATTAAAAATATTGTTGTGATACAATGAAGTACTTTTGATGATGATTCCATTCATATAACTCTTGCATGATATCTCTAAAAAGATTTGCCTGGTGATGATTGAAGTTATATAAAAGTTTGACTTTCATTCAAGAATATCATCCATTCTGGACCCAATGTAGTAAACAAATAGAAAGAGCATGAATCCATAATGATAGCAAGAAAATCCAAAGGCAAGTATACTTGTGCAAGTACGTACATTCAGCAAGCCCGACATTTTGAAGACACCAAAAGAAACGAAGACTCAAGGGCAAATGAAGATTATCCGCAGAAAATGCATGACGCAGCAAACCCTTCCAACCTGAAACAGAAAGAGGATACATTTATAAGTAGTCAGTACAATAAGGGAATCGTTTGAACAAGGAAAATACCTTATATTAAAACAATGTGAACAACATATAACAAGTACAGCAATGAAACTGAAAGACAGACACTAAATTCAAGTTTGTCCCTAGATCAGTTGGTTTTTACATATCTGTCATTCAGTTGAAATGACAACAACAAAGCTGTTAAATCACGGGCAGATGGGGAAGGCTGAGATGAAAACCATCGCAAATCGTCAACAAAAAGGAAAGTCATAAAAAAATATAAAAGGATCACTTGAAACGACTGGAAAGAGTAAGCTATAAGAAAATCATTCGAACCACAATTATCACAATAACTGCAGAAATTTTGAACACTAAAAGATTGGTCAGGCCAACCTTCCAATATAAAGCAGACCATGTGCCAGCACAATATGAAAACATGCCGATTTTCCTAAACACCTCGAAACATGTAGAAGGGTTATTTGTACCATAAACTACTGGGTTACTGGGTTAGACTAGTGCATTCCAGAATAACCTGATCAGCTCAAAACATGACAGCAGCAACATTGCATATGAGAGCTGACACTGAAACTGCTGAACCATAGAATATAATCCCACACACTCAATCCTTCTCCGCAGGTACGAGCACACAAATCTCCGCAACCTAACACATCAAAGCAAGGAAGGAAAAGCAAAGAAGGAAAAATTCCGGCGAGCATATAACACGATCCCACTCCACATCGGCAATCGCCGGATGGACGAACAGAAACACACGTAGAAACGGATCGAACGGCGCAAAAGGCCGGTAAGGGAGTCGGATGGGAGCGGAATCGCGGGGTCTGTGTCGGGGAATTAGGGCAAACCGGGGCACGGGGCATGCTTACCGAGGGGAGGCCGCGCCTGTCACGAGGGAGGCGGAGAAGATCGGGTTCGGCGGCGGCGGTGGCGGACGCGCTCGGCGGATCCAGGGGGGATGTGGAGAGCGTCGCGACTCGCGAGAGGGCGAGACGCGCTGCGTCTGGCCGTCGGCGACGGCGAGAGGAATCGAAACTGACACGGAGAGACGACGGGGAGGGGAGGAGAAAGGCACTTTAGAAGGGGCAGGAGGAGGTGGGTTTTGGTCCGTTACAGATGAAATGGATCTGGTTGGAGGATGGTCTGCGCGGGCTGAGTGGGCCGGTATTGGATTTCTTTCGAGGCTGGGGTCGAGGGATAAAATGGGCCTGATCTGGACGGCTCTCTGTAAATTACTTTTTTTTTATTTCAGACCACTTTGAAATGTATGATTCTCAGAACATAGAAATTAAAAAAATACATGATTAGAGTTGCGTATAACTTACAAACCTACAGAAATTCAAAATACATGAAAATTACCATTTTGAACTTTGGATGCAACACAAAAAAAATTGCAAGAATTCTGAGAGGCAGACATAGAGGAAACATACTAGTTTTCCTTCAAAATTTATATGATTTTATTTATACATTTCATAGGAATCCAAAGGAATTGTATAAGGTTTATAATAATTTGTTCTAAAGTTATATACCTAATTTTCCTGTAATATTAAAATCAACTAAAATTCTTATGCTTTTCCTTTGTTTCAAAGGGAGCCTCATATTGTTTTTGATAGGTGCACATAACGAATTGGGATACATAATGGCTACTACGTAATGGTACTAGTAGGTTTGATAGCATCCTAAATAAAATGAAGCACTTTATGTGGAGAATGACGCATGACACTGTAGCTCTAAGAATAAATCAGAGAGTCATGAGATACGACACGGTATGTCCCATCTGCGATTGGATGAGAGTGGAGGGCATTTGTTCTTCTGAGTAGATTACTTCATTATCACTAGAATTTATATGGAATTCCCGTAATGCTATTGAAATTTTCAACTTCTCTTAGCTGCCATTATTCTAAGTTTGCATTTTCTTGGTTGTCGATATGTTAAATTGCCTTTGTTGGTACTCGATGTTGTGGTCCTACAACTAATGATCATGGGGTAGAAGCCCGCCGCCCACATCGAGACACCAAGTTATACATGATAGACTAGATAGGCAGCCAGGTTGCCTAGCATTTTGATGATCTAGATCTAAGATAAATGCCTAACCAAGTTGTGTGGCACCGGAGCTTCAACCAAACAGTCCCCTGCTGCTTTGCGCCTTTGCCTCAACTCCCTGGATCACGCTGCATTAGTGAGTTGATTCCTCGCCTCACCTGCCGAGAAGATGCCCTCCCCCTTCTTCACTCTCTAACATGACCTGGAATCTTGAAGAAAAGGTGGGTGGTGGTTGAGAAAGGCAATCTCATTGAAATTAATAACCGCATTTTCTAAGCAAAAGTTATCATCTTTTGCCCCTTTAAGTAAAGAGATCAAGTATAAGAGCGCAAACTTCTGAAAACATGATATATCACGTGGCAGTGGAGGAGGCCAAAAGCTTTTAGGAGCCTGAACGGTCATCATTATACAAAAATATTTACCTAACAAATTGCAGTGTTCTTTTTTTTATTAAAAGAACTTTTTTTCCAACTTCGTCGACAAGTCCAGACAACCACTTGGGGTAGCTGGGCAGTTGCTCTGCCACTGTCACGTGGTATCCACTGCCAAATAGTAAAGCTCCACCGAGGTACGCTCTCAGTCACCAAATCTTTTCTAGTCATGGTGTTGGATTTACTACACAAGATTTTCATCAACCAAAAGCTAGTCGCGTGAATCATAGTCTCGGTAAGGCCACTTAGCTTCTCCAAAACGGAGAGGATCTTCTCGTCCCCGCACACCAATACGATGCCACTCCATACAGAAAATGAGGGTCACCGTCTATAAGTTACCGCATCTTCACTGGATGGTCACAACGACCTCTAGCACCCTAGCTCACGATGATACACAGGAATAAACTTCACAGGGTCTATCCTAATCTTGATGTGATCTGTTGGGTGGTTTCTAACCTTAGGGTTTGTTTGGATGTAGTCATATTCATCTCAGTCCTTATGGGTTGGAATGGATTGAGGTGAAACTTAAACTATTTTCCACCTCAATCCACTCCAACACACATGTATTGAGGTGGATATGAGTGCAGCCAAACAAGGTCTTAATGTGATCTGCTAGGTGGTTCTCGATACTTCACCGTATTCAAGATGATCCTCACTGACACTGGAAAAAAAACAAATTGCATTCACCATATTCACAGATGATCCTCACTGACACTAGAAAAAGAAAACAAATTGCACTAGAAAAAGAAAACAAAAGAAAACAAATTGCATTTACCCCTTAGGTCTTGTTTGGATACGCATGTATTCGTCTCCATCCACACGTGTTGAAGTGAATTGACATGGAATTAAAACAAAATTTTATTCCATTCCACTCCAATACACGTGGATTGGGGTGGATACATATACATCCAAGCAAGACCTTAATGTGATCTGCTGGGTGGTTCTTGATACTTCACCGTATTCACAGATGATCCTCACTGACACTAGGAAAAGAAACATTCACCGCATTCACAGATGATCCTCACTGACACTAGGAAAAGAAAACAAAACAAATTGCATTCTTGATACTTCACCGTATTCACAGATGATGCTCACTGACACTAGAAATAAAAAACAAATTGCATTCACTGTATTCACAGACGATCCTCACTGACACTAGGAAAAGAAAACAAATTGCATTCACCGCATTCACATATGATCCTCACTGGCGCTAGGAAAAGAAAACAAATTGCATTCACCATTCACAGATGATCCTCACTCAGCCTGTTCGTTTCGCTGGTTTATTGTGGCTGAAAGTACTGTTCGCTGGTTTGTTGTAAGAGAAAAACACTGTTGGATAACTGCTGATTCCGCTGATAAGCTCAAACGAACAAGGTGACTGACAATAGAAAAAGGAAAAAAAATTGCAAAATGAGAGGATATGGAGACGCGGGGAATCGAACCCCGTGCCTCTCGCATGCGAAGCGAGCGCTCTACCATATGAGCTACGTCCCCAATGTTATTTATTTTTCTCCCTTCGAGATTAAGATCTTTCCAACAGGCTACCGTAGCCTGTCAACAACAGGCAGCAACGTATATATACCAGAAGTTAATTAATGATAAAAGGCTAATCGATTAGAAGTCACTCAATGTATTGGTACAACACAACTGACACAGATGGACAAAGAAAAATGCAGTATCATCGACGAGTTTCAATGTAAGTCCCTCACGGGCCTAAAGGTATGATGAGCTAAACGCCTCTTCAGATCACAGCAGCTAGCTGAGGCGACATGCTGTGCCCTCCCTGCTGCTGCTGGCTACTAGGGCCTTCGGCACATCCAAGGGCCAACGAATGATATCACCAAAGCCAAGGGTCAAACTGCTACCATAGCTGCTGGTGCTAGGAACCGGCAGTTTCATCTTCAGATGAAACATCGTGCTTGGATGACAGCTTCTGTTTCCGGCCGTTCCTCCTCCTGCTGGTGTTTGGACCTCGCGGCTTTGCCGCTTGTTTCGTGTCGCTCACCTGCAGAAGACAAGATAAAAATTAAAAGGCCACCATCAAATGCAGAAGATTATATTCCCTTGAATTAGTCTAGCCAAGGAGGAGCTTAAGAGCAACAGCCATATTCATTCGTACACCAGAGCATAGGTTCCCAAGGAAAAAAAAACCAGCACCACTTGTTTCATGGGGTTCTCAAGGAAAAGAACAAATATGGAGCATCAGAGAATAGATTCAGGCTTATCATCAGGCACCCAGCTGAATGGCAATTTAAGGTACGACTAGGACTGTGAACAGTGTTCCAAGAAAAGAGTGCGGACAAGTCAGCAAAGGCACAACACAATGTAGCAATCCAATTATCCAAGAAAGTGATATCTGTAAAGCAGTGTGGCCAATCTATCTATTCAGATGCCAAACTGGTAATAAACTCAACAAAAATTAAAACATTGCTACCACCCAAAATGACAGAATATGTAACCAAAATGACATGGAATATGAGACATATCACATCACAAGGATATGAAAAATCCACTTTCACACAGCTATATTGGGAAAAGTGGTACAGCGGACTGTTCCACCATATGGACCACACCAACAGCAACGTGTACCTGTCATCGAAAAGCCTTATCCAGTCGTATGCTAAGCAAGTCTTCATGTCAAGCATGCATCTAGTGGTGGAGCTTTTCGTAGCCCCCATGGGACCCAATCAATATAAAAAGTTTCAGCAGAGACCTTAACAGTTTATTGGACTATCATGTGATCATTATTATGACTACTAAACGCCCCGAAGGGCTTAGGTACAAAGATAGAATGGGGGCCAGCAAGTGACCTAGGACTAACATCCCTTAGCAAATGAATAAAATGATAAACCAAAAGGCTAGATAAAAAATATATATTTAAAAAACGTGCAGCCACGCTGAATTTCTGTTTCTTCATAAACCTTATAAATACCAAATACACCAGGGCAAAATAACATATTCCATAACATAGCATCAGAAGGGGTAACAGTGAAAGCAACATCCAAGACCAAGACAAATGACGTGAACACATATGAGCATACTATCAAGCGATATCAGCACGCACTGTAGCTAACTTTACATAGCTGCACAATTCTTTTCATAACCACCTAGGGACTTCATACTTCTCAAGTGAATCTACAGGCGCCTGAAATTATGATGAGAAAAAGGCACTCACATAGCACCACAATCATTTTTTCCACAAAAATAGGAAAGCATAAAACAAAATGTCAAAGTGGTCACAAAAGTCACCATTTATATAACAACAATCTCCTACATCACACTTGCTTATGGTTTAGATGTGTGGCCAATTGCATGACCTTCGTCAGAACCAAATTGTAATAAGACCACACTTATCTAAAAAAACATAATCAGACCCAGTAAATAACTATGGCTCCTCACATGTTGCATCATTATCAAGCAGAGTAAATTGATAATGACAAGTGCACTTACCCCAAAACAAAATCCAGCCTGCCTCTGACCCGCACCACCTTCAACAGGCCTTGGAGGCTTCCCTGAGTCCATTGCTGATGAACCCCGCTTGTTGAAGCCATTACATGATGGAACCTCTGCCTCCTTCACTATAGTAGGAGGAGGAGGGGACGGTGATGATGAAGGTGAGGTCGAGCATGTTCTACTTTTGGCTTGCCCCTGAACTTGATGGCCCTTAGCAGTCCCATTGCAGAATCCTGAATCAATATCAGACTGGAACATGTCCACAAAAAGCTGCTGCAGCTCCTCAAAGCTTTCCTGCCTCTACAAATCCAACAGTCAAAGGTTATTGTGCTGTCATTCTGACATTCTCATATTTACTTTTTGGATACATCATGTCCAGGAAAATTATGCCGATTTCCAGCTATTTTCTGGAAAAAAAATTCACCTAAAAGTTCAGCTTTTAGTATCCACTAAAAACCATGGAGGATACGGAGCTTTCATAACAATTTCTTCTTTTTTAAGCCTGTGGACATATGAACATGAAAGATACAAAGATATTGAAGGTTGTATAAGTTGCCTTGGATAAACCAAAGCAAGGCCTTGGGAACTCACTCCCATCCCATGCAATATTAATACCCTAATATATATGTCCTCTCAAAAAAAAAACTGACACATTTAGGATACAAAAGATCATGTTTGCACAAAAGATTTCAGTATCTTATTTCCTTGCAGCTTCATGAAAAGAAGTTTGCATATACCCACAAAAACCAATACTTTTTTCCCAGAATAAGAATAAATAATTTCTGAGAAAGATTTTAAAACTATATGATACACAGAATAGGGACCACAATGTAGAAAAGTCTGTACATGTTGTTAGATTTGTTTAGAGTAACACATTTTGCTATAAGTTTGTTGACAAAACATATACTTGTAGCCCCACCTAGGATTATGCGAAAAGGAAGTGGTAAAACATAGAATTAGTGACTGTACTTGTAAGCATAGCTCTAATAACTAAGAATTAGTGCTACCTGGAATTTTCATGCTAAAGCAGCGTGAGTGTGACAACCAAATCTAAATATGGCTGCTCCAGCTAATCATGGCCTTGATAATACTACAAAGAAGCATCTGGAACTAGGGCCAATAGTGCTATGAGCTCTTACCGTCGGCCGCACCTGGCTCATCATCTCGGCCATCTCACCAATGAAGTCCCCCATCCCCTGCATCTGCAACGACAGCAGAAAACATCACCCTACTGTTATATCCAGAATTATGCAACACGAAGAACAGTTCAGTTAGAGATGCATACACTATCCTCGTCGTCCTCATCATCATATACTCCCACGTCGTAGAGGAGCCGTTTATTGGCGTCAGAGAGTACTGCACAAGAACAATGGGATGGGAGCACAAGGGCTCCACGCAATGAGTTTACCAAGAGGCTAGATTGGTTCTGTTTGCTGGTGTTCAGTTTATTAGTTGTTGGTCTGTCGTAACAGGTGAGGGGTGGTTTGCGAGTATGGAACAGAGCAGTGGGGCGGGTGCAGGGTGCTTAGAGAAGGAAGATTGAGACCAGAATAGGCGCCCTGGATCTCTTGGAACTTCTCCTTCGCTTCCTCCATGTGCTTCACGCTGCTGGAGGAGGAGCATTTGTCCGGGTGCCATTTCTGCACAGCAATTGGACAGAATCATTAGGGATCCTCTCCATTGAATATGTTTTTAAATTTGGAACAGAATTACGGCATACATGTGTTGGCATGCATGCATTGGGATTCAGTGTGTCTGATTAGTAGGACAAAACATTGACGCACACGAATTTGGGTTAAAAAATTCACCTTGGAACGAATGATAACTGCCAGATCGCACTGGCTTTTGAATCGTAATTTCTAGAGACGGAGCATTTAGTAGCGGCACAGGAAAGTAGGCAGCGAATTGGGAGAAATAAAACATGAACTTGGTGCCAATGTATCTGCCTGCAAACTCGAATCACCCGCGGAGAAATTTTTTTTTTCTTTTTCTCTCGACAAATTACAACGACGCCAGAAAAAGGCACGCGCGATGCTAGATAGCTAAATCAACAACGATATGCAGCAGCAAACAACCAAGAACGTAGAGACGGCGCGAATCAGCAACCGAATTGCTGCCTCTCACCTTGGCGAGCTTCCGGTAAGCGACCTTGAGGTCGGCGTCGGAGCACTCCTTCTTGAGCCCGAGGACGGCGTAGAGGTCGCCGCCGCCCTCACCGCCCTCCGCCGCCGCCGCGTCGCCACACTTCTCTCCCCCGGCGTCCATGGTACGCGGCCGCCACCCACGGGTGCAGCGACGCGGGGCGCGCAACGCGAAGAGGCGACGCCGGCGGTGGGGGGAGGAGGGAGAGAAGGGGAAGCAAGCAAGCAAGCGGATGGCGCGGCTGCTGCTGCTGCTGCTGCTGCTTCTCCGTTCTTCCCCCCTCCTCTCCCTCTGTCTCCACGCGCCGCAGGAAGCCTCCAGAAACACGGTCATGATGCCCACTTGCCCGTTAAATATTTCGACCTGTTGGCCTGTCTTTTCAGCGATACTTTGTTTTAAAAAAATAATATTTTTTCTTATAACAAATTAATCAATAATATTTTTAATTTAGCCTAATTCACTTACTATCTCGTAAGCCATAAAAAATAATATTTTTTCTCGTGACAAATCAGTAAACAAAGCCAGAAACAAGCTCTCTCCTGTACCCGTAGGAAATTCCGAGTTTTTTTGGCGGCTTGCTCTGTTTTTTTTACATGTTGGGCCCTGTTTCCATGTGCGTTTTTTTTTAAAAAAGAAACTGTGCGTGTTAATTGTCATCGGAAATACTGTAACTCGCTCGCCCCGTTTGCCGTTTGGAACGCCGTAAAATTTCCATTCTTTCTTCCTACGAAATTGAATTGTTTTATGTAAAACTTTGATGCAAATTTGTAAAATTTCTATGTTCAAAACGGGATCTAAAGAGGCTCCCTGTCGTCGTTCTAAAATTAACTGAAATTTTCAAGGGATCTTTTCAGTGCAGATCGTCAACTTATATGATCATGGTCCCCGTTCGCGTTGAAAAACAAGTTGAAACACTATTCTGACTAATTTTTTATGAGAGAAAAACACTATTTTGGTTGAAAAAATAAATTGAAAAGTACAGATTATAAGTCGGCTGGGTCCCTCTCCGTCAGTGTCTTAGTACCTCTTTACATCAAGTGTCAATCAAAGGTTAGCTTTGTAGGGTCATGATGATTATTCTAACACTCCATCAACCAGCGAAGCATGCATTTGTTGATTTTCACTGACAGTATATTGTGACGTTACCTCGCAAATTATTATTTTAACTACTTTATTAGCTTGTGTTAAACGTCTTTTATTTTAAAAGAGAGGAAGTAGTATATATATAAAGGTAAAGTTTAATTAATAGCTTGTTTTAAGATAACCTTCCAGGGTCGTTACCGCACTTTTGTTCTTTTTGAAAGCATCCGCTAGTGATAATTGGCCTGTCATTTATCAGCCTCTGCGGTCTGTTCGCTTAAATTTATCAATTATGGTATAGTGTTTTTCTCTCGTAACAAATCAGTCAACCGTACTTTTAGCTATGGCTTATCAGCCAAACGAATAGAACGATTTTGGTTTGTAAGAGATTTAATCTCTTTGAACCCCTCTAATCTCTAAGAAGCTGAGGAAGAACAACCTGATCCATGGGTCAAATTTCGACGGGAAAGCATGGTTAAACTAAATGGTTTAATACGACGTTAACTAATAAGATAACAGTCAACAGACGTCTGAATACCAGTTTGCCAGTATTGCTCAAATCAAACTGTGGCCATGGCCCATCAGCACCCAGCATCCAGAAAGGACAGCGCAACATCGTACTCGTACAGGAAGCCTCGAGAAGCCAACGGCCCCCACTGCCAGCAGTTGCGAACTACCGGTCGTGCCCACGCGCCGGCGTGCGATCCGGACCGTTGGCTGCGGATGGCGCTGAGACGGAACGGCCGGGATAGGCCGGGACGAAGATATTTTCGGAGGCGCGGCTCCAGAAGGTTCCCAGTCCTGTGCAGCCGTGCGGCGTTGTACCTCGTGGGTCCCACGCGCCACCCCCACTGCGCTGCGCGGACCAACGGTGGGTCGCTGGACGCTGGGACTACGCACTACGGCCAGACGGCCAGTCGAGCCGGCCACGCGCCACTCCCCGCGGTGCGCCGTGCGCATGGCTCACGGCGGCCAGGGGCCCAGGAAGTTCGGTCACGCCCCGGTCCACTGTGGAGCCGGTGCACGGCGTGCAGCGCTGCTCTCTCCGCGCAGGTAAAGCGCCGGCGACCGCGACGAGGCGAGTACGAGGTGGACGGGCGTTGGATGGGGACGGGACGCTGCGCTTTATATATATATATATATAACTAGGTAGCATGTCCGTGCGTCGCTACGAGACAACTAAATTTTTATACTAAAAACATATGAATCACAATATAAAATTAAATACCAACGTTGAAGTGACATTTAATACAAAAAATAAAGTTCGTGAAATTAACAGTCACGAACAGGGGCGAAGCCAGGTCAAAACCGACCCTGGTGCACACTCTACAGGAATGTATACATTTGAAAGGAAATATATGGAAAATTTGAGGCATATATTAGTTACCATGGTGCACGTGCACCAGGGAAAACCAACGTGGCTTCGCCCCTGGTCACGAAGGCATGTCGTCACAGGCTCACCAACTCTATTGTATATAGCTTTCCGTGTGTTGCAACGGAAACAAAAAAAAATGCCCTAATAATTTGGGCATGAACGTGTTGTATTGCTAAAAAACGATAATGCGAGCATGATGTTCGGAATGTCAATACTACAAATTGAATTTTGTACATGGCTAAAATTCTCATTGATAGTTATAGTATTGTATATTTGTGCATACGTACATAAAAGTTTATATCACCCTAACAAGATTAATTGATTCCTACATACGGCTTCCTAAGCTGCCATGGCCCCTATGCACAGTCAAGTTTTATATATTATTATGCAAAGAAAAACTTAAAATATGCAGGTATTTCTGTGTTATTTGTTGTTTCCCACTGCCCAAGTAGATTAAAATATATCTGACAGGAAGGTACTAACTATTCAAAGTCGAAGCTGATCAAAGTACAACTCATTCTGTATGGATGGCCTTAACAATTCTTAATATGTCATAGCTCATTCTGTATGGATAGACTTGACAACTCTTAAAATCGGAGAGAGAAAAGGTCCACACAAGATTAGAGCGCATAGCATCCTCCTCCCAAACTCTAGACAGTGCCAACTTCGCAAGGAATAAAAAAGAACACAACCTAACCAAACTACCACAATGAATTTCGGATTGACTGGCCGCCGGCGAGACGCAGAGGCCTCCACTCTCCTCCAAGCTCTAAATTTGGCGCTCCACGGTGGCAAGAACCACAGCCCAGCAACCCAATTCCGGCCCCGCAATAGTAAGTCACCGACTGTCCAGGAAACCTCCCCTAGAGAAGAGATCACAAGCAACTCATGACCGCACAAAACCACATATCAGAGCAAAGGCGATGCCTTTGGGGAGCAGGGGCGCGAGAGGGAGCCAAATCCGGCGTCAAGATCGCACCTTTGTGTGTCCCTACGGCTGCGGAGGAGGAGGGAGGGAGACGACGCCAGAGAGGAGGATGCGCGAGTGTTGCATTACTGGGCGGACGCGAGTGCCACGGAGTTTGGGTCCGTCGGCCTGGCGCGACCATTCAGGGCTGGATCGCCGCCGCTCGATCTGAATACCAAAATGATAACATATTTTCCAAAAGCAAACGAAATGATGATATACCCTCTCTTAAGCATGTCCATTAATAGGAAGCCCACATAAACTATATCTCTCAGTAGTACCAGCTATTGTGGCGTTCTTGCTCCCAGTATTGCAGCCTCTGCAACACAAAAACTATATGCGAATCAGAACGAAACTTCTAGGAAGCTCAAAAACACAGAATTTGAATCATGAACAAATTGCTCTGCTTCTGTTTGCAAGATTACTCAACTGCTGAACTGAAACAGAATTGTTATGCTCTGCTGCTCTCATGCCTTATGATCAAGTAAATAATATTGCAAAGAATAATTAAATATAGCATATTCCTATAACTACTGCCCCGCCATCTGCTGGCCAAACCCTGTTCGCTTGAACTTATCAGCTATGATACAATGTTTTTCTCTCACAAAAAACAACATCAACCGGCTTATCAGCCGAACAACTTGTAAAGCTCTAGCATGCACAGGGTCGACAAAGGCATGATGCATGAATAATTAAAATATAATTTAAGTGAGATGTTCAGGACGTTTGTTTTTGTAAATCCGTCTTCATGATGCATGAACAATTAAAATATAATTTAAGTTTTAGCATAAAATCGAAACAATCTTATTTTTTGAAGAAATCAAGACAATCTTATTGCAAACTGCCAGGACAAAACTCGATCCTAATATATCACCTGCAGCTGTCCTGTTTATGAAAGTATGGCCCGGCATATAAACAATTAATGTTTAAAACTAAAGTAATATTAATTATCATAAACAAAAAATATATATATTCGCATTGCGTTACCTGCTCCTAGCTGGCTTGTTTAGTTGGATGACATAGAACCATATAGTCTAGGTGAGAAAAAAATGGAGGCCTAAAAAAAAAAACTGGAGAAGCAACCTGAATACTATAGCTAGGGAACGTCCAAACAGGAATTGCACATGAAAGCTGGAGAAGCAACATGAATACTAACCAAGTGACGATTGGCCACGAAAGATTTGGAGACATAGCTGGGTGATGATGCGGTGGGTGGGGTTATGCGCGGTTATGCCTAGTACTGCAGAGTGCGGAGATCGACGGGTGCGGCCAAACTGTCAAACTGTCGAGGACAGTGGACTTTGCCCTACCAAGAGAACAACAGAGCTGTTCGGTTGTGCTGATAAGCCGGCTGAAAAACACTGTTGGCTGATTTGTTACGAGAGAAAAATACTATTCCGACTAAAAAAACAAGCTGAAAAAGACGAATTATAAGCCAAATGAACAGGGCCAGCGATGGAAGACGCTGGCGGAGACTGATCCTTTGACGACGGCGAACCGGTGGGGAGGGCCTGGCGGAGACGCACGCTGGTCGTCTGGCCGCTGGACGACGTTCCTTTCCTTTCTTCGATGGGCAGGAGGAGCTGAACGGCAGCTTGCGCGATGATCCACTGCGATGATCGATGACGAGCAGAGCGACGATGGTTCGTGGTGGGGTGGGGAAGCAGGATATGGCGTCTGATCTTGTCCACCTCTCTGTTGTGCGGTTGTCGCTACAAGGAGAGAGGGGAGGAGGAGAGAATCAAAATCCGGGGTTGCACGTACTGTGATTTTAGGAAAGAGAACTGACGTATTTTTTTCGCAAGCCTTAATTACGCAAGATGGACGTCCGTTTCTTCCCTTCCAATTTGGCCGGAGACGTGAGATTTTTTTCACGAGCGTTAATTACGCCTGGATGGACGTCCGTTTCCCCTCTTTCCTATTCGGCTGGGCAATTTGAGATTTTTTTTCACGAGCACTTACGACGGGTGGATGTCGTTTGGTCGTAGGCGCGCGTGGGATCGCACGAAGGCAGAACCATAGACCCACATTGGAATGTCGCACCGACACTTTGTCCACTCTTTAGTCTTTTAGTTGTGAGAGATATGTAATATATAATGACGCTGCGCTTTTGGAATCATCGTGAACTTTATGGTTCTTTTTAGTAGATGTTTCTTTCTTTGCCTCGCCTTGCCTTAGGTAACTAAGAAAAAAGTCTGTTTGGATTTCAGATAAGCCGCGTCAAGCCCTGTTCGGTTGTCTTACAATCCATACTTTTCAGCTTGTTTTTTCAGTCAAAACAGTGTTTTTCTCTCTCACAACAAATCAGCGAACAATACTTTTAGCCTTGGCTTTTCAGCGAAGCGAACGGCTCTGTGCTTTGCTCGGTTGTTTGCTTTGATACTATCGTGCCTCGCCGAGCGAGAACGTGGTTGGGTTTTCTGTCCGAGTGCTTTGAAATGTACTCCCTGCGTTTCAAAGAAAACAATAATATACTTCCTCTGTTTCAAAATAATCACATGTCTAGGATTTGATGGAGGAACCTAGTGCATATAGCAAATGACATTATTACCCCTATGAACCGTATGAGAAGGACATCTCATTGTTTCCCTCCATGCAAACAGTCACTGCTGCCGTGTTCTCTTCTTTTTCTAAAGTCGATTATTTACTTCTTTGGTTCCACTTTTATCCACAACCTTCCATATAAGAGTAGCTCCAACAATCGACTTTTAAACTGGCTCTAAACATTTTTTTCTCATGTTTTAATAGAAGAAAAAGAAAAACTAGTTTTTAATCAAGAGCTAAGCTCTGATACACATTTTTAAGTTACATAAGAGTGTTATGTAAAGCTATCCATGTTAAAAGCTTCGTGCTAAAGTTAGCACTATTAGAAAAAGTTGGTTTAGAGCTAATAACTAGCTCGAACCATTACGGATGCCTTAAGAGAATGGATCAGATCGACCTATTGGGTAGTTGACCCGACCCATAAAAGTAGTGCTAGTTGGGATGCGTGCCACCATCGCCACCGCCTGAGTTTCAAGCTACAGTAATTCGCTGAAGGAAAATTGCAGCCGTAGCTGCAACAACTTGTCAATATAAACCTATTAGGAGTTAATTCGTTTTTCTATAAACCTAGTTAGTCTAAAAATTATAATTGACTAAAAAAGCAAGATTTATATTTCGTTTTGATGGAGCGACTATATTTTTCTTGACATTAAAACCAACAAAGATGGGCTGCTCCTCCGCAACCCAGACCACCCGAATGATCTATTTTCAGAGATAGCACTACGCAGAAGGATCGTGCCATGTTGGACGTTTTGGTCATTGGGATGAGAATGTGAGAGTGAGTGCAGACAAGGTAGGATTTGGTTTTGTTGGGCTGGTGTGGAAGGCTTTCAGCTGTTGGGCCTTAAGGAATTGCCTGTTGGGTCTATCTTGAATTTGAGAAAAACGGATCCAATACAGGACTTTTGCGCCCGAAATCAGCCAATCATGAAATAGTATTTTTCCCAAACAATAAATCAGCATCAGCTAAAAATACAACCGGTCGAACACAGCCTAAATACGGTATCCTGAGTCTGCTAAAAAAATACGGTATCCTGAGAAAATGGACGGGTTAAACCCGCTCAGCCGCTCCTGTTTCTATCCTTGTCCCCCGTTCATTTTCAACCATATACATATATGCTAAAAAAACCATATACATATGAAATGTATGATAGGTATATGCTCGCTCATTACAGCGGCGTGTAGCATGTTTGGATGTTCTAGTTCTATTATGCTAATTTTTAGCGTTTGCTAGCATCCTTCTTGTAAATAGATTGAATATATCTATGCGTGAAAAGTTGGCTTAGCTAGCACAACTTATTTAGATCTATCTTTTGTTAATTTTAGCATACTAGCTATTACCCATTAGGATTTAGTTACAGGACGTAAAGTTTTGGGGTGTCACATAGAGGTATCGCATGGAGTGTTCGAATACTAATAAATAAACAAATTACAGAATTCGTCAGTAAACCACGAGACAAATTTATTAAGCATAATTAATCCGTCATTAGCACATGTGTATCGTAGCACTTTATTGTCAAATTATGAACTAATTAGGCTTAAAAGATTCGTCTCGCAAATTACACGTAATCTGTGTAATTAGTTATTTTTAGTCTATATTTAATACTTCATTCATGTGTCAAACATCTGATATAATAGCGTATAAAATTTTAAGGTAAGAACTAAACAAGGCCCAGTCTATTGACACGGTGAAGCCCATGAGGCCATGACAAGGAGACAGGAGGAACGAAAAAGTGAAAAGCCTATCTAAGAAGACAGTAGACAGGAGTAGAATGATTGAGATGGAGTTGATCTAAACAGGCAAGTACGAAAAGTTGTGCTAGAAACTTGGGGGTGTGTTTAGTTCGTGATTTTTTTTTGTCTTTGGTTACTGTATCACTTTTGTTTATATTTGTCAATTAGTGTCAAATCATAGACTAATTAGGCTTAAAAGATTCGTCTCGTGGTTTTCTACCAAACTGTGTAATTAGTTTTTCTTTTTGTCTACGTTTAATGCTCTATATATATGTATTAAACATTCAATGTGATCGGAAATCTTAAAAAATTTTAGGAAGTAAACATGGCCTTGCTGCTAAAAATCAGTACGCTAAAGTGAGCACATCGAAACGGGACCTAGACCTAGACAGAGGTTCAGTCAGGTACTGAGGCCTCACGCCAGACCTCGTACATGGGTTCATCTGCTAAGTGCCGCGTGTTTGTAGGCAGGAGCCCAACCGGCCCACGAAAAATCGGCCTAACTGTGGCCCAAGAGCATTTTACTGAAGCAGCTGCTCGCCGTAGGCCCTCCTAGCCATGCGTTCTTCCAAGTGGCTCCAGGTCCTTCTGGACGCGACAGCACACCACCTCTGTGAAACATCTCGAGCTTTCGCTTCCGCTCACTTTATACCCCCGTCCCCTTCCTTTTCGCCTCGCCACATCGCAGAGCTCAGAGCAAGGGAAGCCGCCACAGGTCTCGCCACTCCAACACAGTTGGATCAAGCGAGCCGCGTAGTGTTTAGTGCGAGAGAGAGAGGGGAAGGGAGCCATGGCGGAGCTGTTCGACACGGCCGTGACCAGCCTCCTCCACCTGCCGGAGGTGCTGGACCGCCTCGCCGCCGCGGACGGCGACCGGCGCTCGGGCGCGCACCACGCGGCGCACCACCACGGGCACGCCCGCGTCCACGGGCTCGGCGGCGGCGGTTACGGCGGCGGCGCGCCGGTGGACATCATGGAGACCCCCGGCGAGTACACGTTCGTGCTCGACGTGCCCGGTCTCTCCAAGTCCGACATCCAGGTACGTATATGTGTCTGCGCCGCGCGGTCTCGCCACCTGACCCCGTTGGAATCCACCCAGGGACGAGCAACTGACCCCAACCCCATCTGCGCATGTTTCAGGTGACGCTGGAGGAGGACCGTGTGCTGGTGATGAAGGGTGGCAACGGGAAGCGGAAGCGCGAGGAAGAGGAGGAGGGTGAGGGGTGCCGGTACATCCGGCTGGAGCGCGGCGCGGCGCCGCGGTCGTTCACGCGCAAGTTCCGGCTGCCGGAGGACGCGGACACGGGCGGCCTCGCGGCGCGCTGCGAGAACGGCGTGCTCACCGTCACCGTCAAGAAGCTGCCGCCACCGGAGAAGAAGACCAAGTCCGTGCAGGTCACCATCGCCTAGAACTCCGCAGTCGGTCGGCGCTGGCAGTGTAGCAGAGTAGCAGTAGAACCGTACGTACGTACTCCGTAGTGGCCAAGTGGCATGGCATGTTGGGTGGGGTGCTCTTTTGTTTATTTATGTTTGTGCTGATGGTGAAGGGTCTCCATGCTTGTTCTGTGGACGGAATGAAATGGAATCGTCTTAAGTGGTTAAGTGTGCTTAGTAAAATCGGCAAGATTCCAAGTATTACTATTATCCGTTTCGCCCCGTGTCCTTGTCTGCGGTCCAAATTGATCGTCGTCTCGTTGGCATTTCTTCGTCTCTACTAAACTTGGGGTGAAATTTGGTTTCATCTCAAGGGTTCCAGACTGTGACGAGGCGATTATTATCGTCTTCATTATAATAATAATGGAATTTAGAAGTTTCTGTACTGGATGCAAAACGCAACAACGTCGCCACCCGTCCTGGCAGAATTCAGACAGGGAACGTCGCTGGTGCACAATTTGCACATGCGGACGCGTCGCACGGAGCAGGGAAAGAAAGGAAGGGCGACACCTGGAAAGGCTGGTGCTCTCTTGGCTCGTTCCTATCCGTCTGTTCTGTTTGCCTTACCTCCCCTCCATGGTTTGTGTCTGTTTCCCCGCATGCACGGCCGTTTACCATTCTTCGTCTTGGGCGGCACCATTCTTCTTGGCCCCGTTCGGCTGGAATTATAAGCCGGCTGAAAAACACTGTTGACTGATTTTTTATAAGAGAAAAATACTGTTCAGGCTGAAAAAACAAGCTGAATAAGACGGATTATAAACCAGATGAACAAGACCTTTCTTTCCTCCAATAATTCAGCAAACAGAACAAACATAAATAAGCACCGCTTACTTACGGACATCGACAGTGATCAAGAACCCACTGACCCCGTAGAATTCGCCTGACCACCGTTATGTCTCGATGACACTCCGTTCCGATCCGATTTGACCTGCTGTGTGCGACTGCCGCGGCCTGGCCCGGGCGTGTTTGGATGCCGCCTCCCAGGACCCGGGCAGCGTCCCCAGGCGTTGGATTTCGATCGCCTGGGGCTGCGATCGCTTGCCAGGCAAGCCCAGGCGAGGGCGGCATCCAAACATGCCCGCGGTGGACGGGACAAGCGGCGAAGTTGGCTCCTTTTTGCAGTAGCCCTGGGCCCTGGTCGCAGCACACGCGGAATGCCACCGCTAGTGATCCTCGGTAAACCAAAATGAGCACGGTTAGATTTGATAATAAAACTATTTTAAATTATGCTAAGTTTATAGAAACACTTATAATATCGAAATATGTTTCAAATAAACATGCTAATCGTATTACACGAAAAATATAATTGTTTGATACAATAGATATTACTAGTATTATTTTAATAAATTTGGTTAAGACAGAGATAGTTCGAGAAGCATCTCGAAGAGTGTCCCATATCCCTTTCCCATCTTTTGGCACTTGGCAAACCGGTCTCATCATGCGTAAAAATATGCGGAGTGAGACCGCGCGCATCTCCTCCTTCCCACGCTGTCTCCTGCTTCCCGCGACACTTTCCCGTGCGTCTCCTTCGCGCCATAGCCCAGGTTCCGCCGAAGTTCAACAAGTTCTTGGTCGAGAAGCTCGGCGAGCACCTGATCCCGCAGGAAGAGGCAGTGTTCCACAAGACGGTGGCGGAGCTGCTCCCGCGGCGGGTCATCTGCGTGTGGAAGCCCCGCAAGTTGGCGGCGCCCAAGCCCGGGGACCCGCTGTGGAGCGCTGGGTACCTCAAGGACAATTGGATCGACATGGACCTGCAGGAGACCAAGTTCGAGAGCAACATCAAGTTCTTGGCGCAGCAGCCGACAGTCGCAGACCGGAGGTTCTTCTACCGGGTGGAGGGCTTGCTGGGAGGTGCCTGCAGCCTGCTGGGAGGTGCTTGCGGCTGGCCTGGTGGAGGGTGCAGCAAGCTAGGAAGGAAGAGGCAGCGACTGGCTGGGAGGTGCCTGCTGCCGCCTGGGATCGATGTGGCCACGACCAGTAGGAAGGAGGCGGTGACGATGGGATAGACGCGACGTAGGTTTCCGCGTGACAGATGGAACTCGCGGGAAAAAAATGACGACAAAAAAGGTTGTGGGGCCAAGACTTGATTTTTTTTGGAAGCCAATTATTCCAAACTCTTTGCAATGGCCTTCTTTTATCCTCCCAATACCTTTTGGGGAGTTGCAAAACTACATGTTTTGGGACGGAAAAAAATGAGATACTCTTGTGGATGCTGTTAGAGTTGTAGCTACAAATACATTATTTGTAGGACGAAGAGAGTAGTCTACCGGTGCACCCACTGTGGTGGGCCTATGCTAAGTATGTGCCCATATGTCCTAATCGAAAACGGTAATGATACATACAGGGCGTCCGACCCGCGCCGGACGCCCCGCCTTCACTCGCTCGCCTCCTCCCTGCCTCCACTCGCAGACTCGCTCGCCTCCTCCCTGTATTATCCATTCCGCCTTCTCTCTTCTCTTCGTCTCCGTCGCTCCCCTCGCGTGCACGCTCCTCCAGCGCCGCGCTGGCGCGCTCCTCCCCGCGCGCGCGTTTGGTGCTCCCTCCCCTCCCCCTCCCTTCCTCCCTCCCCTCCTCTCCTTCCCCCTCTTCCTCCCCACCGCTGCGACATGCACACCCTCCTCGCCACCGGAGTTGGGGGCGACGGCGGCAGCATCCGGTGAGCCCACGCACCTCCCCCTCCCTCCTTGGTGCTCTCGCCCTCACGCGCCGCTAGCTCCATGGGCTCCGACGAGGTAGGTAGGGAGGGATCTAGATCTGAGGCACCACTCCTCCTCCTCCTCCTCTGATTCTCGATCTGTTCCCTCCTCTTACTCCTCCTCTTCCTGTTCCTCCTCCTCCCTCCCCTCTCTGGATCTATGGTTTTGATGGTGGCTAGGGTTTGTGGCGATTCAGATCTATATGCAGCAGATGATGTGAAATGCTTTTTGCATGATTCTCTGATGTTGCAGCCATCCCCTCCTCCTCCCTCGTTATCCTCTAGATATGAGGTCTCCTACCTCCTCCTCCTCTAGATCTGGCCTTCCTCCTTCTGCTCCTTCACTCCTCCATTGGATCTGAGACGCAGCGGTGGGGGTAGGGTTTGTGGTGATTTTTTGTTGCACCAGGCCTGTTTATGTTGTTGCAGTAGTGTCTTTTTGCTATTGCACAAGCTTTTTCTTCTTTTTATTTCACTAGTTTCTTACTGATATTTCATTCTTGCATTGCAGTTTGTTGCAGTAGCTTTGGGTTGCTGTTGCACAAGTATGCATTAGCACTTTTCTCGGATGTTGTAGTAGTTTTGTTATGTTTGTTTCAGTTATTTTGATTTGCTGTTTCAACGAGTAAGTCACTTTGTTTCAACATGTATGCATTACTATTTTTTTGGAAGTTTCAGCAGCTCCTCTGCATTGTTTCATTAGCAACGCTTCTGCTTTGTTGCAATATCTTTTTCTCCCTTGTTGTAGTAGTTTCACCTCGCTGTTGCAGTGGATGTGTTTGAATGTTGCATTAGACTTTTTTTTGGTGTTGTAGTTCGTATTTTTTTGTTTTGTTGCATTAGTTGTATTTTCGATGTTTCAATAGCTTTTTTCGTTTGTTTCACCAGTTTTGTTTCGTTTTGTTGCATTAGGGTGTCCTTCGTTGTTGCAATAGCATTTTCCCTTTGTTGCAGCTGGGGGGCGGGGGTGGACTATGGTGGTGAGCTGGTGGCGGGGGGCGGAGGTGCTGGGGATCGGCGAGTTTGGGGGCGGGGGTAGACCTGCGCACGCGGGGGGGGGGGGGGGGGTTCGCATTTCTCCGTGTGGGGACGGGGCGGGGGGCGGGGTCGCATTTCTTCTCCGTGCGGGGACGGGGCAGGGGGGGTCGCGTCCGTGCGGAGTGGGGGGCGGGGTCGCGTTCTTTTTTCTTCTTTTTCCGTGGGGTGCGGGGCTGGTACTGCTCGCTGCGGCGTCCGGCGCTAGCGCCCGGATCCGGACGTCCGGGTGCTAGCAGGACCCAATCGAAAAACATCCAAATATATGCATGAGTAATATGTTAGGGGTATATGTGCTTGAAGACCATCATTAGGGGCATTGATATGTTCTTACTAATAGGAGTACGCTCTTGAGGCTACCATATAGCCTGTAGAAAATGGCTAATGCGAAATGGTTTTCGCCTCGTATACTTGTCCCGTGTGTATTCTTTGCATGGGCCATAAGCATGGACATTCGTAGTGAGTTAATGGCTATGATCTGTCAAGTGTTTCCATCAGTTCTAATTCAGTGACATCTGCCTTGTGGTACTAATAGGCACCTAGTGAAGCAGAAGCACGGTGCTCTCACCTCTGCAAAGATGGCAAAGTACCTTTTTAAAAGGACCTTCACCCTGTTTCCTTCCCATCCTTTCACTTTATTATTAAGTGTTGTCTATTATTTAGGTGTATGCTGTTGCATCAGAAGATTCAAACTCTTTTACCTTTGGGGCTCCAAGGGTCCTTATGAATTTTAAGGGTTCCAATGAAGAACTTGTAAAAGAATTTGATTGTGCCAAAGTATGCATTGTTGTTATCTGTTCAGTACTTACCTTGATGTTACATATTTGTTAGTGATGTCACCAACTTATTATGTTGCAGGTTTTGGAGGAACTTAAACTCACCATGGACCTATTCATTGATTTGTGCATCCTTTGTGGATGTGACTATTGTGGTGGCATCGAAGGTATCCTGTATAGATTCTCTTTCATTCCACAATATGTCAATTCCTGCATTCCAAAAACATTTTCCTAACTTCCTATTCTTGTTTGTCCATCAGGCATTGAGGGCCAAGAAGCGCTGAATCTGATTTGTCAACATGGGTCAATAGAAAGTATTTTGGACAATAAAGACAGGCTCATCCATTCAAATATATTGAAGATTTAACTGTTATCCTAGTATCCACGATAGTACTACATTTACCATCAAGGCACTGTACTGTTGGCTGAATTTATCAGCTTTGAACTTTCTGTATTTATTAACCAATGTCAAATTTCTTTTTTCTTTTTCTAATGACATTCCGTATGTTCGTCAGTCTGATGTTCAATGCTGCTTGATTTGTGATGCATGTATGCAGCAGTTACCAATGTCCTGATAACTGGCTTTACAAAAAAGCTCGGCGCCTGTTCAAGGAGCCTAATGTTAATTTGAATGTTCCTGCGCAGCAACTGCAATGGACTAAACATGATGAAGAGGTACACCTTCGAACCTTGCTTACTTACCATTAAACTCCATTCATCCATCGTGAATGTATCCAATTGATTCTGGCTGTTTTCCAGGGACTCATTCAGTTCCTGGTAAAAGAAAATGGTTTCAGTGAACATCGGGTGAACAATGTATGAGTATTTCTTTGGGTTGTAATTGTCAGTTCAGCCATTATTTCCCAGTTTTTTTTTCTTGAACATGCAGGAGAGATGCATTTCTTTATAGTAAAGAGAGAGAGAAGAAAATATAACCCTTCCCCTTACAATGATGTCTTGACTTTTTTTTTCTTGTGTGTGTAGGCCATAAAAAATATCATAAGAGGCAGGAGCAAACCCCTACAAAGGTGAGCACTATGATGCATCTTCAATGGAGTGCCTGTGCACATATTTTACTTGTCGAAGTTGATCCTATTGTACTAACTTTTGACCTCATGTGACCAGAATTGATGACATTTTCATGCCGAAACGGAAGGTACTGCTGACAAAATGTCACCTCACCCACCATGCTTATATAGTTATATTTATGGTTTAGCCTTCTCTGTAGTCATCAAATATTCAAATATATATTCAGTATGTCAATAGATGCAGGCCAAGTAACATTTGGTCCAGTGCTGTAATATGTGTGTCATTGAAATGAGAATTTTATGGCCTTCTACGGCATGTTTTCCCCGTCAAGACTGACAGTGTATTTCGTGTTAAATCATATATGTTACTCATATAACTGCACTATAGTTCAATACTTTCTTTTGCATATCAGTGCTTAAGCTCACGATTCCCATTGCCATACAAATGCAGGAAGCCTCGGAGAAAGATACAGAGGCAGCTTCGAACAAGAAAACCAAGGCCTAAGGAAAGAAGAGATAAGTCTGAAGGCGTCATGTGCAACGAAGCAACAAATTTGAAACAGAAATGGATGCCTCGTATATGTACCTACTCTTTTTTTTAGACGGATTTGTATGTTGCTGTTATGCGCTCATCCGTGGATAGGATATTTAACTAATTGCCACTCTTAATATTGGCCATTTAATTCGCTCAATGACATGTAGAGTCACTTGGGTCATGACAGTAGGCCATCCAGTTCATTAAAAGTGGCAAATAGTTTCATTGATGTTCAGGGTTGGAAAAGATTTCGGCGATCACCACCGTCTGCACTTATTATAGCAGAGCGGAGGCAGCTATCTCCTACCACCGCAGGAGCCCTGTCGCATTTCAGTTGCACGAGCGTCACGTATCCCCGCGTTGTCACCTGAACGTCTGACGCGCATCCGCTGGCCTGGCACGGAGATGGCGCCCGGCGGCGAGGGCTGGGTACAAGAGGGTGGAGGGGGACGGGCCTGACGATGCTGCCTTTGCGAGTTCGTCGTCGTCGATCGTTGGCGCAGGACTGATCGGCGAATGGCCACTCTCTCCTGTGCACGCCTGCCGGCGCCTGGCTCGCTCATCTCGCTGGTGGTGCTGGGAGCCTGGACGGGACGCACCGCCCCCGCCCCAGAAGTAAGAGGAAGTCCGACGGCCTAGGCTCACTGAGGCAAGAAAACGAACCGAGCGTCAAAGCGGACGCGCCGGTCCCTGCGCGGACAACGTCGTGCTGGGGATGCGCGCGCCGGGGGCCATCGAGGTGGTGCGACAAGGCGGGTGGACATGTCCATGTCGTTTCGTTGCTTCATTCGCCGATGATCACCCCTTGCACGCTGAAAGTTGATTCAGCCAGGCCGTCCCGTCGAGTAATCCATCAGCATCTGCTGCATCCACGCCCGCGCGCCGAGGGGTGGCGGACGGTGGGTGCCTGTTGGCTGTTGCGTCCTGGGCGGCGTGGCCGTGTGAGTGTGACGGATTGCTAAGCACGACGGGCCGTCACCTCGCACCCAAGGTTTTGTTTTCCAAAAACGTGCATTTCATTAAGCAGAAGTGGGAGAATATATAGAACTCACGAGTAATCCATGGATTACCAGTGAAATCCCGACGACACAAACAAACAACAAAAAAAAAACGAGGGAGAGGGGGACCTTCCACCAAACAACCCCAAATGACTGAACCCAAAACATGAGCACTCAACACAATGGCAGCCAGCAGTGTAGTGAAGTCGCTGAAGCGATGAGGACGATAACAGCGGCAAAGCATAAGCCAAAGACGACGATGACCATCGATGCGGCAAAGCATCCACGAATGGGGCCAACACGCTCCCAGCATCTACATGAGAGGGGGCCTTAGCAACACCCGTGGCAAAGCATCCGCCCAAGCGATACGACTGCAAAGCATCCGTCGAAGAAGAACCACGACGGCTAAGCATCCGCCGGAACTGCACCACAACCATCAACGCGGCAAAGCATCCGCGGATGGTGGGGGGGAGCCATCACGCTCTCAGCAGTAAAGCATCTGCATGAGAGGGGACCGAAGCGACACGACGGCAAAGCATCCGTCGAAGAAAGTAAGCGACTGCAGCTATACGGACCACCAGCACAACAAACCAAAGTGAAGAGTAGAATGAGGCACAATCAGGTACAGTCTAGCGACCAAACGGATGGTAAGTAACGAGCTGGAGGTGATTCTTCAGCGACGCCTTCAGGAAAGGAGTGATGACCAAGGGAACACCCTGGACACCATCGCCGCTGGTCCTAGAGGCATCTAAGACAGGGCATGTGCCCAGAATATGGCGAAGCCAGTGCAGTCACATAGGGTAGAATGACGACGCCCCCAGGGAGGTGCGTGGTGTCCGAAACGTCACCGTCGTCCGCCCCGCCGGAACCAGGCTGAGATTTCACCCACAACACCCTGAGGCTTCACAAGCATCACCGCGCCCCCCTGGCCACGAGGCCAACATGCTAGCCGTCGAACCGCCATAGGCCGCGCGCCGGGCCGAACCGGCCGCCGACCGCCAAGGAGGCCCTGGCCAGCAAGCCCCGCTGCCCCAGGCCGCAAGCTGCAGAACCTCTAGACGGGGGACAACCATGCCGCTGCAAGGGGAGGAGGATGCCACTAGCCTGGGAGGACGCGAGAGGGGGGCTAGATCCAAACCCAGGAGGGGCGGATCCAGCCCCGCCGGCCAACCCATCCGCAGGACGGAGCAGGACGCGCACCCAGAAGCAGCCCCGCGCGCACGGCGGCCGTCGGACCAGTAGGAGTGGCGCCGGAGTCGGGAGGGGCGCCATGGCACAGAAGGGGGGACGTAGCGACCTCCACACGCAACCGCACGGCGGTGGCCGCGTCCGCAACCAACCGGCGTGAGAGCTGAGTGCGGCCCGGCCGCCAGCCTGCTCACCCGCGCGGAGGCGGCCCGCTGCCCGACGACACTGACGCGCCCGAGCACAATGGCGCACGGCGGGGGTGGGACACAGGTGCTGCGCCACCAAGCCTTTGTCGCCGTAGGGAGCAGCGGATCCGGTGAAGATGAGGCCGGATCCAGCCACAGAGGGCCCGGATCCACCTCGCCGGCCGGCCGGCCGGCTTGCCGAAGGAGCAAGGTGAAGGGGAGGGAGATAGAGGAGAGAGGAGGGTGGAGGGAGACTGCGACGGTAGCCGAGTTTGTGGGCCGTCGCGGGCCGCCGCCGCCACGCGCTGGAAGGCGGCGGCGACGGCCAGAGAGGGGGGCGACAGGAGGGTGCAGTGTGCCGGCGACGAGGGCTCCCCAAGTCGCCCATTGGGAGGCGCTCGGGGAGAGCAAGCTAGCAACTCCCACCTCGCACCCAAGGTCACCGGCCTGGGTGCTGACTAGATGCAAGTTCCACTCTTTTTATTGAGTCCACCCAAATTTGACACATCAAACTACAATGACATGCTATACAGTTAGTTTAGAGAAGAAAATAAACTGAAATAGCAAGTTAACGTAATTAATTAGCCGACCCAAAAACATTAATGAGTACTCACTACCATCCCCACTGCCGCCGCCACACCATGAGCCGGTGGCGACCGGAGAACAGCAACTTTGGTCCCACGCAGCGAGAGCAGCAACACAATCCACACAGCAAACACATAACATGGGCATATATGTCACTGAGCATTACGGAGATAATTCCAGCCTACAACACCGATTTCAGGGGGAAAAAACGGACAGAATAATCCAAGACTGACAAAGGCATTCTGCGATTGAAAGAGTAAAAAAGAAAAAAGAAAAAAAAGTAACTCAGAGCTGTAGAAAATTTGTTATGTTACAAAAGAAGCGGAAAGAATGACACAACGCACAGCAAAACCCCAGCACGGCAGGACCTTAGCCCAGTCTTTAAAATGTACAGCGGCTACACAAGAGAAGGAACAGAGGAAGCTGAACTTCACAGGCACTGCATTGCATTTGGCCCGTTTCAAACCCCCAAAGGCTTTGAACAATGATTCATCCAGATCTACACAGTTCTGACTAGGTTCCTAACCATTCACAACCAACAGGGTATAACTTTTCCCCATAATGCAAAACTTTCTTCGGGACCAACCAAAAATCTTCACTAAGCATGTGATCATTGTGTGTTTCACACTTGTCAGGCTATTTGTCCCAGCCATCTTCTCGCATGCCAAACTCCCCATTTCCGAGGGAGGGGACCATATATGGAAGAAAACTTCGCCAAGCAACTTGTCCTGACATCGTAGTGCTTCTAGGTGTCTTGGCTAATTGCAACCGAAGAAAGCTTGGATGTATCGATAGCCCATGCTGGATGGACGTACTCCACGGTCCTTGTGGAGCTCGCATTCGCATAAAGAAAATTCATGAGCAAGTCCTCACAGTTGCAGTTCTTGTGCACAAAGTCTCTCCCTTCACGAGCTTTCTTGCTCCAGTACTTCTTGAAAGCAAACTCACTATCCATGAAAGCAGCACCTGTGAGGATCAGGTTGTATCCATTCTTACCCCTAGCATATCTCTCATTCCTGTACTGGAGAGGGTTACCATCTATCATCCGAGGCTAAAAGCCCACCATCCGCTCAGGGTGTTCTCTCCAGACCTTAAATCCTTTCTCTAGGTCAGTGCAAGTCATCATGATATCATCATCCAGATCAAAAACAGCCCGGGTCTTTATCAAAGGGTCAACCCTAAATCGATTGTTAAGAGAATTGGTCTCTTCAACTCTTATCCTGACAGGAACAGTAGAGTCAAAGGCAGCACTGCTTGGAGGATTACCTTTGTTCCATACAACAACTATCTCCCTAACTGATTCACATCTGGAGTAGCGTTCAACGAATAGTTTCAAGTTCCAGAGACAAGCTTCATATGTCATTGTGACCATCATGAATTGTGAATGTTGACCTTGATGTGTATATGCCTCTTCAGCACCATTGCCGCCACATAAGAAATACACAACAATGCAGACATTGACTGTACAAATTAGAGCAACTACGCAAAAGAACAGCATGTTGGACCAAGTTTTTTCATTGAGCCTTGCCTTTGTAGCTGATGGTTGAGTATCTGCAGAATTTCTGGTTGCAGCGATGCACAGGCAAGAATTCGTGATAATTCATGTCTCCTTGTCAAAGGAACCCAGAAAGTCGGAGGAATGTAACAACTGATTGCACCTTTCACAAAACTGACAAGGGCAATGGCTAGCAGGAAACCTAGGTAACCAAAGAGAGAGCGTCGTGTTGAATCACCTGAAGGGACTCGATCAGCATCCATAACAGCAATCCATTCACCAGATGCTAGTTGCTGCGCATCCATGTGATGGTACCTCATTCCATTCCATGCATTTCTCCCTTTCTTTGGCTCTTCAATACCCAGATTTACAGGGACCTCTTTGTATTCTTCCTTGGTTAGCTTTTCAACAGTGTACAACTTGACCCTCCGCCCATATATACCACTACAATCTTGACCAGGGCGATATAATGACCCTTCAAAAACAAAGAGCCTCCCACCATTCCGAGCTCCCAAACTTTTGTCCGCTTTGTAAATAGGGTTTTGCTTGTGCTCGGTCCAAGGACCAAGAGGAGAGGTACTGTACCAAATTTCAAACTCCACGTTCTTCTCAACGCCATAACGTGTAAAATCTAAACGAGAGAGAGTTTAAGTTAGGCCTCAAGTCATTGATTTTTCAAGTAATACATATGAAGTTAAAGAACTACCTCGTTTTCATATTTGAACACAAAAGGATAGGACAGATGCCATGCCTCGTCTAAAGCAATGCCAAGAAACTCCCAAGTTGCACCTTGATCGAAGCTTCTTGCAACTCCAATGTCACCTTGCATTGTGGTTGTTGTTTTCGTTTCGAAGAAAAGAAAGAGGGTATCCCCCTAGATATGCATAGTACACACATCAGACTGAGAACTCTAGAAATCGATCAGAAGAGGAGTAGAGGACACTTCACGGTAGCAGGAACAAAGTGCAACCCTGGAAAGTAGTATCTTAAACTCAAGAATACTGCTCATTGGATGAATCCTATCAAACAGTAATGAAAAACAGATGTCTAGGTTGATAGTGATGAATTCATTTAGATTGATAAGACCGAATTTTACAAAACTTTCTCCGACTGCTTGTAGGATAGCAATTCGGTATGAACAACGCTTACCAATGCATCATAGACTAGCATAACGGCCTTAACTTTGCATGCCCGGACAGAGGCCAGTTAAACATTGTTTTTCATGCACTAAGTCTAAGCTAAGTTGTCTCCTACAAGCATGCAAAAAAGTAAACTTCAAGCCCTCGCTAAATCTCCCCTGTACGGAGAGCAGAGGAGCTGCACCTAACACCACGACTGTCCGAAAAATTCAGAAAGGCAACCATAATATTTTTTTACCTATTTATATCAAAGATTTGCACCCATGACTGAGCTAGTTAATTTGCAGATCATCGGTACATGACTGCATCCACACAGCACAATTCCACCCCGGCACAATAGCGGCCGCGGCAAGCGGCAGCACGATAAGCAGCAGCGCCTCACCTCAACGTAGAGGAATGGGTCGGTGACGAAGTTACTCGGGTACCCCGCCTCCGTCGCGGTCGCGCATGTCAGAACAGGATTGGCCACCGGCCACGCGGAGCTGCTCCCATTGCTCTTCCCTTCCTGCTCCACCAAATTACAGAACAGTAAGCACCTCAACCTCAACAAGTCATCGCAACATACTTCGCGCGTACCAGGAACGTCAGCTTGGCCTCCCTACAATTGCCGCAGCTTGAACTTGATGCCTTGGCGGCGCCGTTCACAGTCGACGAAATCTGGGGCGTGATCAAGGAAATCCCGAATGACCGGGCGCCCGGCCCGGACGGCTTCACCGGCCGGTTCTACAAATACGCGTGGCCGGTGATCAGAAATGACGTTGTGGCGGTCTTCAACGCCGTCTGGGCACTGGATGGTCGTAGCCTGAGCACTCTAAACACCGCAAATATGGTGCTCCTCCGGAAGACGGCAACGCCCTCCTGTTTGAAAGAATACAGACCCATAAGCTTGATTCACAGTGTGGGGAAACTTGTCGCCAAAGTCCTTGCTAACAGATTGGCGCCGCACCTTCCGCTCCTGGTGAGAAGCAACCAGAGCGCTTTCATCCGCGGGAGATCAATTCACGACAATTATATGGCGGTTCAGCTTGCTTGCCGCTGGATGCATAGCCGTCACTGCCCGGCTGTCCTCATCAAGGTGGACATCGCAAAGGCGTTTGACTCCGTTTCCTGGGAGTTTCTCCTACAGCTCCTGGCCTTCTTGGGCTTCCCTGGTCGCTGGACGGAATGGGTAGCGCTACTGCTATCCACTGCCTCTACACGCGTACTTTTTCTCGAAAACGCAGGAGAACTGCGCCTCATTATATTAAGAAGAATGAAAGGGGCTAGAACCCTACAACGCACACCACACACAACCCCACACAAATTACATTCGCGCCTGAAAAAAAGGGCAAAGGACGACCAAACACTAGTACTAAGCTAACCACCAAAAAGAGGGGCTGTCAAGGAAGACAGACCCTTGGCTCCTGCTAGATTCCACAACTGGCGCTCTTCTCCAGCAAGAGTGAGAGCACCACCAAGGTTAGGGGTAATACCATCAAAAACGCAACGATTCCGGTGGTTCCAAAGAGTCCAAGCTCCAAGCACAATGAAAGAGTTGAGACCTTTTTGTATCAATCCACTTGTTGCTCCACTAGCCTTTTCCCACTAGCTATCAAAGGAAGTATCTGAAGGCTGTGGCGACAAGGAGTGGAGGCCGACCTGTCTTAGAAGGAGGTACCAAAATTGTCTAGCAAAGACACAGGAGACAAGGAGGTGGTTAATAGTCTCATCCTCTTGGTCACAAAGAGGACACTGCTCAGGATGAGGCAGCCCACGACGCGCAAGGCGATCTGCCGTCCAGCACCGATTGTGGGCCACCAACCAAAGAAAAAAACGGCATTTGGGTGGTGCCCAGGTCTTCCAGATCCTCTCATATGGTCCAAACCGAGTAGATCCCAGAAAGAAACTCTCATAGGCAGACTTGGCTGAGTATTGCCCACTAGCAGAAAATCGCCATATGTGGACATCTTCGACATCAGGTTCTAACTCAAAATTATACAACAAATCCCAGAGATGGAGGAATTCCACAATAACACCAACAGTGCGGGCTCCCTTAATATCCAAAACCCAACTGCGACCATTAAGAGCTTCCTGGACAGTACGTCGCTTCACCCTTCTCTTTGGGATGGCTTCTAGTAGTCGAGGTGCAAGATCAGCAATACACTGTCCATGGATCCAACGATCAGTCCAGAACAAAGTGCGATTTCCATTGCCCACTTCCGATACAACAGCTACAGAGAAGAAGGAGTTAACTTGGTCTGGGATCTGAATAGGGAGGGCTGCCCATGGACGATGAGGCTCAGTTTTTTTTCAGCCAAACCCACCTCATCCTTAGTGCCCAGCTGAGATGGTGGTGACCAAGCTGGAGAAGATGTATTAGCTGCATAAGCTGCTTTGTTCTGTGCTCTTGGTCGTTTCTTTACATTATTGCAATGGACCCAACCAAAATTTTAATTTGGAATGTAAGGGGCCTCAATTCTATAGCAAGGCAAGATTCTCTTCGTACTCTTGTGGAAGCTTCTCAGTCAGGTATTGTGTGCATCCAGGAAACGAAAATCTCTTCGTCATGCAGGCAAGTGATCCTGTCTGCTCTGGGGACAGATTTCTCAGAGTTCGCTGAGCTCCCATCTGTAGGTGCTAGCGGTGGTATTCTTGTTGCTTGGCGTCGTCATCTTGGTATTGCAGGGGCCTGCCATGTGAATGCCAACAGCGTAACCGTTTAGTTTTGGCCAGTTAATGGTGTTTCCTGGTGGTTAACCTGTGTGTATGGTCCTCAGGGCATGGATGAGAAAATTCAGTTTCTACAAGAGCTAAGAGATATCAGAGGGGGTTGTCTTGGCCCATGGGTTTTAGTTGGTGATTTCAATTTGATTTACAAAGAGGAAGACAAGAATAATGATAATTATAACCGAGCTATGATGGGTCGTTTCAGACGTCTAATTAATGATCTTGCTATCAAGGAAATTCCTCTGCATGGTCGGAAGTATACGTGGTCAAATCAGCAAACAAATCCTACTTTGGTAAAGCTAGATAGGGTGTTTTGTTCAGTGGACTGGGAGGATCTTTTTCCAAATTGTCTGCTGCAAAGTATGGCTTCGGAGGATTCAGACCATTGCCCTCTTTTGCTTGGGCTTCAGGATATTAAATCGGGCCACAAACGTTTTCATTTCGAGTCTTTTTGGCCTAAGCTAGAGGGATTTCAGGACACCATAGCAGCTGCTTGGGCCTCAGTGCCGGCTGGTCCTTGTCCATTCTTCACCTTGGACCTCAAGTTTAAAGCTGCTACTAGAGCTTTACAGAGTTGGAGTGATAAAACAGTTGGTCATGTTAATTCACAGCTAGCCCTTGCTCGTGAAATCCTTCATCAATTGGAGATCGCCCAAGACAGTCGCAACCTTTCGCCAAGAGAAAATTGGCTGAAAAACAATCTTAAGAAGCACAGCCTTGCTCTTGCATCCCTCAAGCGGACAATTGCCCGTCTTCGCTCAAGAATTGATTGGGTACGTGATGGGGACGCCAACACAAAGCTTTTTCAACTCCATGCCCGTCACCGCAAGAGGAAGAACTTCATTGGCAAGCTAGTTTCTGGTGACCAGATCTACACCAAGCATGAAGAGAAGGCAAGATTGATAGATGAATTCTATGAGGATTTGCTTGGGAAAAACATAGACAGAGAGCGCACTATCAACCTTGATGAGCTTGGGATCCTCTCCCATGATTTGGCTGATCTTGAGCTTCCTTTTACTGAGGAAGAGGTGTGGAAAACAATCAAGCAGTTGCCTCCGGACAAAGCGCCTGGTCCAGATGGTTTTACTGGTCGCTTCTACAAGGTCTGCTGGCCGGTTATAAAAAGTGATATTTATGGCTGCAGTTTCTGCTGTGTGGAGTAGGAGATTTGCTGGTTTTGAGGTGCTTAATGCAGCCTACATCTCTCTTCTACCCAAGAAGGAGGAAGCTGAGCAACCAAGAGACTTTCGGCCTATCAGCCTGGTACATAGTTTTGCTAAGTTGATCACTAAAATGTTGGCAAATCGGCTTGCATGTCGGCTGCAGCAGATGGTGTCTCCCAATCAAAGTGCTTTTATAAAGGGGCGTTTTATACAAGACAACTTCATGCTTGTTCAGCAAACGGCAAGATTTCTCAATCAACAAAAGCAGCCCATAATTCTTTTAAAATTAGACATCTCAAAGGCCTTTGATTCAGTTTCTTGGCCCTTTTTGCTTGAGGTTTTACAACACTTAGGTTTTGGCCAGATTTGGAGGGACATAACCAGTGGGTTACTCTCCTCCTCCTCTACTCAAGTGATGTTGAATGGGATACCTGGGGAACGTATCTCTCACCGACGAGGATTAAGGCAAGGTGACCCGTTATCGCCCATGCTTTTTATTCTAGTTATGGACGTGTTGGGGCATATGGTAGCCAAGGCAGCCGCTGATGGTATGTTGCAGCCACTATCTTCTCGAGCTCTTCAACATCGTATATCCCTCTATGCGGATGATGTGGTTCTTTTTCTCCGCCCAGAGGCAACGGATATTACTGTCACAATGGGCATCCTCCAACTCTTCGGTGAAGCTTCAGGTCTCAAAACCAATTTACAGAAAAGCAATGTGTTGCCAATCAGGTGTGGGAATACAGAAATGTCGTTGGTACAGGAACTTCTCCCTTGTGCTCTCATGGATTTTCCTTGCAAATATTTGGGGTTGCCTCTCTCTCTCTCAAGAAGTTAACTAAGGAACACATCCAACCTATAATAGATAAAATAGCTGATCAGCTACCAGGATGGAAAGGAGATCTCATGACACGGGCAGGACGAAGAATTTAGGTGCAGTTTGTCCTCACTGCCATGCTAATTTATTTGGTAATGGCAATTGATTTCCCACCATGGGCTATTAAAGCCGTGGACAAGCTTCGGAGAAGTTTCCTTTGGAGGGGCCGTAAAGAAGCTCGTGGAGGACATTGTCTTGTGGCTTGGGGAAAGGTTACCCGCCCGCCTGAACTCGGTGGGCTTGGCATTTCTGACCTCTACACGCGTACTGATGAATGGGAGGCCGGGTAGGAAGATTTGGCACGCCCGTGGGCTGCGGCAAGGGGATCCCCTATCACCAATGTTGTTCGTGCTCGTAATGGAGGTCGTCAACGCCATGATCTTGGCCGCGGACGCGCGTGGCGTGTTCCAGCCACTGCCGAGCACAGTGATCCGTAGCCGAGCCTCGCTTTATGCCGATGACTTGGTCATTTTCTTGGCTCCTGTGGCGCGGGATCTCAGATGTCTCAGGGCCATCTTAAGCCTCTTCGCCGATGCTGCAGGCTTGGTAACGAATATGGAGAAGTGCTCCATCTCCCCGATTCGCTGCTCCGAAGAAGAGGTCGCCACCACTTTGGAGAGCTTCCCGGGGCGGCTGGTCCCATTCCCGTGCATGTACTTGGGCATCCCCTTGACCCTACGGAGGCCGTCGCACGTGGAAGAGCAGCCGCTTATCAACAAGATTGCGGCGCGCATCCCCACGTGGAAAGTCGGCATGCTCAACTACGCCGGGCGGACCACTCTGACGAAGACCACCCTGTCCGCCATTCCGGTTTACGTCTCGATTGCCTCCGGCCTATCCGCCTGCGCGCTCCGTCAGATAGACAAGTTGCGTCGGTCCTTTCTTTGGGCAGGAACGGACAATGTCGCCAGCGGCAAGTGTCGTGTTGCGTGGAGGATTGTGAACGCCCCTACCTGTTATGGGGGGCTGGGCGTCCGAGACCTCAGGGTGGCCGGTTTCGCCATGAGACTTCGTTGGGAGTGGTTACGGCGGACGCGGCCGGACCTGAGCTGGTGCGCCCTTCCGCGCAAACCTGAGCGCGCCGTTCAGTCAATGTTCCAGGCATCCATCACGGTGACCATCGGCGATGGCCACTCGGCCAAGTTCTGGACGGACCCGTGGCTTCCTGACGGGCCCATCTGCCGCTTCGCCCCGCACCTATTCAATGCCATTCTGAAGCATCGTCGCGCTTACAGGGCCTTCTTCGTGGGCATGACGACGCTGCGTGGAGCGTCTGAATTGTGGGCGGCCAAAGCACCTGCAAAGTGCAAATTCTTCTTCTGGTTGCTCCTACACGATCGTCTTTGGACTGCCGCAAGAAAGAAACGACGAGGTTTGCAGGATGACGATGGATGCGCACTTTGCGACCAGGAGCAGGAGACGGCGGCCCACCTCGCTGGGGAATGCGTCTACGCACGGGAAGTTTGGTTCCGTGTGCTGGCGAGACTTCGCGCGCCAGGTTTGACGACACAGCCAGGTGATCTCTTCCTGGATTGGTGGCTACAGTGCAGGACATCGCTCCCCTCCGCTTGGCGCGCTGGGTTCGACTCCCTAGTTATCCTTGTTGCATGGTGCTTATGGAACGAACGCAACCAGAGGACGTTCCACAATGCTCGTCGAACCCCCCTCCAGCTCGTCGGCGCCATCGCTGAGGAGGCCGAGAGATGGTCCATGGCAGGGTTCTCCCAACTCTCTGCGTTCTGGTCTCGGGGAGCCCAGGAACAGACGTCGCAAAATTCAGCCACCATGTAGCTCTGTTCTGTAGTTTTCGCCTTCGCTACCTCCTTTGCTGCTTTGCTTGCTGCGACCATGTTCTAGGTGCAGGGGGCTGGGTTGCGGCCGTAGCGTGCTGCTCGCATTCTAGGCCGCAATTCGTTGTCTTGTACCACAAACTTTTTCTTCTTAATGATATACATGCTTTGCATGGTCGCGAAAAAAAAAGTCAACGCAGCACACGAAAGGCGCTCGCTGCCTCCAAGCGCTCACCAGCTCGATGGGCCGGAGCTGGAGAGGGCTGCCCCCGACCGCCCATGAGCCCTCGCCGTCGGGCCTGCAGCCGACGGCGCCGGAGTCGGGGAGGCGGAACGACGCGACCACCACCCGGAAGTAGAGCCCGTCCACGACCGTGGCCACAAGCAGGAACGAGGCGGCGGGTGACTGCCGCGCGCATCATGCTGGCGCTGCTGCTGCTCGCCGGCCTCATCGCTCCACCTCGCCGCACAGCCAGCGCAGCCGCCCCGCGCCGGCCGTAGCATCGACCGCCCGATCGGATCCCGGGCTGCGCCGCGCGGACTCCCTCTCTCCCTCCACTCTCCAGGCCCGGCCGAGCTGGATTACCTTAACTAACCAATTAATTAAGCGAGAGGAATGCGAGGAGTGGTTTGCTGTATTGCAAGAACGAGTGCATAAAATAAATTCAGATAAAGGAATTCAAAATGGTTGGAGGGAAGGCACCGACCAGTGCACGCAGCGACCCCGTTTCCCGCCTCAGTTCCCGGGAGCCCGCCCTTCCCAAACCACAAACACCCACTACTGATCGCTCCATGACATGTGGGTCATGTCTTGACGTTCATCAACAGATCCCACCTGTCAGGTGAATCTGAGCGCGGAGGCAGGCCGGTTCCCCCAAAATTTTCTCCCACCCTTTTTTTCCCTCCCTATTATCTCTCCCTTCCCAAACCCCTCCTCGCACCCGCCCAGGGTTTCCCCATCTTCACCTCCGCCCCCGCCGCCATGTTGGAGCTGCGGCTGAAGCAGGCGACCCTCCTCAAGAATGTCCTGGAGGCGCTCAGCGTCAGCGACCTGTTCAGTGAGGCCAACTTCGACTTCTCCGGCACGGGCTTCGAGCTCCAGGCCATGGATACCAGCCGCGTCGCCCTCGTCGCGCTCCTCCTCCGCGCCGAGGCCTTCAATCACTACCGCTGCGACAGCGACCTCTCCATGGTCCTGGACCTCGCCGACATGGCCAAGGCTTTCCGCTGCGCCAACAACGACGACATCCTCACCACTGGCGGAGCTTCATGGAGGCGAAGCTGGGCACCTGCCCCCCCTTTTCTCCATGATTTGCCACTATATATTGTATTGTTTTTTCTTTTTCTCTATAAAATTCTGCTTTTGTGAAGCTATGTATGAAGAGGGATAAGTCTGGCTGTAGATAACAAACAGAAAATGATAGAAGAGCTTACATCATATTGCTGCTATCTACATCATAATATAAGTACGAAGGTATATATTAATGATATTATATGCATTGCCAGTTCATTTCTTGCGTTAATTACTGTTCACTAGGTTTTTTTTTAAATTCGCCCCCCCCTTTAATTTGTCTCAAGCTCCGCCACTGATCCTCACCATCAAGGACGAGGATGATTGGCCCGACACCGTTATCTTCACGTTCGAGTCGCCCGGTAAGTGCGGGACCCGCACGTCTTTTGCGCTAGCTGCTCTTTGCCCTGACCCTGTGCTGATTTTGGGTTTGTGGAAATGAACAGAGGATGGTGAGATTTCGTATTTTGATTTCGAATTCGTGGGCATCAACGGCGTGCCCGTCGAAATCCCGGAATCCCCGGAATCCGAGTACCAGGCCATAGTCCGCATGCCCTCTGCCAAGTTGATGCGTATCTGCAAGAAGCTCAGCAGCTTCGGGGACAGTGGGGACAGGGACACTGGTACATAGATTTTACCTGGTGATTTATAAGGCTAACTATTACTGTTGCGCATGGATGATTCTAGTTCTGTACCTTGAACCATTTCCATCTCCTGCCCTAGTTGTCATTATCTCGGTGGATAAGGGGTGTGTCGAGTTCTACACTCGGGGAAAAACTGGGTCCTCAACAATTGTCTGCACTGTTGGCAAGGTACTTACCGGTTTGACCCTCTTAGCCCCTCAAATTGGAATGGATGTCATCCTCTGAATATCTGTATGTGACTGTAACATGAAATGCAGTGAACAATCATATCAGTGATGTGTTGTCGATTCTTAATGCCCTAATGTTGTTAGCAAGTGTGCATTCTTGGTTCCTCACCTAGGTTACCTTTTAGCCTGTCTGGTGGATAGACACCAGATTAGCAGAACATGCATACATACTGCCTTAGAATTTCGTTGTCTCACTATACCGTGTTGAGTTGCTAATTCACTTTGTTTGCTAATGTTGCTCTTCTGTGTTGGGAGTATTAGTTTGGTCTGTATAACTGGATTTGTTAATTTGTCTACATATTTCATAAAGCGGAACATGGCTCTTCATTTGGTTGATTACATTGGTATTGGTAAATAGGATTGAATTAGGTGTTTGTTTTTTTTAGTTATTGCTTATTTCCTTCTTAACTGTAAAATCTGGGTGGAGGTGGTTTACTACTCTGCAGCATCTGTTTATTCTATAAATTTCAATTGGTTCTATCATATGGTTAACATCTTTAGTATCCTGTGCCATTCAACTACTATTTTAAGAAATACTGTAGAATGGTTCATGTTTATGCGTATGTGCACTAGTTAATGGGTCATGTTTGTATCAATGCAGCCAAAAGAACCTATCCATATAGAGATGAAAGAAAAGGTTTACGTGACCTTTGACCTGAGGTACATGAACTCCTTCTCCAAGATGTCTACCCTGTCTGATCAAGTGACTATCAGTCTTTCATCCAAGCTACCCGCGGTGTTCGAGTACAAGATCGCAGAGATGGGCTACATCAGATATTACGTGGCGCCAAGGATCGAGATGCAGAAGGAGATGAGATGCAGAATGAGGGAGATGAGATGCAGAACTGATGACTAGCGGGGATACGTATGGTCATGTTGCCTACTTTGTCTTTCCACCATCAATTGCTTGACTATTGTTTGCAAGCAAAAAAGATGTTATGTCTCATCTGTTTAGGTCAGACAGTTTCAGCTGCTTGTATCAGTATCTGCTGTGAGTCCTTGGATTTACAGTGAATTTAGATGAGTGGATTTGTTCTTTGTGCTTTGTGCATTGGTATATACTGTGCTGTTTGATCTGGTCACACAATTTATTTGTTGGGAGGGCAAAAATGTGCCTTTCGTTTCTTTTACTGCCGTAAATTTGGAGAGACTGACCTGCTTGGAGGTTGCTCCTGAGCGGCAATCCTGATTTCCGCGCTTCAGGGCGAAAGGATGCGCAGGCGGGACCGAACCGACGGCCTATCCCTCCCACTGAAAAGGTCTCAAGTGGCTAATTTGTTGGGCGTTGGTTAATTCATCCCCTAATTTTAATGAAATGAATTAGATAGGATTTGTCAACATATAAATTTTGAATATTAGCTATTTTTCAATCTCTAAGTTTTAGCCGGAGGATATATGACACTAGGCAGAGTGTGTGCCCTGCCGCGCCGTGCTTGGAGAGGCAGTTTGGGCCAAGTTGGTTTGCAGAGAGTCTGTTAGCGGCAGGTCACCGGTAGGTTTCGTATGGGCCGAGGATCGAGAACTTCTGAGCGGGCACAGCTGCAATCCTGTCCGGGAGATTGTGGACATCAACTGAAGTTTTGTGTTCAATTAGCATGGAAGTATGTGTAGTAAGAATCTGTTCGTGACAACAGAACTTTTTAAGTGTCTTTCCGTATTTTGAACTATGATGTTTGTAGTGTGAAAATGAGAACAATGACTTTTTGTTTAAGGTGTAATGTATGAACTTATGAATGGAGCACAATATGTATGTGATGTTACTTTCGGAGAAGAAGCACTGCAAAAAATTGTTCTGTATAAGCAGTTTTTTCTTTGTATGGTACAAATCAGTTTTATTAGGAGAGGACATGCACCTGAACACACCAGAATCAAATGTTTCTCACAGCACATACGAAACAGGGTTAAGTAATAGGAGAGTAGCATAAATAGCATTGCAGATCACACCCTGGTACAGCCACAATTTCTTAGGAGTATATGGTAAACAGAGTGGTGCTGGGCAGCTAAGCAGATACACTTTTGCTTAGGGGGGAATAGTAAACATGGACGGTACAAACGTAGCCTAAATAGCACTTCTGATCAGCTCTACAAACACAGAGTTGCAACCACCAAGTATTCAAACGCAGTGATAATGCTTTGTCGAGAGTTATTATGTTTGTTGCTGTCTTCAGTAGAAGAGAAGTTTCTGAAAAGTGCAGTGACGCACTGAACAGAGCTCGAGAGGTGTCACGCTACCTGTGACGCTTGAAGGAGGTTGCTAAGTCTCTGTGTAATAAGCTGATGTAGCTGCCTTCCTGACGAACCATTGTATGGCTCGGTGTTGTGAGTGGCGTCTCATGTGAGGACACCCAAAATAATATGGTAGGATCTAGCACAGAGTGTTGAAGAATCGTAGGACCTCTGGAATCCTTTGCTTGAAACATTGTCATGCTACATAAGCAGTAATCAAAAGCATATGCTATAGCAGAGTTAGCGGCGCTTGGTTTTCAAGCACACAAGAATTCATCACTAGGTAGCGAGGTGACCGCCTTCTCTGCGATATTCTTCCAGTCTTTATTAAATAGTTTCCTAAAATGCATAGGTAACCCCAGGTAGCGAAAGGGAAATTTGCCAATGGCACATCCGAACAATTGCGAATAAAACTCTTCGTGATCTTTAGCTTGTCCAAAACAAAAGACTTTGCTTTTGTGGAAATTTATCTTTAAGCCAGATAGTTGCTCGAATGTACTTAACAATAGTTTCATATTAACTGCCTTTTCAACATCATGGCTCATGAAGATCACTGTGTCATCCGCGTACTGAAGGATGGACAAACCATCTTGAATAAGATGGGGAATAACCCCTTCTATCTGGCCTGCTTCCTTTGCTCTGGCAATAAGTATGGCCAGATAGACTATGTAAAAGTATACGATTTTTTGGACTGGTTACATGTATCAAACTAAAAAAACAAAGCAGAATCTTCATAGAACAAGTTGGATTAAATGTACAAAGAGAAGATTTACTCCTGAAGTTAACTGGCAATAGCACCCTTATGTGCACCAAGCAGACATTATCTCCATATATATGATTGTGATTGTATGTATCTCAACTCTATAGGAAGCCCGACATTCACTTGCGCACTACCTCTGATTATGTGGCAAATAAAATCCAGTCAGTGCTTAACATAAGAAACCATCACACTTTGAAACATTCTGGTTACTCGATATGCGGCATTACAGTATGATGCTTAATTTTCAGTTTTTCACTGTAAGTTTATTTGCATGAAACATATGTGCTTTCAACCTAAAAATTTTGCGTGATCAGTGTAAATAGTGGATGAATTTGCTCTCTAAAGACTACATGTACACTATCTTCTATATGGAAACAACTTAGAGCAGCTCCAGTGTGTTTGGAAAGCGAACCATGAGGAGAGAGAAGCAGTAGTATGGTTCGATTTTAACGTTGGAGCTAGCGAACCGAGTGCTTCGATTTCTTAAATCGGCTCTTCGTTTCGGTTCGCACCGAGGGAATAAACAACACATAGAAATACACATGCAGCAGGCCCGGGAAACAAGGCGAGCAAAGGACGACGTTCTAGCGAAGTGCTTTCTCCAATTATTTACTACGACTAGGTAAGTGCTTGTGCGTTACAACGGGAGAACACTTGTATATGTATAGGTGATATTCGATTGGCATCACCAAAAATACACCGAGGCTGTGTTTAGTTCGCGAAATGAAATTTTTTGGGTGTCACATCGGATATGTCGGAGGATGTCGGGAGGGGTTTTTGGATTCTAATAAAAAACAAATTACAGAACCCGTCAGGAAACTGCGAGACGAATCTAATGATACTAATTAATTCGTCATTAACACATGTTGGTTACTGTAGCATTTAAGGCTTTTCATAGACTAATTAGGCTTAAAAAATTCGTCTTACGATTTCTCTGAGAACTGTGCAATTAATTTTTTTCATCTACGTTTACTACTCCATGCATGTGTCCAAACATGTCCTTTTACTGTAGAAGGCAAAAAATTTTGAGAACTAAACACAGCCTGAACCAAAAAAAACTCCTTTCAACTAAAATTGTTCTTTTGCTAAAGCATCATGCAAAGCTAATGTGCGTATCCATTTAAATAACTAACTATATGTGACACATGCTCACAGCTTTTTCTCATATGTCAAGGAAAAAAACAATTTGCTCATAACAATGAGAAGAAAATGGTAGTGCCATTCTCTGAACTAAGACCGCAATGAAACATCTTAAAGTTGAGTTATCTGATACAAAGTGCAGTGAAGCATCTAAAGTTCAGTCTGATACAGAGGTGATTTTAAACTTTCACATAATAACTAACTAAATATATACAAAATTGGTTAAATTAACCATGTCCAACTCCACCTTCAGAACTATTTCGAATTTTCTTCCAGCACGGTATTATGGTTGCTTTTGGTCCTTGTTCACAGCTCTAGAATGTTTATATCCCCTCTTAGGTGTGCACAACCTGATGTGTCTGATATACAAAAATAAATGTGAGATGGAAACTTTTCTAATCAATTCACCCACTGAAAATAGATACCATTCATTCACTAATTATGTGCAGAGAATAAACATTCAATCTATTGCGTTAGAGAGAACATGGCAGCAAACACATGGCAGCAAACACAGGGGGTGTGACTGCGGCTATTAGAATACACTGGTTGCAGCACACACAGGAATGGAAGACGCAAGCACTGACATGGATGAAGGTTTAGTTCGTACTTTGTGAAACTTTCTAAGATATAGACATGTATCTGAATTTGGGAGTGTTCACAAAACATTGAATGTGCTTAAAGTTATGACTACCTGTACAAACAAATTGGTCTTGGAAGGCTGGAAATGACAATAGGTCTTAGCTTATGAATGAGAAAGGCCAAAATTAGTTTTTGTCTAAAATTGTCATAATTTCGTAAATCCCATCTGACAAGAATAAATTGGACGATTGATGCTTGATTTAATTTTAACAATGTAACATAATCCTATTTAAATTCAGTTTTTCAATTCCACTTTCTAGTCAGCAGTACCAGTCATGCAGCATGAAAGCTAAAAAATAGAACAGAAGGTAAAAGAACAATTTGCCTTAGTGTATTGTGGTGCGTTCAGTCATTAGATGACTGTAAGTTTGCTATCGGTGACGAACAATTTGTTGAATTGTTTTCTATAGAGTAAGCAATTTTAGGTCGAGACATAAATGAGGTTGACTATTCAATATTATTCATTTATCAACAAAACACAAGGGCTTAAGAGGCTCGAAACAATGGGTAATGGTAACGGGACTCACCTAGATCAACGGAAGCTTGGGTAACAGGTGCCGAACAATTTCAATACTGGATGCAGAAACTCCCTATGCTCCTGCAGAATTGAGGACATGTTGGGGAATTAACTTCATCCAAAAAAACTCAAGCCCAAACTTTGGAGTACGAAGGATATAAAAATATTCTAATGAAATTCACTTGCAGGAAAAAATACAGCGAAGAATGTATTTCGACTTCGTCGTCAAGAATTCAACTTCGCCTGTCGAACTTCGTTGTCAAGAATTCAACTTCGCCTATCGACTTTATCGTTCAACTTCGCCTATAGACTTCGTCGTCAAGAATTCAACTTCGCCTGTCGACTTCGTCGTCAGAAATTCAACTTCGCCTATCGACTTCGTCGACAGAAAATCAACTTTGCTGGACAGAGAAGTAGACAAGAAGCAAGAGATAATATGAAGAAAACAAGTTCATTGAAGGAAAAGAAGATTAAACGCGGAAAAGAAGACTGAATCAGGAGGAAATGACTACTTCGCCCTTACATAGATGAAGGGTTGTAAATATTTAGGTCAGGGGTAAAAAAGTTATTTTATGTAAAATACAAAGACTAGGGCCCTATAAATACCTCCTCTGACATGTATGGTATGATCATGAAATGAATGTAACTTTGCACACAATTTTGTCTTGGATGAAATTTTTCTGATGATCGTGTGAATTGTGTCGTCCGACCTGAACTTTTCACCCAACATCTGGCGCCCACCGTTTTTGCGTGCATCTAAAGATCTTCACGACCACAAGAAATAAAATGACAAGACCAAACAAGAAGACCGTCAATGAAGAAACCGAAGACGAACAACCACTCGGAGAAGACAGAGGTCTTACAAAAGAAGTCTCTTAAGGTGCAACCTCTTCAAGAACGGGCGAAGCTGAAGAACAAAGACTCAAACAACTTGAAGAACAAGTTTTACGAAGGCAAAAATAACTTGAAGAATGTCACGCAAGAGCACGAGAAAAGACACTCAATCAAAGAATAGAAGAGGCCGAAGCTACCCTCCGCAATTTAAACGAGCAACTGAAAAATACAAATCATGAAGTTATGAATCAAGAAGAATCGCATCCAGCAACAAGAATCTCTCAAGAGAAAAATATTCAGAAATCATTCATATCAATTGATACAAGCTCCCCACTATCAATAAATTTGCAGCTAGCTCAATGGCCTATAGGGTACAAATTCAACATGATACCAACATTCGATGGTGAATCAGATCCAAGGCAATTCTTAATGAGTTTTGAAGCCGCAGGCGGTGGGGACGAAACCACACTTGCAAAGTCACTTGTCATGGCAGTAAAAGGTCCAGTACAACACTGGTATTCATCTCTAAAAGCAAGATCCATACATTTATAGGAACAATTAAAGACAAATCTACTTGTTGACTTCTAAGAATTTCAACCAACTGGTCTTACAGACATGGATTTATTCAACTGCAAACAACAACCCAAAGAACCTCTAAGTCAATATTACAAGAGATTCATTTAAATCAAATCTCAAATCATAAATATCCTAGACGAAGTTGTCATAATTGCAGCAATCAAGGGGCTTCGGGCAGGACAATGTGCAGCACACCTTACTCGAGAAAAGCCAACTTCACTGGCTCAGCTTTACGAAGAAATCCAGAAGTACTGCAAGTCCGATGAAGATTACAGAAAAAGAATTGAGGAAGAAAACAGCTTCAGAAATCAAAACAAAAGCAGCAATTTTCATCCCCCAAAGCAAAACAATTATGAGCGAAGACACTTCACCCAAGTCAATCAAGTTGAAAACAGCAATTCAACTACTGAAACAAAAGTTCAACCTCAAAATCAATACAACAGTCAGTACAACCAAAGGACATTCGAAAGAGGTGGCTTCAATTCAAGAGGAAGAGGAGGACGAGGAAGAGGAAGAACACCCCTAAGATCGGAAGACATGTATTGCATCATTCATGGCAAAGGAGCTGGACACACATAAAAAATGTATCCAAAAGTAAAGAAAAGCATCGAAGAAATACAAGAAGAAAACAAAATCTTAAGTCAATCAAAAGCTGTCAACCATATGTTTCAAGGCCAACAAAACTCTTATTACCCACACCACCGACTGATGGCTCTATTTACTCAGAGGGAGCACTACTATGGTACAGAACCATATCAAACCTGCTGGAAACCACAGATGAGGTTCAGATGGAGTATAGTGGGATGTGTCTTGTAGCAGCAGAGGAACCGAGTTCAATTGAACAAGCTCTGACAGAACTCTGTTGGAGAAATGCAATGAAGGCTGAAATGCAAGCAATTGAGGCAAACAAAACTTGGGATGTGAGTGGTCTCCCGAGGAATCAAAAGGCGATTGGCCTCGAATGGGTCTTCAAAGTAAAGAAGGGCCCTGATGGCAATATTGTCAAGCATAAAGCCATGCTCGTGGCTAAGGGGTATGCTCAAGTGCAAGGAATCGACTTCGATGAAGTTTTTGCACCGGTTGCAAGGATTGAAATAGTGAGAGTTCTTCTGGCTCTAGCAGCATAGGGCGGATGGCAAGTACACTATATGGATCTGAAAAGTGCATTCTTGAATGGAGATTTGTCTGAAACAGTTTATGTGAAGCAGCCTCCTGGTTTCATTGTGGGCAATGGTGACAAAGTGCTGAAGTTAAGGAAAGCCTTGTATGGCTTGAGGCAGGCACCCAGGGCCTAGAATGCCAAGCTTTACAAAGAGCTTTTGGCTCTTGGTTTTGTGAGAAGTAAAATGGACCATGCTGTGTATAAGAGGAACAGAAGGCTTCTTTCCTTGTTGTGGGGGTGTATGTTGACGACTTAATCATCTTGGGGCCCTGTGAGGGTGACATTGTTTAGTTTAAAGTAGAGATGAAGAAGAAGTTCAGCATGAGCGATCTCGGCCTTCTTAGCTATTACTTGGGAATTAAAGTTAAGCAAGGAGATGAGGGGATTGTGATCAGTCAAGGTTCATATGTAGTGAAGATACTGGAAGGTTGAAAGCCCAAGTTTGGTTTTGGTAATTAATGACACCAAGTTGCTAATGCTATTGTATCAAGTGTGATTAAGCTAGGCATAAGCAACACATGTGATGAAGGTAGACGTGGCAAGGAGTGGTAGCCACAAGGTCACAAAGAGATGGTGCATATACATGAAATGTAGATCATGGTGGAGATGCACTTAAAGTGGTGGACTTGATGTTCAAGTGGAAGAGAAGGATCTAAGAGCGCAAGGCAAAGGTATAACCATAGGGTTTTTCCTTTTGCCGGTCTAAGATGTGTAGAGAAGTGATTGACCGGGTTTAGGATACATAGCCGACTATCAAGAGGGGCAATCACGGTTAGCTCGGGAATCAAGTGCCACTAGATCAATGTCTTGAGCATATGCATTTAGGATCTAGTAAAGAGCTAATATAACGCCTTGGAAAATGTTTGTGAAAATGCTAACACACGAGCACAAGGTGGTGATCACTTGTTGGTGTTGGCACTTTTGCGAAGGCGGTGGAGTTTAAGTGGTAGAGAGGGGTTTGGGTTCCTCTCTCCCTCCCGCCGAGCTTGCGAGGCGGGATTCGGCGCTTTTTGGAGAAGTGAAATGCCTTTTTTCTATTGCGCCGAAAGTCGGAAAAGAAACGAAGGCGAACGGAGGTCACTGCGTGCACCGGACGCTGCACCGGACCCTGCACCGGACGCGGTCACTGTACGACCGGCGCGTCCGGTCAGGCAAACAGCGGTTCACGAGGACCACCGGACGCGGTGCGCGTCCGGTCACAGGTGACCGGACGCGTCCGGTCTTCCAGGGAGCTTACTGGACTCCCACCGGACGCGGGCACTGTGGCGTCCGGTCCGTTCTTCAGCGCGTCCGGTGGTTGTTTTGCAGTGCGCGGCTTGGTGTTGACCGGCGCGTCCGGTGGGTCACGGGACCGGCCCGTCCGGTCGTGACCAGCGCGTCCGGTCGCTCGGTCGAGCGCGTCCGGTCAACGGTAACGGCTAGTTCGAACGGCACTATTCTCGTCTGTCGCGTAGTGACCGGACGCGTCCGGTCACCCGGACCGGCGCGTCCGGTGCAGCGCGATTTCTGCTGCATCGTTTCTAACGGCTAGCTGCGTACCCCTTCGTTATAAATAGATGGTGGCCGGGGTTTGAGGGTAACTCTTGCACATTTTGAGACCTAGAGACATCCTTTGAGCTAGAGAACAACCCCTCCACTCATCTCTTTGATTGATTGCACATCTTGAGTGAGATTGAGTGAGATTCAAGTGCATTGCTGGAGAGTTGCATTCTAGAGGCACTTGATCTTCGAGTTGCTGCGGATTTCTTGTTACTCTTCCGTGTTTTCCGACACGGTAGACGGCTTGGAGCAGCGGAGGTGATTGAGCTCGCAATTGGAGATTGTTGGAGCCTTCACCAAGTGTTGTAAGGGGTTCTTGATCCTTCCCCGCGGGAGTTCACGAATTGGATACTCTAGTGGAGCTCGTGGCTTGGAGGATCCCCATCTTGTGTGCGGTTGTGCGGCGCCCGCCAAGGGCTCAACTCTTGATAGTTGATTAGCTCGCGAACCGACAAGTGGGTGCATCGCCACAACGAGGAGTAGCTTGCCGGGAAGCAAGTGAACCTCGGTAAAAAATCTTGTGTCATCTCTTTGCCGAGTACTTCTCTTGTGTGATTGATTGATTGGTACTTCTCATCTCTACACGGCGGTATAATCACTCGAAGCTCTTCTCTCGTATTACATCTTGTTTCTAGCTTGTTGTTGTGTTTAGTGAATAGCCTTGTACTAGACTTGTGTAGGTGGCTTGCTTAATTAGTTAGTGCTAGTGCATTTAGCTCCGCCACCTTTTATACTAACTTGTGGTTAAGTAATTTGTGTAGAAGTTTTTTTTATTAGGCTATTCACCCCCCCCTCTAGCCTATTTGGACCTTTCAAGTGGTATCGGAGCCGAGGCACCGTTTATTTGAGGCTTAACAACCTACGGTGATAAAGAAATGGCTCAATTAAGTTTGCACATCAACAACACCAAGAAGGCACCTCACTTTGATGGCACAAATTATGCATATTGGAAAGTTAAGATGACCGCACACCTCAAGTCAATCAATAGAGAAGTGTGGAAGGTCACCGAAACAAAATTTGAGGTTGCTAATCCGGAGGCACCTACACCGGTGGAAGAGAAGAAGCTCCAATGCAATGATATTGCCATTAGTGCTCTTCATGAGGCATTAGATGACAAGACATTTGAGCAAGTAAAGAACATAGAAGTTGCACATGATGCTTGGGCCAAGCTAGAAGAAACATTTGAGGGCACCGAAGGCACAAAGACCGCTAAGGCATATATCTTGCAAGAAAAGTTTTCAAGCTTTAAGATGCAAGATGATGAGAGTGTACCGGAGATGTTTCATAGATTGCAAGTCATTGTCAATGAGCTCAAGGCACTTGGTGAGGAAGTCAAGGACAACCAATTCTCTATGAAGTTCTTGAGAAGCTTGCCCAAGAGATTTGATACATTGATCACCGTGCTAGTGAGGACTACATTGAAGGATTCAACTCCTCAACAAATATTTCAAGAAGTGATGACCGATGATTCATATAGAGAAGATGATGAGAAGGATGAGTTGGTCAAGAAGAAGAAGAAGGAGAATGAGAAGAAAGATGATGAAAAGAAGAAGAGTGTGGCATTCAAAGCCACCACATCCAAGGGCAAATCCAAGATTGAATCATCAAGTGAAGAAGACTCAAGCTCTTGTGATAGTGATGACATTGATGAGAAGATGGCTCTCTTTGTCAAGCAATTTGGCAAATTCATGAAGAAGAAAGGCTATCGTGCAAGGAGGAAGAAGAACACATCCAAGAAGAATGAGCATAACATGAGATGTTTTAGATGCCATAGCAAGGACCATCTCATTGCAAAGTGTCCTTATGATAGTGATGATGAAGATGCTATCAAGAAGGAGAGGAAGAAGCAAAAGAAGAAGCAAGAAAAGAAGGAGAGCTCTCATAAGAAGAAGAATGATTCTCATGTTGCTACATGGGATAGTGATGACTCATCAAGTGATGATGAGAATGACAACAAGAGCAAGAAGAAGGGACATGCTAGCATTGCTATCCAAGAGAAGGTCTCCCTCTTCGACACTCCATCGTGCTTCATGGCTAAGGCCGCAAAGGTATCATCCGATGATGAGAGTGATCATGATAATGCTAGTAATAGTGATAGTGATGAAGAAGAATTCACTAAAGATGAACTAATCACTATGCTAGAAGATTGCACTCAACATTATAAAGAATCTAGAAAGGAATGCAAGGGCTTGCTTAAGGAAAAGAAAAATCTTATGCAAGAACTTGATGAGCTTAGAGCATCTTATGAGAGTCTAAAGGTAGACCATAAGAAGCTTCAAAAGTCTCACACTAAGCTTGAAGAAGCTCATTCCTCTCTAGTTGAAAAATGTGAAAACATGCCAACTAATGTTGAGAAAGCTAAAACTTGCAACATAGGCATATCATGTGATATAATTGATGAATCTTGTCATAAGCCTATTGTTGTTGCTACCACTAACCCTTCATGTAGCGCATCTACATCTTCCTCATCTAGTAGTGATGGTTTCACTTGTGACTCCACACTTATAGTTGAGAATGAAAATCTCAAGAAGGAGGTAAAAGAGCTCAATCACACTTTAGCTAAGGCTTATGGTGGTGAGGACCGCTTGCTTATGTGCTTGGGTAGCCAAAGAGCTTCTCTCTACAAAGAGGGATTGGGCTATAACCCCAAGAAAGGCAAGGCCGCTTTTGCTCCTCACAAGACTCGTTTTGTGAAGAACAAGGGTAGCTATTGCAAAAGTTGCAAGCAAGTTGGCCACATAGAGCAACATTGCATGAACAAGAAATCCAATGCTAATGTATCCTCAATTAAGTTTGATTCTTTCTATATACTTACCAAGGGTACAAATGGTGTTCATGCTAAGTTCATTGGTGCACCATGGATGGGCTCAAAGAAGAAAGCCATTTGGGTACCAAAGAGCTTGGTCACTAACCTTGGAGGACCCAAACAAGTTTGGGTACCTAAAAGGAATTGATCTTATCTTGTAGGTCAATTACAAAGCCGGAGGAAGGCATTGGGTGCTTGATAGTGGGTGCACTCAACATATGACCGGAGATTCTTGTATGTTCAAATCAATTGATACAAGTCAAAATGGTGGTTTTGATGGTATCACTTTCGGTAACAACAAGAAAGGCAAGGTCAAGGGGTTTGGTAAAATTGCTATCTCAAATGACATGAGCATATCTAATGTGTTGCTAGTTGAGAGCTTGGATTTCAATCTTTTGTCGGTGGCACAACTTTGTGATCTTGGCTTCAAGTGCATATTTGGTAGTGATGATGTTGAAGTCATAAGTGTTGATGGATCAAACTTGATATTCAAAGGGTTTAGACATGGTAGTTTATACTTGGTTGACTTCAATGATAGTGAGACACAATTGACATCATGCTTGCTTAGCAAATCTAGTATGGGTTGGTTATGGCATAGAAGGCTTGGTCATGTTGGAATGAAACAGTTGAACAAACTTTTGAGGCATGACTTAGTTAGAGGTTTGAAAGATGTCACCTTTGAGAAGGATAAACCTTGTAGTGCTTGTCAAGCCGGCAAACAAGTTGGAAATAAACATCCTAGTAAGAGTGAAATGAGCACATCAAAGGCATTTGAGCTATTGCACATGGACTTGTTTGGGCCAACAACATACACTAGTATTGGTGGCAACAAGTATGGTTTTGTGATAGTGGATGACTACACTAGATACACTTGGGTGTTCTTTCTCTATGACAAGAGTGATGTTTATGATCTATTCAAGTCTTTTGTCAAGAGAGTGCAAAATGAGTTTGAGACTACCATCAAGAAGATTAGAAGTGACAATGGTAGTGAGTTCAAGAACACAAGAATTGAAGCTTTATGTGATGATCTCGGTATTGGACATCAGTTCTCTCCAACATACACTCCTCAATCCAATGGTGTAGTTGAAAGAAAGAATAGAACTTTGATTGATATGGCTAGATCAATGCTTAGTGAATACAATGTGAGTCATTCATTTTGGAGTGAAGCTATCAACACGGCTTGCTATTGTAGCAACCGTCTCTATTGCCATGGAAAGCTTGGAAAGACACCATATGAGCTATTGAATGGAAGAAAGCCCAACATTGCATACTTTAGAGTGTTTGGTTGCAAATGCTATATCCTCAAGAAAGGCACTAGATTGAGCAAGTTTGAAAAGAAATGTGATGAAGGGTTCTTACTTGGTTATTCAACCACAAGCAAAGCATATAGAGTTTGGAATCTCACAAATGGCACCTTGAAAGAAGTTCATGATGTTGAGTTTGATGAAACCCAAGGGTCTCAAAATGAAGCTCAAAACCTTGATGATGTGAGAGGAGATCAATTGTCAAATGCAATGAAGAACATGGACATTGGTGATGTTAGGCCAAGGCAAGTTGATGATGATGATATTCATGTGATCAACCAAAGTGTGCAAATTGATACAAATCAAGCAAGCTCTAGTGGTTCTCATGATGAAGTGCAAGATCAAGGTCAAGCTAGTGGAAGCAATCAACTCCCAATACTCCAACCTACTAGTATTGCAAGAGATCATCCATTGGATCAAATCATTGGTGGAATTCAAAGTGGTGTTCAAACTAGATCAAGATTAGCATCTTTTTGTGAGCACTACTCATTCGTGTCACTTGAAGAACCTAAGAAAATAGAAGATGCTTTGAAGGATTCCGATTGGGTAAATGCCATGCATGAAGAACTAAACAACTTTGCTAGAAATCAAGTTTGGGAACTTGTGGAAAGACCAAAGAACTACAATGTAATTGGCACCAAGTGGGTCTTCAAAAATAAGCAAGATCAAGATGGGATGGTTGTGAGGAACAAAGCAAGATTAGTAGCACAAGGATACACTCAAGTTGAGGGTCTTGACTTTGGAGAAACATATGCACCGGTTGCAAGATTGGAGGCTATTAGAATCTTATTAGCATATGCTTGTGCACACAACATCATGCTCTATCAAATGGATGTCAAGAGTGCATTTCTTAATGGTTACATCAATGAAGAAGTTTATGTTGAGCAACCTCCCGGTTTTGAAGATGACAAGAAGCCCAACCATGTTTACAAGCTCAAGAAGGCATTGTATGGTTTGAAGCAAGCACCTAGAGCATGGTATGAGAGGTTGAGGGACTTTCTTCTCTCTAAAGGGTTCAAGATGGGAAAGGTTGACACCACTCTCTTCACCAAGAAAATTGGAAATGACTTGTTTGTGTTGCAAATCTATGTGGATGACATTATCTTTGGATCAACCAATCAAGATTTTTGTGAAGAATTTGGAAATATGATGGCAAATGAGTTTGAGATGTCTCTGATTGGAGAGCTTAGTTACTTCCTTGGACTTCAAATCAAGCAAATGAAGAATGGCACTTTTGTAAGTCAAGGCAAGTACATCAAGGACATGATCAAGAAGTTTGGATTGCAAGATGCTAAGCCTATGAGTACACCAATGGGCACAAATGATCAATTGGGTGTTGATGATAGTGGTAACATGGTAGATCAAAAGCAATACCGGTCTATGATTGGAAGTTTGCTCTATGTCACCGCTTCTAGGCCGGATGTGATGTTTAGTGTGTGCAAGTGTGCAAGATATCAAGCTTCACCTAGAGAAAGTCACTTGAAAGCAACCAAGAGGATATTGAGATATCTTAAGGGCACTCATGATGTTGGATTATGGTTTCCAAAGGGGTCTAATTTTGAGTTGACTGGATATTCTGACTCCGACTATGGTGGATGCAAGATTGATAGAATGAGCACAAGTGGCACTTGTCAATTGCTTGGAAGGTCTCTTGTTTCATGGTCATCAAAGAAACAAAATAGTGTTGCACTATCTACCGCCGAGGCCGAATACATTAGTGCCGGTAGTTGTTGTGCACAATTGCTTTGGATGAAAGCAACTTTGAATGACTTTGGAATTAAATTCAAGAATGTGTCATTGTTTTGTGACAATGAAAGTGCTATCAAGATGACTCAAAATCCGGTTCAACATTCAAGAACAAAGCACATTGACATAAGGCATCACTTCATAAGAGACCATCAACAAAAGGGTGATATTAGCATTGAGAGCATTGGCACCGAAGATCAACTAGCCGACATATTCACAAAGCCACTTGATGAGAAGAGATTTTATAAGTTGAAGAATGAATTGAACATACTTGACTTCTCCAACTTGAAATGAGTGCACCCCCACATTCTTATATGACATGCCTCTCCTCCGACATAGCAAGGTAAAGTTGTTTGGCATATCATCCATACTTTGCTAAGGACATGGTTAGAACATATAGATATATTTGCATGACAAATAGGCTCATTCATGAAAATCAAATGATTTTAATGTATATATGGTACCACTATTGCTTCTATGTTTGATTGATCTAGTGGTAGCATATGACATGTTTGTGGGCTTGCAAACCTAGTGTTGAATCTAGAAAATGAGCTCATGGTGTGTAATTCAACATGGTCAAGATAACCCTTATACTTTATGAGGTGTGAAGAAGCTTGTCCTTGGATCAAACCAAATTACATATTCTAGGCAAGTGATCTAGATTGAACCATAATTTGGACTCCCTCATATTGATTGACTTAACTCTCACTAAAATTGGCACCTTTTTGGTGATTGTTGACAAAGGGGGAGAGAAAAGTCACAAAGATAGAAAAGTCACCAAGGGGGAGAAAGATATAATAAGAGGGGAGAGAAAAAGTTACTAAGAAGGAGAGAAAGCATAAGATAAGACTTTGGAAAGGAATCAATTAAATTTGAGCACACAAATAGGGGGAGCAAGCTCATGAATTAGTTGTTGCATTTGTATGTGCACTAACATGATGTTTTGTTGCATTGCAAAGCTTAAATTCATATTCATACTTGTGTGGTGATTGCTAGAATTAGAACTTGAATGATGATTTGTTAAGAGTAGCTTTTTAAAGTGGTATCTAGACACCTTTGCTTATAATGTTGATCTCACGGGGTATTTTAGTGTTTGTGATCTTTACAAGTGATGTATTACAAGTGGTGTCTAGCTACATCGATGCTAAGGATGGTATATAAAGGCAACTCCGATTGGTATCACGCTTCAAAGGTCCATTCTATATACCTTAGCATCAATTTGATAGTAGTAACTCTCCCAAATCTCAAATCAATACATATGTGCAAAATTGAACCAAACTCATGGAAGCACATATGTAGGGGGAGCTAATACTATCGAAATTGAACATTGAATTCATTTCATATCTTTGTGATGGTTGTCATCAATTACCAAAAAGGGGGAGATTGAAAGCCCAAGTTTGGTTTTGGTAATTAATGACACCAAGTTGCTAATGCTATTGTATCAAGTGTGATTAAGCTAGGCATAAGCAACACATGTGATGAAGGTAGACGTGGCAAGGAGTGGTAGCCACAAGGTCACAAAGAGATGGTGCATATACATGAAATGTAGATCATGGTGGAGATGCACTTAAAGTGGTGGACTTGATGTTCAAGTGGAAGAGAAGGATCTAAGAGCGCAAGGCAAAGGTATAACCATAGGGTTTTTCCTTTTGCCGGTCTAAGATGTGTAGAGAAGTGATTGACCGGGTTTAGGATACATAGCCGACTATCAAGAGGGGCAATCACGGTTAGCTCGGGAATCAAGTGCCACTAGATCAATGTCTTGAGCATATGCATTTAGGATCTAGTAAAGAGCTAATATAACGCCTTGGAAAATGTTTGTGAAAATGCTAACACACGAGCACAAGGTGGTGATCACTTGTTGGTGTTGGCACTTTTGCGAAGGCGGTGGAGTTTAAGTGGTAGAGAGGGGTTTGGGTTCCTCTCTCCCTCCCGCCGAGCTTGCGAGGCGGGATTCGGCGCTTTTTGGAGAAGTGAAATGCCTTTTTTCTATTGCGCCGAAAGTCGGAAAAGAAACGAAGGCGAACGGAGGTCACTGCGTGCACCGGACGCTGCACCGGACCCTGCACCGGACGCGGTCACTGTACGACCGGCGCGTCCGGTCAGGCAAACAGCGGTTCACGAGGACCACCGGACGCGGTGCGCGTCCGGTCACAGGTGACCGGACGCGTCCGGTCTTCCAGGGAGCTTACTGGACTCCCACCGGACGCGGGCACTGTGGCGTCCGGTCCGTTCTTCAGCGCGTCCGGTGGTTGTTTTGCAGTGCGCGGCTTGGTGTTGACCGGCGCGTCCGGTGGGTCACGGGACCGGCCCGTCCGGTCGTGACCAGCGCGTCCGGTCGCTCGGTCGAGCGCGTCCGGTCAACGGTAACGGCTAGTTCGAACGGCACTATTCTCGTCTGTCGCGTAGTGACCGGACGCGTCCGGTCACCCGGACCGGCGCGTCCGGTGCAGCGCGATTTCTGCTGCATCGTTTCTAACGGCTAGCTGCGTACCCCTTCGTTATAAATAGATGGTGGCCGGGGTTTGAGGGTAACTCTTGCACATTTTGAGACCTAGAGACATCCTTTGAGCTAGAGAACAACCCCTCCACTCATCTCTTTGATTGATTGCACATCTTGAGTGAGATTGAGTGAGATTCAAGTGCATTGCTTGAGAGTTGCATTCTAGAGGCACTTGATCTTCGAGTTGCTGCGGATTTCTTGTTACTCTTCCGTGTTTTCCGACACGGTAGACGGCTTGGAGCAGCGGAGGTGATTGAGCTCGCAATTGGAGATTGTTGGAGCCTTCACCAAGTGTTGTAAGGGGTTCTTGATCCTTCCCCGCGGGAGTTCGCGAATTGGATACTCTAGTGGAGCTCGTGGCTTGGAGGATCCCCATCTTGTGTGCGGTTGTGCGGCGCCCGCCAAGGGCTCAACTCTTGATAGTTGATTAGCTCGCGAACCGACAAGTGGGTGCATCGCCACAACGAGGAGTAGCTTGCCGGGAAGCAAGTGAACCTCGGTAAAAAATCTTGTGTCATCTCTTTGCCGAGTACTTCTCTTGTGTGATTGATTGATTGGTACTTCTCATCTCTACACGGCGGTATAATCACTCGAAGCTCTTCTCTCGTATTACATCTTGTTTCTAGCTTGTTGTTGTGTTTAGTGAATAGCCTTGTACTAGACTTGTGTAGGTGGCTTGCTTAATTAGTTAGTGCTAGTGCATTTAGCTCCGCCACCTTTTATACTAACTTGTGGTTAAGTACTTTGTGTAGAAGTTTTTTTTATTAGGCTATTCACCCCCCCCTCTAGCCTATTTGGACCTTTCAAAGGTGCAGGCATGATGAACTGTAATGCTTGTGATACACCGATGGAACCAAGACTGAAACTCTACAAGGGAAAAGAAGGAGAGGTTGTCGAGCCGACAGCCTACAGGAGCATTATAGGGAGTCTCAGATACATTGTGAACACCAGGCCCGATCTATTCTATTCGGTGGGGGTGGTGAGCAGATACATGGAGGCTCCAAGGAAAGCTCACTGGGTTGCTGTCAAACGCATACTCAGGTACTTGAAGGGCACCATAGGCTACGGCTGCAAGTATGAGAGAGGCACTGGTCTAAAACCCATCTTGCTTGGGTATAGCGACAGTGATTTTGCAGGAGATGCTGAGGACCGAAAGAGCACTACAGGTGTTGTATATTTCCTTGGTGGTAGCCTGGCGACTTGGGCTTCACAGAAGCAGAAGATTGTGGCTTTGTCTTCGTGCGAAGTGGAGTATGTAGCGGCGGCAGCTGCAGCCTGTCAAGGCGTGTGGCTAAGTCGTCTCATAGCTGACGTGCTGGGAACAAAGGAGATGCCAGTGAAGTTGCTGATGGACAACATGTCCGCGATAGCCCTGAGCAGGAACCCTGTGCATCATGATCGCAGCAAGCATATCGATACGAAGTATCATTTTATTCGTGAATGCATAGAAGAAGGCAAGGTGGAGGTGGAACATGTCGGGACTACGGAACAGCTCGCCGATATCTTCACGAAGTCGCTCGAGCGTGTCAAGTTCGTGGAGCTGAGGAGCGCTCTTGGCGTCGAGGTGCAACAAGTTAGGGGGAGATTCGTTAGCTAATTTGTTGCGTTTGTGTCCATGTAATCTTTGTTTCAGTTAAAGTCTAGCGTCAGTTAGGATAGGGGGATGGCATGATCGATGACATGCTCGGTCATGACTAGACCCGGTTTGGTTCGGTCAAGCCACGCCGTGGCGTGCACGGCGCATGTGGTGCGCATCGCAGAGAAACGGTGTAGCGCACCTGTGTGGCACGGCGTGGGGAGTTTGTGTCAAACTTGAGTCTATAAATATAAAAATAGAGGGGGCCGAAAAAGCTGTGATTTGGCAGTGTCAAAAACCAATCTATCTCGTGTTCGTTTTCCATCTACTCGAAGCTCGCCGCGGTCACCGCGACGCCGCCGTTCGTCGTCGTTCCAGGCCGGGCTAGCTGATCGGGCACCAACAGCCGTGGCCTCCGGAGTCGGAGCTGGACAGGACGGTGCGCGAGCTCTACAGACGCCGAGGGGGGCAGGCCGCGGTGCACCCGAAAACGAGCCATCTGGGGCTGCTCCTGGTTCTCTACAGGTCAAACGAGGATCGCGGCCACGGCTCGTCGGCGCGGAGGAAGCAGGTCTCGAGGACCAGCGACACCGCGCTGCTGCTGCCGGCTGCAGCAAGCTCGCCGGCGAGCGCCGAGAAGAAGCTCGGGCGTGGCCCGGCCGCCGGTGGATACGGCTTCCCGCTGCTTCTGGAGGACAAGGAGGCCGTTATTGCCGGGCGTGAGATCGTGCTGTCGCCGCCGCAGCCGCTGCTGCTCCAGCCGCCGTTGCCCAAGTCGCCGTCGGAGTCGTGGCTCTCGCGCGCTGCCGTCCGTGTCGACTCGGCCCCCGGCTACGTCCTTCCTTGGGCTCCATGTGCAGTCCAGGAAACACGCTCCGTTGCCGTGGTGCTCCATTGATTCGGCCAGGGTGGACGGTCATGGCGGCCAACGGCACATACGTGTGCACGGTCCGCTGAAGTGACTTAAACTTGTTCTGGCGTTTGTTGTGATCGCACCGCCTGCTGTTTACTGCTGATCGACACTGTCCGGAATGTTCAGGTGACAGAAAAAAAAAGGCTGGTTTAATTGGATGACCACGGTGCCAGTGTTGCTCCGTACAAGGTAGTGCTACTGGGTAATATGCCGATCATCATCATGTGCTTATCCAGGAATATGTCTGTTGTAAATTGTAAGTCATGCTTATGTCTGCAATGCTCCACGCAGCAATGCAACTATGCAAAGAGACGAAGTAGATGTACAGTAAATACTGTAATACATCATATCACTCATGTTTGCTTCCTACTTGGTTGATCAAACATTAGCACGCGGCAACCACAACTAGATGCGGTTCTACGTCATCTATAAGATAAGGTGACGGGTATCAGCACACTGGATTGGAGGAAGGCATTATGAGTAATCTCACCAAAAGAAAGGGAGTGACACAAACAACAATAAAGGTCCTCGTCATCTCTTCAATTGAGACAATTTGGTGATCAATTTCTTATTTTTCATGAAAAGCTTCCCAAATATCAACTTTTTCCTTCTCCCTTAGTGCCCAGACCTTCTACAAGTTGATTGATGAACCCTTTTCAATTGAATTTTGAGATTGAAATTCAAATCTAACTTTGAAAACTTTGGAAAAATGGGTTCTCCAAAGTTTGAAGTGATACTCTGCCAAATTTGAGGCCATTTGGTGATCAATTGCTTATTTTTCTAAGCAATGAAAATCTTCCCAAAATCAGCTTTTTCCTTAGTGCCCAGACCATTTACAAGTTGATTGATGAACCCTTTTAAAATTGGATTTGGAGATTGAAATCCAAATCTAACTTTGAAAACTTTGGCAAAAATGGGTTCTCCATAGTTTGAAGTGACACCGTGCAAAATTTGAGGTAATTTGATGATCAATTGCTTATTTTTCTAAGCAATGAAAATCTTCCCAAATAATAAGCTTTTTCCTTCGCCCTTAGTGCCTAGACCTTTTACAAGTTGATTGATTAACCCTTTTCAAATTGAATTTCGAGATTGAAATTCAAATCTAACTTTGAAAATTTTGGCAAAAATGGGTTCTCCATAGTTTGAAGTGGTACTTTGCCAAATTTGAGGCAATTTGGTGATCAATTGCTTATTTTTCCAAGCAATGAAAAGCTTCCTAAAAATCAGATTTTTCCTGACCTTTACAAGTTGATTGATTAACCCTATTGAAATTGAATTTCAAGATTGAAATTCAAATCTAACTTTGAAAACTTCTGCAAAAATGGGTTCTCCATAGTTTGAAGTGACACTCTGCCAAATTTGAGGCAATTTGGTGATTATTTGCTTATTTTTCTAAGCAATGAAAAGTTTCCCAAAAATCAGCTTTTTTCCCTCCCTCAGTGCCTCAGACCTCGGCGTGCGATGCTGGCACGCTGAGGTGTGGGGGTCGGCGTTAAAGGGAAGCACGCCGACCCGTGACCCCGCGCCACGCTGGCGCTGACGTGGCCAGGGCTCGGCGTGGGTCGCGCTCACGCGGAGCCGCAGACCTTGGTGTGGTTGAGAAATAGTTTCGCCAGGGGTCTATTTGTAAAAATTGTTTCAAAGAAGGGCTAATTTGAAAAAAATTTACTGGCAGCTCCTGGGACAAAGCGGCTGATAGCGCATGGAACAGCAACAAGAGCAGTGATGCAGGCAATGGCGGATGGTAACAAGCAACGCAATAATCTACGCGTGCCTTATTGGTGCGACTACGGCGGATGGAAACCAGCAACGCAACAAGCTACTACGCGTGCCTTACTGGTGCGACTATGTAAATATCGATCGTGAGTTAGCTCTATTGTCAGTTAGCTCCTTTGCCATGCACACTCGAGCACTAAATCATGGCTTAGAACCAGTTTACGCTTCCTAGTAATTAAGTTACCTTGGCTCCATCGTGTTTTTCAAGTTAGGCTTTGAGCTGCTTCTCTCGCTGTGCCTCAAACATGTGGAGGGGCCGGCGTAGAGCTATCCTCTGTTTCGTGAAGGATCTCCATGCCGAGGGTTTGCATGGAATCCGCAAAGTGACTTGTGCAAACAGCTTACTTCGTCGTCCGGCAAACAGGTCTGTTTGACCTACTTTCAGTCGGACGGACTCCGTGTCCGTGTAGTGCACCCCGTCCCAGCTCTCGCGCGCCGCAACGGGTTCTGGCAAGCGGCACCCCCGGGCGAGAGGAAAAGAGGCGGCGGCGGATGGCGACGCGCGCGCGCGGCCGGCTCACAGTCGCTGGCTTCCCGGCTGGTATCCTGCGTGCGCGGCCGACGGTCGTCAGTTCGTGGCACGGGACGACGATGCTTCCGCTAACAAAAAAGTTAGCCTCTTCGCTGAGATCTTCCATGGGTTGTTGCCTGTTGGAAACAAGAATCGGCCTAAATCAATCTCTGGTGGAACTGTAATCTTTAGGTCTGGAAACAATGCAAAAGGCCGGCCTTTACGATGGGAAGGACTTCTCAGTTCATGTGGCTCCGTTACAAGTATGCAGTGTGGCAAACTTAAAAGAGTGCCGCCGCGCCATCAGCACTGCATGTTCAGGGGAAGATGAGAAGAGACGGACGGACCCAGCTCCGTAGTTTTCTTAATAAAAACAGCCCATCGGACGTCAAGCACAACTGCGCCGAGGCGGCAAAGCAGAGTCACAGCCAATGCCTAACAGCTGCATGTCACCCACCAGAATTATGACGACGATTATCTCTCGATTACTATCAACGTTTCATTTCAGATTTCTTGAGAATTATTAAGCCTATGACACGGCTGTTGCAAAAGGATGAGAAATTTAATTGGACACCAGAGTGTGAAGCAACTTTCCGCACTTTGAGGAAGTTACTGACCACCGCTCCTGTTTTAGCACAACTGGACATAATAAAGCCTTTTGATGTCTACTACGATGCCTCAGGCATTGGTCTCGGCTGTGTCCTAATGCAGGAGGGTCGAGTTATTGCCTATGCTTCGCGGCAACTACGAAAGCATGAAGCCAACTACCCCACGCATGATTTGGAACTTGTAGCAGTAGTACATGCACTCAAGATATGACGGCACTACTTGTTGGGAAACCTATGCCACATATACACCGATCATAAAAGTCTCAAATATATCTTCACATAACCTGAACTGAATATGAGGCAAAGGAGATGGTTAGAATTAATTAAGGACTATAATTTGGAAGTACATTACCATCCTAGTAAAGCAAATGTAGTTGTGGATGCTCTCAATAGAAAGGCACACTACAATTATACAGAGGTACTCCCAGAGGAAAGCTTTAATCTTATGCATCCTGCTGTGCTTCACAACATCATTATAAGTTGTAACCTGGAGAGTCAAATCATAGAAGACTAAAAGACTGATGTTGGTATCTCTCACATCAAGCGAAAAATGCAAGAGGAAGAAACCAAGCATTTCCGAGTAGATGAAAACGGAGTGTTATGGTTCAAAGATCGTTTGGTAGTTCCTAAAGATGAGAAGCTAAAGGATCAAATTTTGTCCGAAGCTCACTCTTCTAGTCTATCAATTCATCCTGGAAGTAGTAAGATGTATCAAGATTTAAAACCAAGATAGTGGTGAACTAAGATGAAGAAGGAAATAACACGATATGTTGCTCATTGTGATGTTTGTGGGAGAGTGAAAGCAGACCATTTGCGACCCGCTGGACAACTCCAACCTTTATCTATTCCCGGATAGAAATGGGAAGAGATAAGTATAGACTTTATAACGGGTCTTTCTAGAACACGGAAAGGACATGACTCTATATGGGTAATTGTAGACCGCCTCATTAAGTCTGCACACTTCATACCTGTCAAGATCGACTACAAGGCATATCAGTATGCCGACCTATATGTTTCACAAATTGTGCGTTTACACGGTGTTTCAAGATCAATTATATCAGACAGAGGACCCCAGTTTATGGCTCATTTTTTGGGAACATCTACACTCATCTGTGGGTACCAAATTGATTAGAAGTTCAGCATACCATCCCTAGACTTCTGGTCAGACCGAGCGGGTGAATCAAATTTTAGAATATTTGTTAAGGGCATGTGTACTCTTTTCATCGGGCTCATTGGAGGAATGATTACCTTTAGCAGAGTTTTTATATAGCAATAGTTATCAAGAAAGTATCAAGATGACCCCATTTGAAGCACTTTACGGCAGAAAATGTAGGACTCCCTTAAACTGGGTGGAACCTGGAGAAAGGAGATACTATGGTATTCACTTTGTGAGACAAGCAGAAGAATGGGTCCGAAAAATACAAGGTCATATTAAAGCCGCTCAATCTCGACAAAAGAGTTACTTTGATAAGAGAAGGAGACCTCTACAATTCACTACAGGTGATTATGTGTATCTAAAAGTTTCACCTATTAGAGGTGTACATAGATTTGGAGTTCAAGGAAAGCTTGTCCCTCGCTATGTGGGACCTTTCAAGATTCTAGAGAAGAAAGGAGAAGTTGCGTATGCATTACAACTTCCACCAAGAATGAGTGCAATATTCAATGTCTTTCATGTCTCCCAATTAAAGAGATGTTTGCGAGCACCAACTGAGGTAGTTGATCTATGAGATATCAATTTAAAATCAGATTTGACCTATAAAGAAGGACCGGTACGGGTTTTGGAAGATAGTGAAAGAGTAAATCGAAGTAAGGTAGTGAAGTTCTACAAGGTAGCATGGAGTAATCATATCAAAGATGAAGCTACTTGGGAGCGAGAAGATTATCTTCGCACCGCCTACCCTGCTTTTTACGAAAAATGGTAAGCCCTGCTAATCTCGGGACGAGATTTCTGTAAGGGGGAGGTGCTGTAACACCCTAGATGTTAAGCTTGCACTTTGCATTAACATGGCATGAGCATAAACATATTACATTCATAACTTAAGCATAATCATGTTAATGCATTTGTGATTTTGTAATGCTTTAGTGCTATTTTGAATCTTTCAAAAATATTTCTAAGTCCCTGAATAGCAGTTTGCAAGTACAAATTTTGGGAATTTATTTAAACAAATTTTATAAATAAAAGTTGTACAACCTTGCTATTATTTCATAGTATAAGGTTTGAACTTTGTTAATGTATCTGGTTATGACATTAGCATAGTAATTAACTCCAAATTAATTGCTCTAACTAGCTAATCAAGTTGAGTTTGCACGTTCTGGAACCATCACGTTCATGGGGTGGCGTTCATGCTACAGCCGCCGCGACCCGTGGAGGCCCTTCACCGGCGTTGAGCTGGCCTTGCCGCGCGTTCTGAACGTGGAGAAGTCGAGCCAGCCTTCTCCTCTTGCTCCCTCTCCCTCGCGCGCTCGCTTTCTCCCTCTGATTCCCTGCCGAACCGAGCCAGCGAACAGCAAGAGCACCACGCCGCCGCCACTATGATTTCGCCCTATCACCGCACCTCCATCCAATTCACCGCACACGCAGCTGCGCTATGGCATCCTCTAGCTCCCCAATCTAGCTGCGCTGTCCGTCATCGCAAGGTAAGGGCCCTTTGGGCCAAGGCGCCGCCGCCGCCATGTACGCCATGGCCGCCGAGCTCGTGCTCGTCGTGGCCACGCGCGTCTCGTCTTCCTATCCTGCCCTCCCTTCTTGTTTTAGCATTGCCATGTAACGTAGAAACTCTAGCCACAATCTATTTAACCGCTACCGTCGTGCCCTCGCCGGAACGGGGCTTGCTGTCATCGCGCTCCGATCGCCGCACAGCCGTGCACGCTGCTACGCCCCACTGCAGCCTCGCTAGGTCATAATTCTAGCCCTAGGTCACCACACGGGCACCCTGGATCCCCAGCGCACGTCCACTGAGCACCTCGCTTGCCGGAGCTGGCGAAATCGCCGCCGTAGCCAGTAACGGCCACCGCCGTGCCGCTGCTCACGTGACCGCCCTAGCTAGGGACCACCACAAGCCACATCACCTACCTAGGACAACGCGGAAGAGTGAGGCGAACCTGTAGGTACCGGACACGCCGCTGTTAGCCTCACCGACGGCGAGCTCCGGCCGGTCAAGCCGCTCCCCTTCTCTGTCCCACTGTCGGGTGGGGCCGGGTTGACGCGGGCGGCGCGTCAGGCCGCGCCTGGCTTCACCACGTGGGCCGTTTGGGCCGCGCTCGCGTGCGCCTGCTGCGGCGTCTGGGCCGCGCGCGTGCGCCGCGTTGCACCGATCTGGGCCGAGCTGGTGAAATCGGCCCAAACGCTCGTTTCTCCTTTTTAATTGTTTGTCCGTTTTGAGTTTGAATTCAAACTTTGAAAATATATAACTTAAGCTAGAAAACTCCAATTTGAGTGAACCAAATTTTGTTAGTTTGTTTTGAAATGCTCTAGCTGATAGAATCATAAAATTTTCTGTTTGAAAATATTTTATATGCAGTATTCGTTACCTAAGTTAATTACTCTCTAAACTTGTAAAATGTAAAATAGGAGCTAGAAATATCCAAAATTCCTGATTTAAATTTTGTTAGCTTTGTCTTGACATGTACTAGCTAAGTAAAATATAAACCCATGCGGCTATGTAAGAAATGTAGTTTTTTGGTAAATATAAACCTAGATCTTTTGCGAAGGAAAGTTGTACTCAAGTGAATATTGTTGTTATGCATCCATCATGCATCATGTTTAGCACTTCATCACGTTAAGAATTGCATCCTTGATTCACGTCATGGCATCACTAGCTTGCAATCTTTTATGCATTCTTTTTATTTATACATCCTACTCATGCATATAGGATCGGAAAAGGAAGCACCGTCCGTAGAGTTTATGGTCGTGAAAAAGGAGAATCTTCGGGAGCAGCTGCCCAAAGAAGACGAGCAGGTCCTTGAGTAGCTTTGGAGTGCCTTTGTGACCCTGCTAACTTCAGTAAAAGCAAAGCCCCGGAGGATTCTAAGTCTCCCACTCTTTCTTTTAAAATGCACTTGAGTATATATATATGTTTTGTTTTATGCATTAGGTTGATAGGAGTTGGATGAAACCATTATTGCACAAGCTACGTTGTCCACAATATAATATTTCTAATACCTTTACTACCATAAGTATGTCGTTTTATGCTTAACTATGCTTAGACCGGTAGAAGTTGGGTGATTCCTGTCATCCGCGAGATATAGGTGGCTACTCTATCATGGTTGGCTATAATTGCTATCGTGAAACAAGATCATGTGATAATGAATAATGGGAGATCGGGTGGGATCCAGTGTTACTATGTTGTTGTTGAGGCTAGCTAGGTCTGTGTTCTTGATCCCGTCTGCGTCATTAAGGACTGCTTCGTTGTCTGGCCCTTGGTTGAGATTGAACATACCTTTCACATAATGGTCGGATAACTCGTTCTGACTGTGAAGCCAAGTCCTCCGTTCGAGGTGAGATTTGGACTGTGGTACGCATCGCGGGGAGGCGATAAACGAAGCGGAGGGGCAGGGTTGACCGTGGGCAGGCATGACCTGAGCTACCTGGCCTTGACTGTGGGCAAGCTTGATCTGAGCTACCTGGCATCAGCCATCCCCCGAGCCTCGCGACTCTGTCCAAACTCATCTTCGAATAGGGCGAATGGTAACCCACGTGAGTGATGTACAAACTCGTACGGGCGTGTGATAAGGGTTTTGCCCAGCTGGTGCAATCGATTCGAATCGCCGTCTCTCCCGGATAATAAGAAACTTGGCCACTGACCGGCATCGTAGTAACTAATGAAACATGATGGTTATGTTAGTCATGATAATTGAATACAGTTACTACTGTGATGCTTATTCATGTTAATCAAGTGTTTGCTATAGAATAGGTGCAAGCTTAGCCCTAATTAGCCTTACTTAAGTTAATGCTAAAACCTGGATAAAAATATTGAAAGTAAGGACTTACGTTAGTAAGCTCTTTTACAAAAGGTGTGCTACATAACCAGCCCCAGGAAATGAACCTTCATTACCTTGGAGTCATTTTGTTTTCTCTCCTGTCGGGTAAGTCTTGCTGAGTACAATTGAGTACTCAGGGTTTTATTCCCTCTGTTGTAGGTGTCCTACTTTTGTTGAGTGCTTCACCATCTGCTTCTATCCAGCTTTGGATGGTGTTGATTAAGTGATAGTGGGCTTGGCCTTGCTTATATGGCTCATCTATGTTTTTGTTGAAGGTTGTTATCGAATTGGCGTTATTTTTGAACATGTTGTACCATAGTTGGTTCAAAACTATATTGTTTTCATGATCAAATTAAATTTGGTGTTGTAATAAATGTTGTAAATCTAGTTGTAACTAAATCTTTCACTGTAAACTCTGTGTATTATGATGTATATATGTTGTTTCCTTAATATAGTATGATCTCGATTGTGATGTTGATTTATCGAGATCTTTCGTGACACTCGGCGAACTAACGGATTTATATAAGTGACGGTAAGAGCGTGTCAACGTCGCTGGTGCACAATTGGACATGCGGACGCGTCGCACGCAAGGTGACGGAGCAGGGAAAGAAGGGAAGGGCGACACCTGGAAAGGCTGGTGTTCTCTTGGTTCGTTCCTATCCGTCTGTTCTGTTTGCCTTGCCTCCCTCCATGGTTTGTGTCTGTTTCCCCGCATGCACGGCCGTTTACCATTCTCCGTGTGGTCGAGAGTGTGCATGGCTAGCTTCGTCTTGGGCGTCACCATTCTTCTTTCTTTCTTCCTCCAATAATTCAGCATCGTGTACGTACCCTGGCCTGCTCGACGGACATCGACAGCGATCAAGAACCCACTGACCCTGTAGAATTCGCCTGACCACCGTTATGTCTCGACGGATCCCAGTATCCCACAGGACAGGGACACCCGACGCTTGCCTCGTTTCCTTCTTTCGTTCGTGTGGTGTGGTTGGGAGCTAGCCGCCTAGCCTACACGCTGCTCTACACGGCTCGAGTGACCTAGCAATGTATCGGCCGGATCAAGGACACTCCGTTCCGATCCGATTTGACCTGCTGTGTGCGACTGCCGCCGCACCACGCCCACGGCCTGTCCGGGCGTGTTTGGATGCCGCCTCCCAGGACGCAGGCAGCGTCCCCAGGCGTTGCCTGGGATTGCGATCGCTTGCCAGGCAAGCCCAGGCGAGGGCGGCATCCAAACATGCCCGCTGCGGACGTGGCAGGCTGCGCACCGGCGAGTGCAGCAGCAGCAGCCCCGTCCGGGACAAGCGGCAAAGTTATAATTGTTTGATACAATAGATATTACTAGTATTATTTTAATAAATTTGGTTATTGAGGAGCGTCTCGAAGAATGCTCCATATCTCTTTCCCATCTTTTGACACTTGGCAAACCGGCCTTATCGTTCGTAAAAATATGCGGACCGAGACCGCGTGCATCTCCTCCTTCCCACGCCATCTCCTGCTTCCCGCGACACATTCCCGCGCGTCTCCTTCGCGCCATAGCCCAGGTTACGCTGGAGTTCGACAAGTTCTTGGTCGAGAAGCTCGGCGAGCACCTGATCCCGCAGGAAGAGGCGGTGTTCCACAAGACGGTGGCGGAGCTGCTCCAGCAGTGGGTCATCTGCGTGTGGAAGCCCTGCAAGTCGGCGGTGCCCAAGCCCAGGGACCCGCTGTGGAGCGTCGGGTACCTCAAGGACAATTGGATCGACACGGACCTGTCAGAGACCAAGTTCAAGAGCAACCTCAAGTTCCTAGCGCAGCAACCGGCAGTCGCAGACCAGAGGTTCTTCTACCGGGTGGAGGGCTTGCTGGGAGGTGGCTGCGGCTGGCCTGGTGGAGGGCGTGGCAAGCTAGGTAGGAGGAGGCAGCGGCCGGCTGGGAGGTGCCTGCTGCCGCCTGGGATCGACGTGGCCACGACGAGCAGAGAAGGAGGCGGCGGCAATGAGATAGATGCGACGTAGGTTTCTCCATGACGGATGGAACTCGCGGGGAAAAAATGATGACAAAGAAAAGGCTGTGGGGCCAAGATTTGATTTTTTGGAAGCCAATCATTCCAAACTCTTAGAAATGACCTTCTTTTATTCTCCCAATGCCTTTTGGGAGTTGCAAAACTACACGTTTTGCGAGGAAAAAAATGGTGTACTCTTGGCGATGCTCTTAGTGTTGTAGCTACAAAGATAGCAGTCTACCGGTGCACCCACTGCAGTGGGCCTATGCTAAGTACGTGTCCGTATGTCCTAATCGAAAAACATATATGCATGAGTAATATGTTTGGGGTATATATGCTTGAAGACCATCATTAGGGGCATGGATATGTTCATACTAATAGGAGTACGCTCTTGAGGCTACCATATACGCCTGTAGAAAATGGTTAATGCGAAATGGTTTTCGCCTCGTATGTCTCGTGTGTATTCTTTGCATTGGCTATAAGCATGGACATTCATAGTGAGTTGGCCCATTTCGATGGCCTATCAAATAGGAATCGAAACCATTGTCCATTCCAGGATGAAGGACAAAGATCAGGACACGTTGGCTAAGATCAGTGGCGTAGCCAAAAATTTTATCTAGGGTGGTCCAGTTCAATATAATCTTTTTAACAATATAGTCTCGTTTGACATGTCAACAAAAATCTTCGATTTCTTGCTACAATACACAGAGGAGCTAGAACTGATGAAACAAAAATAGTGATTTCAATGATTCCTGATTCATCTTAAGAGAAATAAAAATGGCTCCTTGCTCTAGTGCACGAAGGAGCTGAAACCGAAGCCGACAAAGCTCTACCAAACAAGACCTAAATGCAGCATGTCATTGTGCAAATATATAATTTACTGAAACATAAGACAAATATATTTTAAAAAAGCCTTACAAGTATTTTTGAAACTATTAATAAACTCTAAAAAATACGTAAAATAACTTACTATCTAAATACTTATAATACTTTGCTCCTTATTCAAGGGTGGTCCGTGGCCCACACGGACCACCCCCTAGCTACGCCAATGGCTAAGATGATTATATTTGGTTATTGCAATATACAACATAGAATTTTCATGGTCTTGATTTTGATTTGGCTAAAAAACATCTTATGTAATTTTTGTTGCTACGTGGTACAACGATCCAATGTGCAAGCTATGTGGTACAGAACCAGAAATACCAACACACCTTTGCAAGAACTGCAATTTCACAAAGCAGGTTTGGTCCATCCTAAAACAATGACTCGGACTATGGTTGATTGATACAGTGTCAATGGCGGGATCTCTTCACAGTTACTGGCGCAAGTGTCGGTCAAGGTTTGATAAAGATCAAACAAGGGCGTTCGATGGCATTATAATCTATTTTTGGTGGAACGTTTGGAAAGAGTGGAATAGAAGAACTTTTCAAAACAAGACTTTACAACCCAGTCAGGTGGCGCTGTTGTGCAAAGAAGATTTAGAATATTATCAGTTGGTGACTAGAGCTAATGTCGGACTACAACAAATTTAGTTGTCAGTTCTTGCTTTTTGTTAGGGGATCCTAGGTTGGCTCCCATGTCGTTGTTCTTTTAGGGTTGATTTTCTCAGTTGTTTGTCTGTTGCCTAGTTGGGCGTCTAGTTGGGTAGTTGGCAGTAGCGTCGTAGTCATGGGGACTTTGGTCTCCAATTGTTGTTGGTTTTGTTGTTGTTTTTTGTAAACTCGGGTTTTTATTCTTTACTCGTCTAATAAAATCCCGGCAAATCTCTTGCCGCCTTTCTAAACAAAATTTTGTTGCTCCATTTACAACGAACGGTCAATTATATTGAGAAGAAGCAAACATATAAACAAAAAAAATGTCAAACCGCGGCTTTGTCTGCTTTGGCGAGCCGGCCGAACGAAGCTGCGGGATGTATGCATGCTTGATTCTCTAGATTTCAGAATCTGACGGCTCAGGCTGTTGACGTGCACGTCCGGCGAATAGGTGATTGCGATCGATCTGATCACAGATGTAGAGATAGCCAATCCGTTCCCATCTGATCGCTATATGTCGCTGGCCAGCTGATGACGAAGACTGACGGAGCCATGCATGGCGTTGATGTGGATATTGCTTTGTGCCCCAGGCAGGAAGGCAGGCACTCCGGCCGTCCGATCGATCCCCAGCTGCGCCGGCCGGCGGTTGCGGTTCCCTTCTGCAACGGTTTCTCAATAGTGCTAATACTCCAGTAGTCTATAGGCTGGCCGTGCGTCCAATCCAATCTCCACAACGCATTGCTTCTTCGTCGCACTACGTGTCGCCTACTCATCACCTCTAGAGTCGTTCCGTTGGCTCCAATGAAATAAATGAGAGCAAGTTTGGTTGCTTGGTCGGGCAAGATTGCATGGCCGGCCAGATCGACGGCATGCAATTCAGATTTTCGATTTTGATGAGTGTCCGGCGATCTGGATTTGTTGTTCGGCACACATTGTCTGGTCTCAATTAATCCAACCATACGTCCAGATCTGAACTGAATGCGTAGTACGCATGCAGCACGGGCGGCGGGTCTCGATCGTCCCTGTTCTCGTGTGATGGATGACCTGTGCCGCGAAGCGCCAGAAATGGCTCTGGCGCGCTCTGCTGAATAACGGAGAATTTTTTTAAATAATATTTTTTTAATAATTAATTGCAAATGTAGAAGTTGTTATATAAGAATTTCACATATAGCAGCTTGTCGGACGCTCAACTGCCGATAGGATCCTTATCGGTAGCTCGGAAACCGACAGGCCTACGTGGCACCCGCGTGGTAGCCGATGCATGTCAAATCTGCCTATTAGCACCGACAGGGCTCCTATCGGCAGCTGGAGGGCCGACAGGTCAGGTCATTCGGTAGTCCAAGTGCCGATAGGCCTGTCACGGCACACGTGGCCGACAACACTATTTCTTGATGTATTCCTTCTTTTATAGACGTAGTCATCACCTGATGTGATATTTTTTCACGAACACAACCATCTCCGAATAGAAAACTAACGTTGCCACCTTTTGAGGAACACTAAAAACCACTATATTAGTTCGCATCACAAATGTTCTTTGTACGCTAAAAAAAGGATAGAATACTCACTGCAAAGGCTAAATAATGTCCTTTTACATTTTAATTGTCCTTTGCCTCGATGCAGGCGAGGGACTGTATTGGAGCGTTGCCTCCATTGCAAATGTGTGCACATTAGTTTATTAGTCCGGCTATAATCTAGTGGTGAATTCAGTTCTGTGTCAAACAACTGGAACATGCAGCACCGTGTGATGGGGGATGCTCTGCCTCGTGTCTGGTCGTCATCACTAAGAAGAGACGCCGCCGCCGTCGCCATCGTCGTGCCAAGTCCGGGGACGCCGACGGTCCACCTACGGCGCTCCACCTCCCGGTTGCTCGGGTGCCCGCATACCAGCGGCTTGGCCCATGGCCAGTCACCCGTGCGCCCGTGCACCAACGTCTTCGTTCGCAGCCTCCTCGACGCCACGTTCCTCATGCGGGCACGCCTGTTGACGCTGATGGCTTCGCGCTCGTTCAAAGCCGCCGCCGTTGGCGTCACCGTGCCCCGCCACACCCTCGTCGTCAGCGCCCGGTGCCACCCTTGCTCGTCAGTCTCTGCTTCAACAGTCTGGCTAAGGACCACATCGCCGCCCGGTGCGCCTCCGCGTCCCGCTGCCTCCTCTGCCTCAGCACGGCGCATCGAGCGAGGAATTGCATGCACGGTCGTTCGCGTTCCGCGGACAGGCTGCGGGCGCCTACTAAGAGCAGTCCCCGCTGTCGTGTTCTAGATGGCAAATATGGTCGTCCTGATTCGCGTCCGCGCCATCCCCGTCTTGGCGATAACGTTGACGATAACGACAGCGATGTCTAGGACGCCGGCGGCGCATCGGAGTCACAGCTTGAGCCTGGGAGGGGGCCAATGCTCTGGCATGCGCCCCCTGTCCTTGTGGAAGAGATTCTCTGCCCAGCCCAACATAGCTTCGGTCCCTCTTCATTTGGACCACGCAGACAATGTCTCCCGCTGATGGGTGTGCAATGTCAGCAGCCCGCGTCGATCGAGGCCTCCCAGGAGTTCGAAGTTCAAATTCTGTTGCGGCCTCAGCCACCGCCTCCTTGGATGGATCCGTTGCTTGTGTCTCTGACTTGGAGGCCACTATTCGCCACCACCCGGCCCCCGAGCACCGGCCACGGGTTTTGGAGCCAGACTTGGCGCCGCAACGAAGCCCTCCGCAGGCGTTTTGGAGATCGGGGCCGGTGGCTGACGAGCATGAGCTCATGCTTTCGGTCGGAGCTACTGGCCTAGCCCTTGAAACGGAGCCTCAGCACCTCTCCGTTGGGGCTGACACCGCCGCCAATGATGGGCAGCCCGTTCAACCCACCGACGACGGCCCTTCCACGCCGGTACACGGGACAGACTCTCCTCCCTCGGTCGAGGACTTCATCGCCGGCCTAAAGCTGCCGCTCGAGACACCGTTGATCTCGTTGCCGCCACACCTTCGTGTCGACAACTGGGTGTCGCGCCGCAGCGTGAGACTTGCTGCCATGTCCACCTTCTGTGACCGAACCCAGAGAAGCAGGCCAAGCGAGTCTTGCTCGGCAAATGGCAGCCGTCGGCGAGCGCCCTGCGGTCAGCACCGACGACGCCTGACGCGACCATCGCCGCTCGATTTCACGAGACGTTCTGAGAGCCGTTGTCGTCATCCAAGCGCGAGGCATTGCTGGAGCTCTACCCCGTTGGTGCCCGTGGGCGGCGGCGCATGTGCCGGGACTAGCAGGGTCATCTCCCATCGTCACAAAATTTGTTCTTTAGTTAGTATAATAGCTTAGCTCCACCGTCAAGCCGGTGATTTGTGTTAGTGTGTGTCTGTGCGGTGTCCTCGACAACTTGTCGTTGTTCGCCACACAACTGTGTACCAACTCTAACTTCTCTTAATGAGACCCGTGCCAAGCACGTTTTCGAAAAAAAATCATACAGAACATGAAAAATGTCGATTCATATAAAGCTCCATTATTAGCCATCAAATCGAATTAATATTCTGCATGACTAATTAAAAGAATGGAAGAAATTTCGTTGATGGGACTTGTATGTATATTAATTGTTTATTAATTTCCATCTTCATAGAATATATATATAGTATACTCTATAGCTAGCTACAAAATAAGTTATTTTGTAGCCACCTCTATTCTATACCTAATAATAAAGAGGCAAAATTTCCGCGTAAGATGTAAGTAAGACTCCTACTCAACTAAGATTACATGTAAGACTAGGTTGATACTAATCCAAATAGATCAAACTCCAACTCGCTTTGTTGCTTTGTTGCTGCCGTGAAGTCTCATATTTTCCACACGTCCTTTTTTGATAAGGCTCTCTCTGTTGCTGTGGACTCCAATTTTTTCCTTGTCTTTTTTATTCTGTCTGATCTACTCGGATGTCTCTTTTCGTCCTTTTTTGGATAGGGCTCTCTCCGTTGCCATGGACTCCAATTTTTTCTTTGTCTTTTTTATTCTGCCCGATCTACTCGGATGTCTCTTTTCGTTTGACATGAACTCTTGTTTGTGCACTACAAAAAAAACCTGTATTGACATTTTTTCTTATGGACACGTTCTCACATTACTTCTCAAATCATCCGTGTCCTACCAAAAAGAAAAAAAATAAATAATAAAATAATACTTGAACACATGACCTCTTTCTTATTAAATAGATATTTTACTATTAAATTATTGATATGATTTTAAATTAAAATAAATCTTATCTTATTACAACATGATATAGCCAATTTAATGGTTCAAATAATCAAACCATTACCTAAAATCTTGAGTTGTTTGCTATCCAATTTAGTCTAGACAAATATGACTTTAAAGTTTTAACTTAATGCATGCACCATTGGAATACACGATGGAGGTTTACTTATGTATACAATCGAGAGAGGTCTCTTGTCATAACTATCAGTGGATAGACCAGTCCTCGACACATTGGCCACTAATAACTCGCCAACTATATTCAAAAAATAGAATTACAAAATTTTATAGGTCCACGAAAGAAGTCACAAGGAACTTGATAGTTAACTGTACAAACGTATGGATAGAATGAAATTAAAGTTATGATATATTTATAAATAAATATGTTTGTGCTTCGCAATAAGAGAAAAGGTCTATCAAGATTATATTTTAAATTTGATATACACATACTTAATATAAGACATTACCTTATTATTACCAACACTAGCTAGCTTATTAGTATGGACGTTATAATCGTCATAAAATAAACTATAGCTTTAAAAATGTATCGAAAGGATAAAACGTAAATAGATAAGTATTATCTTGGTCCCTAACTCATATAAATATTTGATAGCCTTTTCTCTTCCGTTGCAACGCACGGGCATATTTGCTAGTTACGATAATTTTATATACTAATTTACGACAATGTCAGTATATATTTACGATAGTTGAATTACTATAACACATGAGGATATTTACCATAATGTTATAGTAAATCACATAGTAAGGAGTTACTATAATCTCATAAATTAGCATAGCAATTATCGTAACTCAAAATGACGTTATTTTGTAACTACCTGTAGGGTAATAGCTGACCATAAAATAAGTAATTTTTGTAGCTGGACCGAAACTATCACCAGCCCACCATGGTCTCCAGCGCGTGCCTTGGGCTTGGTCGTCCGTGGTCCCCTTCTAATCAATGCATGCATGCAGTCATGCAGTGATTCAATCCCCTGCCCCATCCATTCATCCACGGCATGGGTCCCTTCTAATCACACTGCTTTCCTTTTTTCCGTATCAATCACATTGCTTCATTTTCGACCTGCAACAGACATGGCGCAAAGGTCGCTCCGTCCGCCTGCAGAACTCGCACTGTCCGCCGTCCTTCGCCCTGCAGTGCCTTGCTCTTCGCTGCATATGCCCATTCATCCACCAGTGTCGCAGCAGGCGCCGGTCTGGCTCCTGTTCTGGATCTGCCGCCGGTGCATGCTCTGGCGACTCCGCCATTTCGTTCGTCTCCATGAGGTGAGCTCCTGGTACCTCCGACGAGCATCCTCACGGCTAGTGGCATGCAACTGCGTTTGGGGCTGCTGTAACACCCCGGTGTTACCGCGTGTCACAATGCATCTAAACAGAGCTTGCGCATCTTTTTCTGGTGTTGCGTTTAATGTCGAAGTGTGTAGGATCCTTTTCGGTAAGTTAAAAATGATAAATAAAAATGGTATTCGAGTTTTGACGTTTCAACCGGAGGTTAGCAACTTAGGCTGGAAACTAAATTCTCTTAACAAAACTGTGCAAGACTTATATGTGAACCCTAAACGACTTATGAAGAGCATAGTGTGTAGTTGTTAGCGCAACTTGTGTTGACAAGTAAGTAGATCGCTAGCTAGTTTTTCCAGTCGCTCGGAAAGTGAACTTGCTTTGTAATTCAGCCCTAGACTTAGAAAAAACTCCAAGTGGTGTGACAGCTTGGCAAGGCCGTGTTGGCGAGTCCGTTCCGTGAAATCTAGCTCCATGGTGGCAGTATGTTTTGGCTCAGAACGATAGCCTAGTGTACCCTCTTGGTGTTGGTAAAGATCGTTCGGTCTCTGGATCATTCGTTTTGGCGTGGCAAGAGCTTTAAGATTCGTGCGTGTGCTGTGTCGCGGCTGGTTGGCCAGCCGAGCGCGGTCACCGTGAGGTCGTCGTGCGCGTCGCGCTGCGCGGCGCCGCGGGCCCTTTTGCTGCCGCGGTTGGAGGCTGGCCGAGTCCGTCGCGCCTTGGTGCTGTGGCCGTTGACGTCGTGCGTGGCTTGCGTGTCCCGCCCGCTGCTTTGCCCCCTTCCCTCTCTCTCTGCGCGCGGTGGTGTGGGCCGGCTGGGGTCAGCGCCCGTCGCGTCCGCGCCGACCTAGCGGCGCCACTGGCCGGCCGGTGGCTGCGCAAGCACGCCACGCTGTTTCCCCGTCTGCTCACGCGCACTGCCGTGACCCCACTTCGGCCGGGACGGGACCGTAGCGCTGGCGCGTTTTGCCCCCTCTCTGTTCCCCTGTCCGCCTGGCCGTCGGGGCCATTGCTGGCAACCGGTGGGGAGAGGCCACCGTTGCCTAATCAACCCCGCCCTTGAGTTCGCCCCCGTGTGACCTCACCCCGCGACCGTCGCTCGCTTCCCATTTGGCCCCACCGCGCTCCTATCGGAATTTTTCCGCTCCGGCGTGCCTTTAAGGCCGCGCGCGACCGTGACCACCGTGGTGGTCTGAGTCATTGATCCCTCATCAATTGAGCTTACCAGCAGCCTTGCTTTGCCCTCGGCCTCACCCTGCACCCGCTCCCAAGCCATGGTTCCCCCTGGGTTTCGCTGACGAGCTCGCGCCGCCGCGGAGCGCCGCCCGAACCCCCGGGCGCACGTGGCCGGCTCGGCCCAGGTACCCTTCAACCTCTCTGTCACTGCGGTTTGGTCCGTAGTGAGTTGTCGAAGCTCACCCACCCCCTCGGCTGCTCTCGCAGAGCTTCTGTCCCTCGGAACGCCGGCGCCGCCCTTGCCGATCGGCCGTCGTCGCGGGGAAGCCGCGCCACCTCGTCTCCGGCCGCCAAATCGCTGCCCCGTGCCTCGCGTCTGCACCTAGGTGAGCGTCTCCCCCTTGGGTACGCGGTTGAGTCTTCCCAGTGGCCGGCGAGACCGACCGGTGCCAGTTGCGCCACGCCGGTGTGCGGGGGGGAAGCGTCGGGGACCTTCCCTTTGGGAAGAAGGGTTTTTCCGGGGACTGGTTTGAATAAAGGCAGTCTGTGGGAATAGTCGCGAGAGGCGTTGCGGGATATCTGGTTTGCTGGAGGGCGTTTCTGCAAAACGTCCGAGGGCGCGCGGGCTCCCCCGACCGTGGGCCGTGCCGCGTGGGCCGTGTGCGTGTGCGCGTGCTGCGCGCGTGGGCCACGCAGTGGGCCGCGTCGGGGAAAACGATTTCCTTGATTTAGTGGTTTTAGAATACCTTTGTAAATTAATTTTTGAAGCAAACTTTGAGGAATTGTTGCGACTAGTGTAGATGTCCAAAAATCGTGAAACCACTTTTATTGAGTTCCTAAATTCTTGCACTGTCAGATAGTATTTTCCTTTTGTGCTCTTCTATAGTGTTGCTCGGTCGAATAAATCTCTGCTTAAAATGACGTTTATTAATGCAACCAATTTGGTAGAAATTTTCGTGGTAAATCGAGGATAGCCCTAGCTCTAAATTTTTTTACAGTAGATGCTTAATATTGTTAGATGCTTGCTGTAAATTTTATGGCCATCAAATAGCTTGTTTGTTAGGGTAGCTAATTTTTCCCTAGTAATGCCTGTAGTAAATCGGTAATCGGAAAGTGGTGTGCCTGTTAGTTGCGGGGGCCGTTTTGCTTCTAGTCAACCTTGTTAGTAGCGAGAGTGATAGCTTAGCATGTTAGCTATTAGAGTTACCCTTGTCACTTTTTAAATGTGGTCCTATCATTGCATGCATGTAGATCACGAGGGAGTCGAGTACGTGGCAGTGGAGGAGCCGGAATACGAGGAGGTCATCGAGGAGTACGAGGAGGAGATCTTCGTACCTGAGGAGTTCCAGGAGCCGCCCGCTACTGACACCTCTGACTGTGCGCCTGCCCAAGGCAAGCCCCGGTGCATAACCCTTATTTTTCTGCAAATCTGATATATGTTTAAATGTTGTGCATTTAAGTTACAGGAGTTGCTATGATACCCACATGCATATATATATTTATACCCAATGAGTCTTGCTAGTACAGGATCGTATAGTTGCTTCGCTTAGGATCATCGGTAGGGTGAGCAACCTGTCGTGGCTCACAATAGGGAGTTACTCTAATAATTATTACACTTTGGAAAATGGTGGAAAGGAATTGGCGACCGGGCAGGGATGGGGTATGATTATTGGTGGGTGTAGCAAGTTGTGTCCCGCGGCCACGGGGCACAATTGGGTTGCACTGTTTCCCTGTCCGTGTCAATTAAGGACCGTTCGTTGCATGGACCCTGGTCAAGTCACAGATCTCCTTATCCCGAGCACATACTAGTGGATGGGGGCTAGGAAGACTTGTTACTCTCTTGTCATGGGCTCCGGCTCTTTCCGGACCGACTGATTGGAGGCGGGGATAGGTGGAGGTCCTAGCACCGTATTGAGGCCGGGCCTCGAATACGGGAGCTAGGAGTCCAAGTTTGGACGGGGACCTAGAAACCTGTGACAGGAGGGGGACGGGTTGGTCTTGCTTGTGCCTGGGGTACAAGCGAGGCGTGTGTTTTTCGGGGTACCCAGCTGGGCACATTGATTCGCGAATCGTCGTTTCTGCGTGACGGTACGGCTTGACTACGCTCTGGCATCGTAGTAAGAATTGGAAAGGGAAAGAGGGAGAATTGATTCTGTTGTGCTCAACTCTTGCTTGATTATAGCATAGGTGCTTACATAGAATATTGGTAAATGAATAAAATACGGCTTCTAAAAGTTAAGAAATTAAGGACAAACTCTTAGTGCTGCTTTCCGCATACAAGAAACCCACAAGCCATAAAGCCTATCATGATCCTTGAGAGTCGGGAAATAAAATTCCCAGTCGGGTAAGTCTTGCGAGTACATTGTGTACTCAGGGTTTATTTTTACCCCTGTTGCAGGTGCACTTTGAGCAGGTTTGTCGTGTGTGGAGGATTCTTCTGGTGGGCACAGACGGATTCGCATCGCTTTCGCTAGACGTTATTTTATTTCCACTGTTATTTAATGCACTCTGAACCTCTGGTATTGTAATAACTATTTCAAGACCCTATGTGTATGAAATGGACTAAGTATTGTAAGTTTGTACTCATTATTGGATCCCGGGTGTAAATTGTGGAGCGTTCGAGTTCTCCCGTCGGGTGTGCTCGACGGAATCATCTGGTTTAGCTCACTTTCAGGGTTCTTAGTGCCTAGTGGAAGGCAAGCGTCCTGAAAGCGTGCTAAACTGGGCGATTCCGCCACAGGTGGTGTCAGAGCCAATAATGAGCTTACAAGCTAAATCACCTATTTCAAAAGGCTTAAAAATTTGACCAACAAAAGGTTTATAAAAATTAGGATGCGGTAAAGTCGACGTAGTTAAGTATTAAGCCCTAGCAATATGGTTTTGCTAGGATAGTGGCACTGTTTTTCCTAACTATCTTCTGCAGGTACACTAACTTACGTTGCGTAAGGAAACGCTAGTTTCGGAAGTGAGTGTACGATGTGCCAAAGTTTAGCGAAAGGCCGCTATATTTCCGGCTTGAGTGAACGTGTAGGGCGATGCATGCATTCCTAAGTTAAAAACCTGGTTAATTTAAAAACCCCTTCACGATAATCACAGATAGTAACATGGTAGAATAAGAATTAAAATGAATTGCTTTAATCCTTTCGAAGGCCGTATCATCGCCTCAGTCTCGTTCTCTAAATCGGGAGAAGTGCCCTAATGGTTGGTTCTTATCTGTTACAGATGAACCTAAGGTCCGGTCGTGGGGCAGCTGGGTCTGTTCACGGGAGTACCAGCGCTGGAGCGGGCCGTGACCCGGAGGGCCGCGACCCGGAGGATGGTCGCGAGAATGTCGGGGACAGTCATGACGCCCCACGCTTAGCTCCTCTTCCACCGCCACCGCCGCCTCTGATGACTCAAGCGGAGATGATGGCGGAGTTGTTAGCTTCTCGTCGTGAGACGGCCCGTGCCCTGGAGCTGATGGCACAGGCTGTCGGTGGCCTCGCTCGTGGGGGTCCCGGTGGCAACGGTGGGGACGGGGGCGGTGCCCGTGGTCTTGAGAGGCCCTATTCATATCAGGACTTCTTAAAGACTAACCCGCCCACGTTCGCACCGACCGCAGAGCCTCTGGACGCGGAGCATTGGCTTCGTGTGCTGGAGCAAAAGTTTCTGCTGCTCACGGTGACCGATGAGCAGAAGGTGCGCTTCGCCGCACAGCAGATGTTGGGGTCTGCCAGCGCTTGGTGGGATACCTTTAACGCCATGCAACAGGCGGACCACCGGGTGACCTGGCAGGAGTTCACTGCCGCCTTCCGAGAGTACTTCATTCCGGTGGGCGTTCTGAACAGGAAGCTCTCAGAGTTCTTGGACCTAAAGCAGGGAAGCCTGTCCGTGATGGATTATGTCAACAAGTTTAACCACTTAGCACAGTATGCTGGCACTCACGTTGACACAGATGAGAAGAAGAGGGACCGCTTCTACCGTGGCCTCTCTTGTGTTCTGCAGAAGGAGTTGTACACTGGGAACTACCAGACTTTTGGCACCCTGATGAATGCAGCCATTGCTATGGAGGGTCTGCAGCGTGACACTCAGGCAGAGTGGAAGCGCAAGCGGGGGATTTCTGGGTCTTCTGGTCACCAGCAGGCGCAGAAGATGCAGGCTGTTAAGAGGATGTCCTACCATTCTCCTGGTGGACAGCCGTCGCGACAGCCTCAGCAGGCTCGTCAGGCTCTGACGACTCAGTATCGTGCACCTTCCCAGCAGGTGCAACAGCCACAGGGACAGCAGTTTCCACCTCGTCAGGGACAGATGGTCAAGTCTACTGGTTGTTTCAAGTGTGGCAAGGAGGGCCACTTTGCTCGGGAGTGTCCCGAGAACCGGCCTATTCAGTCTGCCCAGCCGTCTGCCAACTCTCGCCTGATCAAGAGGACGGTTATCAAGAAGAAAGCCCCAGTGAGCCGTTCGGGACAGTTGAATTATACGGAGGCCGAGGAAATATTGCAGGATCAACCTGTGATGGCTGGTATGTTCACCATCAACTCTCATCCAGCCCTTGTGTTATTTGATTCTGGAGCATCGCATTCATTTATGAGCATGGGGTATGCGGAGAGGCATAATCTACCTATTATGGCCATCCCTAAGGCCTATAGAATCAGCACCCCGGGTGCGAACATGTTTATCAACACCCGGACGGATACTGTCAGTTTAGTGCTAGCCACCCACAGTTATCGTCTTCAGTTCATGTTGCTACCTGGGCATGGCATTGATGCAATACTGGGCATGAACTGGCTGAAGGTTTACGGGGTAGTGTTGGACCTTAAGCGGAGGGTTGTTGAGTTGCGACTTCCTGGGTCTGAGGATAGGATGTCTCTTCTCATTCCCTCGGAACTCACTTCTCCAATTGCTGCAATTGTGGAAGTCTCTTCTGATCTCACCTCTATTCCAGTGGTCTGTGAGTTCCCAGATGTTTTTCCTGAAGATTTGCCGGGGTTACCACCGGATAGAGATGTGGAGTTCACCATTGAGTTAGAGCCTGGCACTGCTCCTATTTCTCGACGTCCCTACCGTATGGCGCCAAAGGAGTTAGCTGAAATGAAGAAGCAGTTAGAAGAATTGCGGAATAAAGGGTTCATCCGTCCCAGTTCTTCACCTTGGGGTTGTCCGGCCATTTTTGTGAAGAAGAAGGATGGCACTCTTCGCATGTGTGTGGATTACCGTCCCCTCAACGCGGTAACCATTAAGAACAAGTACCCTTTGCCTCGTATTGATGCTTTGTTTGATCAGTTGGCTGGGGCAAAGGTGTTCTCTAAAATAGATCTTCGGTCGGGATATCATCAGATAAAGATTCGGCCACAAGATATACCAAAGACAGCTTTTGCTACTAGGTATGGGTTGTATGAGTACCTAGTCATGTCTTTCGGTCTCACAAATGCTCCTGCATTTTTCATGTATCTCATGAATTCGGTCTTTATGCCGGAGTTGGATAAGTTTGTAGTAGTGTTCATCGACGACATCTTGATTTATTCCAAGAATGAAGAAGAGCATGCACAGCATCTCCGCACCGTCCTGACTCGGTTGCGAGAGCACAAGCTGTACGCTAAGTTCAGCAAGTGTGAGTTTTGGTTGGATCAAGTTCAGTTTTTGGGACATGTTCTGACCCCTGAAGGTGTGTCTGTAGATCCTAGCAAGGTTCAGGATGTGTTGGATTGGAGGTCTCCTGCCTCCGTGCATCAGATCCGACAGTTTTTGGGTCTTGCCGGATACTATCGGCGTTTCATTCCAGATTTCTCTAAAATAGCCCAACCTATGACCAAGTTACTTCAGAAGGATGCCAAGTTTATATGGAGTTCAGCTTGTGAGGAAGCTTTTCAGGCCTTGAAAAAGTTCCTTACCTCAGCTCCTGTTCTGGCTCAACCGGATATTGAGAAGCCTTTTGATGTTTATTGTGATGCCTCCAGAACTGGGCTTGGGTGTGTGCTTATGCAAGAGGGGCGTGTGATAGCATATGCTTCGCGTCAACTGAAAAAGCACGAAGTGAATTACCCAACCCATGATTTAGAGCTAGCTGCTGTGGTGCACGCTCTAAAAATTTGGCGACACTATTTGTTGGGGAATAAAGTGCATATTTTTACGGACCATAAGAGCCTTAGATATATTTTTACTCAACCTGAGTTGAATCTGAGGCAGAGGAGATGGCTTGAGTTAATTAAAGATTACAACTTGGAGGTCCATTATCATCCGGGAAAAGCTAATGTGGTGGCTGATGCTTTGAGCCGCAAGTCACACGTGCCTGAGGAAGAGTCCGTGCCTCTCTCTCACTCTGCAGTGTTGGCACAGATTGCTTTAGTCTCTAAGTTACTTGAGCAAATCATCGCGGAACAAAGGTATGATGTCTTGGAGATTCCTCACATCAAGAAGTTGATGGCTGAAGGGCGTGGTCCGCACTTTAGCATTGACGGGCAGGGTGTGGTGAAGTACAAGAACCGGTTAGTGGTTCCCGGTAATGAGAAGCTAAGAAGGAAGATTCTGGAGGAAGCCCACCAATCCAAGTTATCTATTCACCCGGGGAGTAACAAGATGTACCATGATCTGCGTCAGCTATATTGGTGGTCATACATGAAGCAGGATATCACCAAGTATATTGCTGAGTGTGATATTTGTGGAAGAGTGAAGGCAGACCATCTGCGGAGGCCGGGTTTTCTGCAGCCTTTGCCTATTCCGGTCTGGAAGTGGGAAGATATTTCCATGGATTTTATTACCGGGTTACCTCGCACTGCCAAGGGCCATGAGTCTATTTGGGTCATTGTGGATCGCCTCACTAAGACTGCTCATTTTCTTCCAGTGAGTATGAGGTATACAGCCTCGCAGTATGCCAAGCTATATTTTGATCGCATTGTGACCCTTCATGGAGTTCCGCTTACCATTGTTTCTGACCGTGGAGCGGTTTTCATGTCGCGTTTTTGGGTACAACTCCAAGAATGCCTTGGAACGCGCCTGCTTAGAAGTTCAGCCTATCATCCCCAGACCGATGGTCAGACTGAGCGGGTGAATCAAGTGCTTGAGGATATGTTGAGAGCTTGTGTCATCTCTTTTCCTGAAAAGTGGGACGAATGTTTGAAGTTGGCCGAGTTTTCTTATAATAACAGCTATCAAGAGAGCATCCAGATGGCACCTTTTGAGGCTTTGTATGGCAAGAAATGCAGAACCCCACTCAACTGGGTTGAGGTGGGAGACCGTGGTTATTTCGGGCCTGACTTTGTGCTTGAAGCAAGAGAGAAGGTTGGGATTATCCGGAGTCATTTAAAGGCAGCACAGAACCGACAGAAAACCTATGCAGACAAAAGAAGGAGGCCCTTGGAGTTTGAAGTTGGGGATTATGTGTATCTCAAGGTGTCTCCCATGAAAGGTGTGCGTCGTTTTGGTGTCCGTGGGAAGCTAGCCCCACACTATGTTGGGCCCTACAAGGTTTTGGCCCGGCGTGGTTCCGTGGCCTACCGCATTCAGCTTCCGGATATTTTGTCAGCTGTCCACGATGTTTTTCAATTGTCCCAGTTGAAAAAGTGTTTGCGGGTTCCTACTGAGGGAGTAGAAATTGAAGGACTTTCCCTTCAACAGGACCTTTCTTATGAGGAACATCCGGTAAAAATCTTGGATGAAAAAGAGAGAATGACCAGGAACAATGTGGTGAAATTTTACAAGGTCCAGTGGCAACATCATTCGGAAGATGAAGCAACATGGGAACTAGAGAGTTATATCTTGAAGCACTATCCCCATCTCTTATCTAGCCCCTGAAGGTAACCGTTCAGTGAAAGTTTTCTCTACCCTCTTTTCTCCACACTAGGCACGGGAAATCTCGGGTCGAGATTTTCTTTTAGGGGGGTAGAGCTGTAACACCCCGGTGTTACCGCGTGTCACAATGCATCTAAACAGAGCTTGCGCATCTTTTTCTGGTGTTGCGTTTAATGTCGAAGTGTGTAGGATCCTTTCGGTAAGTTAAAAATGATAAATAAAAATGGTATTCGAGTTTTGACGTTTCAACCGGAGGTTAGCATCTTAGGCTGGAAACTAAATTCTCTTAACAAAACTGTGCAAGACTTATATGTGAACCCTAAACGACTTATGAAGAGCATAGTGTGTAGTTGTTAGCGCAACTTGTGTTGACAAGTAAGTAGATCGCTAGCTAGTTTTTCCAGTCGCTCGGAAAGTGAACTCGCTTTGTAATTCAGCCCTAGACTTAGAAAAACTCCAAGTGGTGTGACAGCTTGGCAAGGCCGTGTTGGCGAGTCCGTTCCGTGAAATCTAGCTCCATGGTGGCAGTATGTTTTGGCTCAGAACGATAGCCTAGTGTACCCTCTTGGTGTTGGTAAAGATCGTTCGGTCTCTGGATCATTCGTTTTGGCGTGGCAAGAGCTTTAAGATTCGTGCGTGTGCTGTGTCGCGGCTGGTTGGCCAGCCGAGCGCGGTCACCGTGAGGTCGTCGTGCGCGTCGCGCTGCGCGGCGCCGCGGGCCCTTTTGCTGCCGCGGTTGGAGGCTGGCCGAGTCCGTCGCGCCTTGGTGCTGTGGCCGTTGACGTCGTGCGTGGCTTGCGTGTCCCGCCCGCTGCTTTGCCCCCTTCCCTCTCTCTCTGCGCGCGGTGGTGTGGGCCGGCTGGGGTCAGCGCCCGTCGCGTCCGCGCCGACCTAGCGGCGCCACTGGCCGGCCGGTGGCTGCGCAAGCACGCCACGCTGTTTCCTCGTCTGCTCACGCGCACTGCCGTGACCCCACTTCGGCCGGGACGGGACCGTAGCGCTGGCGCGTTTTGCCCCCTCTCTGTTCCCCTGTCCGCCTGGCCGTCGGGGCCATTGCTGGCAAACCGGTGGGGAGAGGCCACCGTTGCCTAATCAACCCCGCCCTTGAGTTCGCCCCCGTGTGACCTCACCCCGCGACCGTCGCTCGCTTCCCATTTGGCCCCACCGCGCTCCTATCGGAATTTTTCCGCTCCGGCGTGCCTTTAAGGCCGCGCGCGACCGTGACCACCGTGGTGGTCTGAGTCATTGATCCCTCATCAATTGAGCTTACCAGCAGCCTTGCTTTGCCCTCGGCCTCACCCTGCACCCGCTCCCAAGCCATGGTTCCCTCTGGGTTTCGCTGACGAGCTCGCGCCGCCGCGGAGCGCCGCCCGAACCCCCGGGCGCACGTGGCCGGCTCGGCCCAGGTACCCTTCAACCTCTCTGTCACTGCGGTTTGGTCCGTAGTGAGTTGTCGAAGCTCACCCACCCCCTCGGCTGCTCTCGCAGAGCTTCTGTCCCTCGGAACGCCGGCGCCGCCCTTGCCGATCGGCCATCGTCGCGGGGAAGCCGCGCCACCTCGTCTCCGGCCGCCAAATCGCTGCCCCGTGCCTCGCGTCTGCACCTAGGTGAGCGTCTCCCCCTTGGGTACACGGTTGAGTCTTCCCAGTGGCCGGCGAGACCGACCGGTGCCAGTTGCGCCACGCCGGTGTGCGGGGGGGAAGCGTCGGGGACCTTCCCTTTGGGAAGAAGGGTTTTTCCGGGGACTGGTTTGAATAAAGGCAGTCTGTGGGAATAGTCGCGAGAGGCGTTGCGGGATATCTGGTTTGCTAGAGGGCGTTTCTGCAAAACGTCCGAGGGCGCGCGGGCTCCCCCGACCGTGGGCCGTGCCGCGTGGGCCGTGTGCGTGTGCGCGTGCTGCGCGCGTGGGCCACGCAGTGGGCCGCGTCGGGGAAAACGATTTCCTTGATTTAGTGGTTTTAGAATACCTTTGTAAATTAATTTTTGAAGCAAACTTTGAGGAATTGTTGCGACTAGTGTAGATGTCCAAAAATCGTGAAACCACTTTTATTGAGTTCCTAAATTCTTGCACTGTCAGATAGTATTTTCCTTTTGTGCTCTTCTATAGTGTTGCTCGGTCGAATAAATCTCTGCTTAAAATGACGTTTCTTAATGCAACCAATTTGGTAGAAATTTTCGTGGTAAATCGAGGATAGCCCTAGCTCTAAAAATTTTTACAGTAGATGCTTAATATTGTTAGATGCTTGCTGTAAATTTTATGGCCATCAAATAGCTTGTTTGTTAGGGTAGCTAATTTTTTCCCTAGTAATGCCTGTAGTAAATCGGTAATCGGAAAGTGGTGTGCCTGTTAGTTGCGGGGGCCGTTTTGCTTCTAGTCAACCTTGTTAGTAGCGAGAGTGATAGCTTAGCATGTTAGCTATTAGAGTTACCCTTGTCACCTTTTAAATGTGGTCCTATCATTGCATGCATGTAGATCACGAGGGAGTCGAGTACGTGGCAGTGGAGGAGCCGGAATACGAGGAGGTCATCGAGGAGTACGAGGAGGAGATCTTCGTACCTGAGGAGTTCCAGGAGCCGCCCGCTACTGACACCTCTGACTGTGCGCCTGCCCAAGGCAAGCCCCGGTGCATAACCCTTATTTTTTTTTGCAAATCTGATATATGTTTAAATGTTGTGCATTTAAGTTACAGGAGTTGCTATGATACCCACATGCATATATATATTTATAACCAATGAGTCTTGCTAGTACAGGATCGTATAGTTGCTTCGCTTAGGATCATCGGTAGGGTGAGCAACCTGTCGTGGCTCACAATAGGGAGTTACTCTAATAATTATTACACTTTGGAAAATGGTGGAAAGGAATTGGCGACCGGGCAGGGATGGGGTATGATTATTGGTGGGTGTAGCAAGTTGTGTCCCGCGGCCACGGGGCACAATTGGGTTGCACTGTTTCCCTGTCCGTGTCAATTAAGGACCGTTCGTTGCATGGACCCTGGTCAAGTCACAGATCTCCTTATCCCGAGCACATACTAGCGGATGGGGGCTAGGAAGACTTGTTACTCTCTTGTCATGGGCTCCGGCTCTTTCCGGACCGACTGATTGGAGGCGGGGATAGGTGGAGGTCCTAGCACCGTATTGAGGCCGGGCCTCGAATACGGGAGCTAGGAGTCCAAGTTTGGACGGGGACCTAGAAACCTGTGACAGGAGGGGGACGGGTTGGTCTTGCTTGTGTCTGGGGTGCAAGCGAGGCGTGTGTTTTTCGGGGTACCCAGCTGGGCACATTGATTCGCGAATCGCCATTTCTGCGTGACGGTACGGCTTGACTACGCTCTGGCATCGTAGTAAGAATTGGAAAGGGAAAGAGGGAGAATTGATTCTGTTGTGCTCAACTCTTGCTTGATTATAGCATAGGTGCTTACATAGAATATTGGTAAATGAATAAAATACGGCTTCTAAAAGTTAAGAAATTAAGGACAAACTCTTAGTGCTGCTTTCCGCATACAAGAAACCCACAAGCCATAAAGCCTATCATGATCCTTGAGAGTCGGGAAATAAAATTCCCAGTCGGGTAAGTCTTGCGAGTACATTGTGTACTCAGGGTTTATTTTTACCCCTGTTGCAGGTGCACTTTGAGCAGGTTTGTCGTGTGTGGAGGATTCTTCTGGTGGGCACAGACGGATTCGCATCGCTTCCGCTAGACATTATTTTATTTCCACTGTTATTTAATGCACTCTGAACCTCTGGTATTGTAATAACTATTTCAAGACCCTATGTGTATGAAATGGACTAAGTATTGTAAGTTTGTACTCATTATTGGATCCCGGGTGTAAAATGTGGAGCGTTCGAGTTCTCCCGTCGGGTGTGCTCGACGGAATCATCTGGTTTAGCTCACTTTCAGGGTTCTTAGTGCCTAGTGGAAGGCAAGCGTCCTGAAAGCGTGCTAAACTGGGCGATTCCGCCACAGTACACGTCCTGCGCCGTGGCTGTCCTGCAACCATAACGTGCAGCCGCACGGCATAGCCGTGTTGCCCGTCTTTGTTGTGCAAAATCATGTTAACTGAAAGAATTCAATGTAGTTGCATTATGGTTGAAAGAATGTTTAGTTTCTTACGTCTAGGAAGCTTCGCGTGTCATCATCTCTCACTCTCGGCCTAAAGCGCTCAATGTCTTCGACCGAGAGTCTGAGGGTGTTGCCCAGCAACAAAGTTTAGAGTTAGAATTTATTGGAATGTTAGTCAACATAGAGAACAAAGGCAAATGACGTACCACTCGGTCTAAGACTGGTCTTGCCTCCACCTGTTTTCCTACACGAGTAGTGCGGTCGTACATCGTGTCTTCGTCTTCAGAGGACTCGATGTCTGCATAGTCAGCTTGTGTCCACTATAGCCTAAGCCTCGGACGTGTCACTCCTTCGTACCAAGCCTGGTACTCCCCTGTACCACTGTTGTTGTGCGGCTCTTTGTTGTCATCCACGTTAGCCTCGAACAACTCCCATTGGTCAATGTAGTAGTGGTGGTGCTGGTGCCAATCGAAAATCTTCCTATTCTTCTTATGATCCGACCTGCATGTCAAGAACGCCAAAGTTAGTGAAATTTTTTGTGTACACTATGTAATATAAATTGCAGCAAAAAATTTTGATAGAATTTCCTTTGTTTTTTGATGCAAAGTAAACCAAGAGAAGACAACAATATAAGCATTCCATACACATGCATACATACAAACATATAATTCAATCATCTCATTCCAAATTCATGATTGCATCAACTAATGTCTCCACCTCTAACAGGAACTACTACAAATGGACTACAATGGGACAATTGGAACATGAAAACACTTACTTGTGCAAATCAACTCCAGTCGGGAACACTTCGGTGGCCAGAGCTGCCTTACTCTAAATTAGCGTGCAACTCTAGCCGACAGGTGCCACTCAACAACGTAGAAGTAGATGAGAGGGCACTTCATCCTGTAGATGTCGGTGTCATTCCCACAAAGGGTGCTCAACCTAAAAGGAAGTGTCGTCTCCCTCTCATCAGCATACGGCTCCCACGTCACCTGCAACATGTTCAAAGAAGATGTTAGATGCCATTCAGAAACTTTTGAAACCATAATGGAAAATCAATAGTTACTTACACTAGAGGCCGTGAGCCTATCTAGCTCATTGGTGAACCCTTTGTATGCCCGGTCAGGCCTGCCATGTGGAAGTCTAACTTGATCCCAAAGGTACGCCCACGTCGGCTGTCGACGTGCTGTCTGACCTGGGAACCACTCACGGGGAGCCATCACCTCGGGACGGCCAACTGGAAGATGAGTCCACATCCATAACTAGAGTAGGTACATGCATCCACCTATTGAGGGTGAGGACAAGGACCGACGACATGCCTCGCAAAGCTAGCGGTAATGGAAAGCAGAGCCCCAGCTGTACTGACCCGCCTCGTCCCAGTCAATGAGGCGGTGGATCCACATCCATGATGTCGTGTCCCCTATTGCGTCGGGGAAGAGAATAGAGGCAAACAAGTGCAGGATCCACGCCTTGCAGTAGTACTAAACAGTGGCGTTGTCTACAAACTGAGGGCGCCGCCCAAACTCTCTCCGGAGCCAGGTGATTAGGACTCCAGCAGTGCGAGCCCCAGTGTCACCAACCTCGCGCCCAAGAAAGGCCTCTACTCTTTCTTTCTATCCCTCTGATCTGCATGGCCCTATCATTGCCCTCCCGTGAATGAACAAACCTAGCAGCTTCTAACTGTCCTGCAGCGTGACTGTCATCTCCCCGAATGCCAAGTCAAACCTGTGGGTCTTGGGTCACCACCTACATTTTAGGTAGACCAATTTTTCATATTAGAGGCAAGCGCGTGAACAAACTATGGTGAAATGAGTTTGTGTGATTAAAGATAATACCTGTCAACCAGCGCAGTCAAGGCCGCATGGTTGAATGGGGGCCCATGATGAACCTGAAAAGAGATGACATCTAGGCCAGCTCTTTCTAGGAAAGGAGTGTACCTGTCGTCGTACTGCATTTCCTGAAAGCCATCGTGGCCTCTAGGACGAAGGGGCGAAAGGTCCTGCATGGAAAAAACATAATCTCCTGCTAGTTACATACACATATATGGTTCTAAATGCAAGAATTTTAACAAGACACATAGGTTAATACCTACCCCTCCGCTATGAGATGCCCTCGGTGCGTCTCCTCGTACACCTAGTCCAGCAGGTGGAATTGCGCCATCCTACAAATTTAAGATAGTCATAAAGTTAGAATTTCATAAAACAATGCAAATTAAAGTAAGAAATATACAAGCAAAGCTCACATTTAATGGTATGCATAATTACTACAAGCATTTCGATAAGTATGAAAGAATGTAAAAAACCATGAGTCGCACCTCACTAATCTGCCAATGGTAGGTGAGTGAATTGTGGCCAAGTCTACCGCACTTGCCACACTCATACTGCTCGGGGTCAGTAAGAAACGGGGTGGCTCTCCCATGTCTTGTTCTTCCGAGTATTTCATCCATAACCATCTTATGTCTTGACCTCTTTCTAGATCAACGCTTGTTCCATTTGTAAGCTGGATCTGCTACATACTTTGGACCATCGTATGGAGGCCACTCTCCAGGGTCCCGGAAATACTAGAACTGGGGGGCTCCATGTTTGCACAAGCATGCTGACAGTGAACTCAGGAGGTATCCGTCCCTCGAGGCCATAGTTGCGATGCCTAGCTGCTGCCACCAGATGGGAAACTACAAAGTGATACTGCCTTGGTGCACCACATGTGCACGAGAAATCTTGGAGGACAACCACATGAATCCTCGGCTGTCGGCTCTCTCCGTCAGATATTGTCCCGCCGGTATGCTTGACCTCATAGCTCCCTGTGGGGTGGTGAATACACATAACCTCATGTGTGGCAGCCCTTTACTTTGCCTTATCTAGGAAAGCCTGCTGTTTTGGAGGCCATCTTTTTCCTTCACTCCGCAAGTGCAATGCATAGGCGTGTCTTTCGTTGAACCAGGCAACTAGCTTGTAGAAGGTGAATTACACGATAGCATTCACGGGCATACCTCTTATCCCTAGCAGCAACTTATTAAAGGATTCAACCATGTTGTTGCATTTAAACTCATACCTCCATCCACCTAGATTGTGAGCTCTTTTCCATTTGTCCAAATCTCCTATAAGCCCCGTGAGCCACTGTCTACCTTCTGCATTTGATGCAGTTCTGATCTTATCCAAAACTCTCTAAAAATACCTATCCTCAAGCTGTCGAGCTGCCTTCTGAAAAAGATAAAAGTTATCCTTCACATGATCCTTCGGAGTAGATCTCAGCAAGGTGCCGAGTACACCAATGATGGTGCAAAGGTGCATAGCCCGGTATCTCCTGTCGCACGACATTAAGTATGCCATGGTGCCTATCAGATATGACGCCAACCTCCCTTCTAGGCCCAACCACATGTATCCAGACTAGCCTCAAGAACCATCCCTAGCTGTCATTGTTCTCCTCAACCAATGCAAATGCCAAAGGAACCAGCTTGTTGTTTGCATCAACGGATATGGCTATCAGAAGTGTGCTCTTGTATTTGCCAATTAAGAACGTGCTGTCAATAGATAAGACCGAACAGCAGTGCCTAAAGGCCTCGACACACTGAGGGAAGCACTAGAAAGCACAGAAGAAAATTGGCCTCCCATCCTTCCATGTGTCCGGTCTAGGGATGTACTCATAATGCATGCCTGGATTCCAGTTGCTCATACCCATTCTCCCAATCCCCACATATCATCTTCCATGCCCGCTGCTTAGCCCTACATGCTTTACCATATGTTATCTTATAACCATCAAACACATCCATAACTATCCTTATAATGGTAGCAACCTTCATGTTGGGCTCTCCCTGCAATATCACCAACAACCGCTTGGCGATGAGGGTAGATGTCAACTGCAGATGCTTTGTGTTGAGGTCATGTAAAGCACAATTATGTGGCCCGACAACTTTTGTGATCTTCCACTTCCCGACGACTTTTTGCTTCCTTGCACAAACCCTCCATGGGCAAGGAGGTTTGTCACACACAACTATGTAACGTCGCTCCACATAGAAATGCAGGACCTTGTAAGGTCTCTTGCGTATCACTGTAAACGCTTGCAACCACCTCTTCAATGCAGGGAGGTCCTTGAAAACCCTCCTCTTCTCAACTGTCATTTCCAGACCAGCCTCTGGAGCTTGCTGCAGCCCATCACCACGTCCTTCTGCACACGCCTGATCCAAAAGAGTAAGATCACTGAACTCATGACTCTAGGATCAAGGTGGCCGGAATACACACGCCTCAGCATCTCAACATTACTCTTCGTCATCTCTCTAATAGGACGATCATCATCAGAATCAACTGCCATTGCAATCTCACATGGCTCTGAATCAACACTATTAGAGGCATGAAATCCTTCTCTAGGAGGAACATCCACATTGTCAGGAATGTCTCTTGCAGTATAAGCTGAAATATAAGGAAATAATGAGATCAATAGATGACCAGAGGGGGTAACTGCCAAAGAAATGATGCGGGAAAGACACTTACTCAGATGATTCTTTGTCAAAGGGATCTCCTGAGGAGGTTCTGCCACAACATCATGAGACCCACTAGCATCTCCAACTGCCACAGCAACACAGACCTCATTGCGGGTAGATTGGGCATCGGGAACCGTAGGCGCAACCTCCGCTTCCATAGCAAAGGCTGGAGGGTCAAAGTAAGCCTGCTGTGCCATTGGCGACGAGGAAACCCATGAGGGATTGGATCAACTAAACTCGCCGCACAACCACGTCCAAACTTTGGAACTGGCTCTTCATAGCAGATCTCACATACTTCTCCCACTGATCTGCAGACCCAATTGGGATCATCTTCCTTAGCAGGTTAGGAGGGGAACCTAGGTGAAGTACACCCTCAACTGCGATGTCATCATCTTCATGGCAATGTACCTCCTCCCAAGCCCTTGCAACTAACTCACTAAATGATGGCTTCTCATCGAATAGCACGGGCATACTTTGCATGTCAACAAATTCAACATATCCATAGCTATCTCTTTCTAAGGTGCCTCCATGATATATGCTCACTAGGTTGTCCATCTAGTGCATACATACAACGAAAAACATTCCATTTAGTCTAAACTAAACGCTAACTACTAGGGTGAAGGTCTCTAGAATTAAATACATAAATATACACTATTTACTAACTAATTAACTAAATATCTAGGTTGTCCATCTAGTGCATACATACAACGAAAAACATTCCATTTAGTCTAAACTAAACGCTAACTACTAGGGTGAAGGTCTCTAGAATTAAATACATAAATATACACTATTTACTAACTAATTAACTAAATATCTAACTATCTAATTATTGACTATCTAATTAACTAAATATCTAACTATCTAACTATATACATGTAATAACTATATACATAAACTAATTATATCTATGTACCTATCCAATTATGTAATTATCTAACTATCTAACTAGGTACTACATTTATATCTATGTACCTATCCAATTATGTAATAACCATATACATAAACTAATTAAGTATCGATAAACTCATATCTTTCTATCTATCTAATTATCTAATAATCTAACACTAATTATCTAATTATCTAACTATCTAACTATTATCTAACTATCTATGTCTAACTATTATCTAATTATCTATGTCTAACTACAAATCTAACTATTATCTAACTATATAAATAACTAACAACTAAATTATCTAATTATCTATGTCTAATTATCTAACTATATAAATAACTAACAACTAAATTTACAAATTAAAAAAATTACCTTCAAGGACGCCGAGTGGTGCGGCCTGCCGAGGCGGCGGCGTGGCCACCCGGGGCTGGGCGGCCCGCCGGGCACGACGAGGCGGCGGCGCGGCGACTGGCCCCGGGCGGGCAGCCGCGCGGGCGGTGTGAGGGGGAGAGGCAGGGCAGCGTGGTGGCACGGGCGGGCCGGGACGGCGCGGCCACGGTGGCGCGGGTGGGGAGGACGCGTGGCCGGGGCGAGGAGGCGTGGCTCGACAGCAGTGGCGGCGGCTCGCGAGTGAGGGCGCGCGGACGATGCGAGACGCGAAGTGGAAAGAAAGAAAAGTTCCAGCCCCAGGTCGTGGGACCATGACGCTAAGATGGGTGGTGCCAAGCTTAGCGCCAAGTTGGATGGCGCCAAGCCTCGCCACACCAGCGCCCCGTTGTCCCCGAGGAGCCGTGGCACAGTGACCTTGGCGCCATCGTCACTGGCGTCAAACAGTGTTACCTTGGCGCCAGTGACGATGACACCAAGCCCTGGGTTCAGATTCCAAAATCAAACTATCAGGTATAATTGTGAGAATCTTTCGAAAAAAGAGAAAAAAAAAAGACGGCCCAGTTGCTTGCTCGCTCGCTGGCTCGACCGATCTAACAAAACGGGCATCGCCATCGCGTGCGTCTCCGGTCCCGCCGAGAGCGGGCGCGGGATCTCATAGCGAGTTTTGGTTGGACAAGCTCTTCTTGCAACAGGTACGTGGTAGGGTTTTGGACCGGCAGTTGCGCCAACGCGAGCCCACACCGGTGGTTGGACAGCGTGGGTGGGACCGTGGCAGTCGACGAGGCAAGCCAAAGATCGTTCCAATGCCAATGCACGGCGCCGTGACGGGGATATCCCTTTTGCTCTCCTTGTCCTAGCCGTAGGCGTCGAAATCGCGGTACAAAACTGAAACAAAAGGAAATGCTGCGACCAAGTGCATCATTGAGTTTATTTGCGTCTAAAGCAAGCCCAACAAACAGTCTCGTCGCAACCAAGGATCAATATTTAGTCATTCTTATAATATATATATACTGGCCAAACTCTGATGAAAGAGCAAGGTCTTTTATTTATTGCAGTTCAGAGAATAATACTTTCATCTATGGTTTATTGCGGTTTTATTGTCGTTAGCAAGGCCTTTTATTTATTGGTCTTTTTATTTATTCCTTTCTGATTTTGATGAAAGAGCGCTTAGGCCCTGTTTGCATCACCCAGTTTTTTAAATCTGGCTTTTAAAAATTAGGTGGAATCCAAACACCCCCATTTTTATCGGATTCTTAAAAACTAGGAAGCTGTTGATACCCAGGTTTTGCTAGTTTTTTTTGACCTATAGAGTAATAAATAATGACATATTTTTAAAAACTAGGGGATCCAAACACCCTCACCAATTCTTGGTCAGTGTTCGCTTGTCTTATAAGCCCTGTTCATTTGTCTTAGCCCTGTTCGCTTGTCTTATAAGTCATATTTTTTCTAGCCAACGAATAGTATTTTTCTCTCACAACAAATTAAAGAACAGTACTTTCATCCATGGTTTTTCAGCCAAGTAAACAGGGCCCATATTTTAGAAACTAGAGACAAAACTTGTTTTTAAGAATCCAAAACTAATCAAACAGGCAGTTTGTGGTATTTGTTAACGTGTGCGAGCCTCTCCCTCGCGTGAAACGGCGAATGGGATTATATTGGTTGATTTTGTTAGGGATCGGAGGAGTCTCAACTCTGAACTCTGAAGCTGACCGCTGAGAATTTTTTTATTTTTAGTCTAAATTTAAAACATATTTTGGATCTAACCCGTCTTTGAAAATATTTTCAAAAATAGTCCGTTTGGCCCTGCCACCATGCATGGCGGGGCAATTAAACTGAACCCCGCCATGCATGGTGGCGGGGTGCAGGTGCCACGTGGCATACAGCAGGGAGTGAATGCTGACGTGGCTTGGAAACGTGGAAAGACGTATCTCACCACGCATCATGGCGGGGTACGCCTAACCCGCCACAGATCATGGCGGGGTACAACCCCGCCCATTTAAACGGCCGAGCCCTTCTTGTTTTTGCTTTCCTTCCATTCCATACCCCGCAGCGCCCCTCTCCGCCTCAGCACCCGAGCTCCCCTCCCCCAGCGCCCTTCTTCGGCACCCCTCCCCCCTAGTGCCCCTCCCCGTCGGCTACCGCCCCATCCTTGTCCCGGCCACCCTTCGTATAAGGAAGGTAAAATTTTTATTTACTTTCCGTTTCTATAGAATGTTTGGAGTATGCTGGAGTCATGTGGAAGGTAAAATGTCCCGACCAACTCTTGAGTCTGCTAGAGTAATGTTAGTTTGCTTAGTTGTAGTATGTTTGGTTAATGTAGTTAGTAAAGTTATATTAGTTTTAATTGTATTGATATTGTGGATTATTTTTGAATTGTAAGAATTATAAGTGATATGTGTTTTGTGTTGAAATAATTTCGTGTTTTTAGATTGAGGACTCGTATCGTGAGTCGATATGGAGGAAAAAGAGTCGTCCTAGAGAGATGTACCCCGACGTGTCTTGCAAGGATGCGCCCGTGCTTTCCGAGGAACCTTTCTCTAACTGTGACTGTGGTCATCCGGCGCACGTGGGCCAGTCGAGACATCCGGATACTGCGGCACGTTGCTTCTACACATGTTATAGTTGTAGTGTAAGTAATTGTGCCCTTTGTTTTTCTTATTGGTTTCTGATGTTGTATTCGCAATGAGATAATTGAAACTTTTTTGTAGCCGTACTTCCGGTGCTTTTTCTTCCGATGGATCGACGGTCCGGACAAGTTTGACCCAAGGATTCTCCTTTTCTACCCTGGCATTGATCATTGCAAGCGTGAGGTGTTTACTCGCTGGGTTCCGCCCCCTCCTAACCCTCCTCCTATGACGGAGGAAGAGAAGGCCATAGCATCGGCACGGCGGCTCGAGGATCCTCCAAAGTGCCATTGCGGAGAGCAAGCCGTGATAAACCCACACAATGAAGAAGAGTTCATTTGTCCTCTACGGCGTGAAGTAAGGTTTGAGTTAACCTTGAAATGTCATGTCCTATATGTGTGTTTTAATGTTTTGATTTTGTAGGATCGTGATTTTCCAAAGTGCTGTTTCGCGGAGTGGGTCTATGGTCCAAAGAGCCATTGGCCGGAGCCGAAGAAGAAGGAGGAGGTGCCAGAGTGGAAGAAGAAGAGGAGGTCTATTGCGCCTCCTGTGATGTGCAAATATGATGTCGAAGCTAGCTACGGCCTAGTCCCTTTAGGCCTTGGGATGGGCCACTTCTGTGGCCACATGATCGATTATGACGAGGTTTGCTAGGACTGTTGACACTTAGTGCTAATGTTTTATTTTGTTTGTTTTGGTACGCTAACTTTATATTCATCTATTTGTTGCAACAGAGCACTCAGAAATGCAAATGGGAATTATATGATGATGTGTTTAAGTTCAAGGATGAGTATAAGACAAGAGTAGCACTTCGCAAGATGAGAGGATATCCTGCAAACTACGTCACCGATTTCGTGAAGAACCATAAGAAGAAAATGCTACGACGGGCCCAAAAGATGTGTGTTCGTAACCCGGAGAGTATTGCGTGGAAGAAGTGGTACGAGAAGAGAAAAAAGGATGTAGAGGAGTACCAGGCAATGAAGGCTGAAGAGGATGCAAGGAAGGCTGCAGAGGAGGCTGAGAGAGCAGAGATGCAAGGCTTGAACGATACTATTGCCTCATTATATGCGAGTGAGTCATTGCGTTTTTGAAAGTTAATCTTCTTTGTTTCACTAGCAATAAAGTCCTTGCAAAGATCGTGCTAATTGTTTGCATTTTGTACTTGCAGAGATTGGATGCACTAGCAACTGGCAAGCAGATGTGGCTCGTGCTAGCTACACGGAGAAGAGGACACTAAAGCGAGACGCTGGAGTTGGTGGCACCGCAAGCCGTCCGATTGTGGTTGAAGAGGAGGCCGAGCCAGAGGAAGACCACGACACCGGGAGGATAGGCGAGCACATTCATCTAGCCAAGGAATTGGGCTACCCTCAGGATGAGGATGCCTACGACATGGGAAGGATAGCCGAGCTACTTCATCTTGTAGAGGAGTTAGAACCGATGCCCGAGGAGGATGGTGATGCGTTTGTCACTAGGCCTGTCAGGGACTTAAAGGAGGGTCAGGCTGCATACGACAGCAAGAAGACATCGTTGTTCGACACATGGGGGCCAACAAACATGACCGAAGAAGAGGCTGAGTTGTACTCTCAGACCGCGGAAGAGGCAGAGGCGGCTTACTACCAGCGTCAGGCCTCTCAGGCCAAGGCAGTCGAGGCGAGCAAGGGTAAGGAGGTTGTAGTGGAGGATTCGGAGTCCGAAGACGAGTTGCTTACGCAGTGGTGCACGCAGTTTGATTGACATAGAAGTGTTTGTCAGTGCCTTAGAAACTTGTCATTGTAATAATTTGCATTGTCACGTCTTCACCTCTTGTTAGTGTTTGTCATTGTCAGTGGCTTAGAAACTTTTCAGTGGATGAGAGTGTTGTACTTTGAAACATGTCATTGTAATAATTTGCATTCTCAGGTCTTCATTCGTTCCATGTGTTGCTCCACTCACTAACATTGTTGTCTGGTGTAGTTTATCAGTGCAGTTTCTGCGTTCCAGCAGATTCAGGGACACCCCGCCATGGCTGGGGGCGGGTTAGGAGTACCCCGCTCGTTCCAGCAGATTCAGGGACACCCCGCCATGGCTGGGGGCGGGTTAGGGGTACCCCGCCATAGCAAATGGCGGGGTACTCCTAACCCGCCCCCAGCCATGGCGGGGTGTCCCTGAATCTGCTGGAACGCAGAAACTGTGCCTAATTTTTGCGTTTGCAACGCGTGACAAATGTGGACATGCCATGTTGAGTCATTTGCAGCAAGGTATACGGTAGCCATGGCACGAAGAATTGCGTTTACGCCAAGGATTAGACGAGTGTTACCAACTACATTAGTTCAATCGAAATAACCAAGTACATTAGTTTTAAGATCAAGGTACTGCTGCTACACCTGCAAATAATTTAAATGTTCTAGCACTACATAACTAAGATAACATGTGTCCGCCGCCTGCTAAACATGACTCTTCTAGTAATCGCCAGGGGTGTAGGGGTTTCACGGTCTCCACCGCCTCCTCAGATTCGTAGGGACCACGTTGCTTCTCCAGCCCACGTCTGTGCGGTCCCGTTGCTGCCTCTTGCGCTGCCGCCTATCTCCATGCTCGAACTGCTGCGTGGAGGTAGTACCCTGCAAGCAAGCACCCTGATGAGCTACTCTAAATGTTTAGCTATGAACAGTTGAATTAAAGAAAAAGCAAACCATAGGCACCTGTTGCTCGGCCTGTGTGTAGTTCTCCTGCTGTGTGTACTCCACCCCCTGTGTACCAATAGGAGCACCGTATATCTGTGAGGGACGCATCTCCTCGTGACCGGTGTACTCCCACTAGTGTACGTCGTCGTCGTCGTCGCCGTCGCCACTCGTCGTGTCATACTGAAGTTCCTCGTCCACATCGTCCTCAACTGCTGGACCCTTCCCTCTGTTCTACGGAGTACGTACAGAGGAGGACGTAGCCCTCGTGTCGCTAGCCGAAGCAGCTGCGGTGGACATCGTCTGGCTCCTAGACCACGTGGGGTTGTACGGTACCTCCAACGTCGTGTCTGCACAGCTCAGCTTCTGAGCCAACTTCTTGCAGCCCTTTTTCATTCTCTACAGGTTAAGATGACAACATGCATTATTGAGCGTGAATTTTGAAGGTAATTGAGTTGTAGTAACGAATGTTGTTGTCAAAAGTACCTTGACAAATCTGCGAAGAGGGTTGCTCTTGTCGTCCCTAGTCCGGAAAAGTTGCCTGAAAGCTTCCTCGGAGTAGTTTGACAACTGTTGTGCCTACAATATCACACACAAGGTTACCTCGATCATTTTGAATGAATTGTAAAACCCTAACCTCGATTGAGGATGTAAGTCCAAGGTACTTACCACGTATCTATTTAGAGGGGCCCTAAGAAGTTGTGTTTCCACCCTTTGCGCCTCGTCGAACGCATCGGCGATGTCATCCTCGCCGCCCTCATCTGCAAGCTTGTTGGTGTACGGGACCATGAGATGAGTCCTCGTACTCCGCTGTAGCCATTGCAGGTACTCCATCCATCTTGCCGGGTGGTGTTGTGGTAGTTCGTTGAGGCGGGGAACATGCCTGTGATACCAATTAAGCAAATGTGCTTCGTGCTTGACCGCCCAATCCTTTTGCGTGGTTTGAAACCTTCGATCGATCCTGCATTAACAGATTGCATTAGCAATGAGGCACTTAAGTAGAATAAACAAATTGGCATCGTACCCATACAGCTCAGCGTTGGAGTACAGCGGTGGAATTCCCTACAACCTCCCGAACTGTCTGTAAACCCTGCAAGGGTAGTGCATCTCGACCACGTGGAAGAAGATAAGTGGCCCTTTGTAAAGCCACTCGTCCCCTTCCTCGCAGCGCGGACTAAGGTAGTCCTCTAGCTCCCACCTAGACCACGGTGTCCATGTTACCTGCAAATTAACAAACTTAATTTAGTATTTCCGGATCAATCGCATTGATAGTGCCTTTAGTAGGAAATGTGGATTGAACTTACATAGTTGTGTGTCAACACGTCTAGCGCGTCCGTGTACTGCCTGTACCTCCTATCCAGCTTGCCCCTGACTACCTTAGCGTCTTTCTAGACGAAAAAGGCGGTGGGTCCAACGTCTTTGTGCTGCCAAACCTGTAATTAACACAAACATGGTGTCACAAATCTCTTAAGTCTTATGAAGAAATCAAAGTAGCCAATGTACTCACAGGCAAACGTGGAGGTTTAGTAGGCCTCCCAACCGGAAAACGCTCCCAAATCTAGACTTGAAGTAGGTACGAGCAGCCACCTAGGTTGGCATTGGCCAACTGGCGACGACAGGCGTTACAAAGCTGACGGTATGTCCAAGCAAGGACCACAGTACCCCAGCTATAAGTTGCAATGTTCTCCAGTGGCTGCATAAGGATCCTCAGGAAAATCCAGCTGATGTTGTCGCCTGAGGAGTCGGGGAACAGGAAAGCACCCAAGAAGTGCCACAACCACACCTTTGCATACATCTCGACCTCGTGATCTGGAGCACCGATCGAAGGCCCTGCACCAAAGTTCTGGTTATCCATGACGTCGACACTCCTGAGGTCTTCTTGCAATTACAAGTATAGCATTATTCTATAAAAATTGATGTAGCTGAAATGGTTGTATTAGTGATTTCAATGGGACGCAAATATGAACTTACTTTGTGCCTTTAACTTCAGCATCCGATGGCCTCCTACCATAGAACTACTCCACCAAGTCTACCCAAGTAGACTCATCGACGACCCCAGTCATCGAATGACCAAACAAACTCAGACACAATATCATCTTCACATCCTGCATTGTGATAGTCAATTCCCCACAAGGTGTGTGGAAGGTGTGCGTCTCCGGTCTCCACCTGCATCATTACAAGGTTCTGGTTATAGCCAAGTTGACGGCCCAATTTTACGAAAGAAAGTCAATTAACGCAAAATACAATGTTACCTATCAATAAACGCAGTAAGAAGTGCAGGGTCTAGAGTGGGGAGTGCACTGTTGTAGACCCGAACGATCTCAAGGAAGCCTGCACGACGTATGTACGTCGCGTATCGCTCGTCCCAGCTATGTGGGTGGTGCGTGCGAACACGAAGCACACGCAACGGCCTCTGCTGCTCCGATAAGGCCTTGGCCCGGTGGTCCTTGTCGTAGTCCGCCTCAATGAGGCTAAAGCGCGGATGAGGTGCCCGCGCCTCCATCTTGCAACCCTAAACCTGCTTGTTTGAAAATGGAAGTAACAACATTAATACAATTAATAACATTATAAAAAACAAAGCCAAGTAAATTTGAAGATGGATATCATAAATGTATGTTTACTATAAAATTTGATGAGCAATAAAAATTAGATAAGGCACGTAGTCCTCACCATAATATGGAGGCCACTGCGACTCATCAAGGTACGGCTCGAAACTCTTCTCCCAAACTTTGAGGGTGTTGGTATGGAGATACAAGGGTGACATGTATGGTGCAACTGTGTGGTCAAAACCTCTAAGCCAACAAGACGTGATCATGTGTGAGCAAGGGGCATGCATGATCTGAGGGACGTTGCAACTGCATTCTACTTTATCAAGATCGACATGGTACGTTCGCCCACCAAATCGTTCGCCGCCCAGGTTTGTGCCCCCTCTAGCTCATACGCAGAAAACAAGCATGTCTCATCCATAAGCCTCGGCAACCTGTTGCTTGGCCAATTCTTCAGCCTCCTTCAAATATTCATATGCAGCCTTCCCCCATCTTCCAAGCTCCTCTTCATTCCTCAGGGCTAGGCCATACCGCGTAACAAAATACTCATTGCACTTCTTAAAAGAGAACTCAACAATACCGGACACTGGAGAGATCGAACGCCTTTGAATACACGATTGAAAGACTCAGAGGAGTTCGTTGTCATGATGCCATACCGAAAGCCGCCCTCATCATATGCTAATGCCCACTTGGCTTTATTTTCCATCTGTTGTTCTAACCATGCCTTGCCCGCTTGGTTGAGCATCTTCTCTAGTTCCACCATTGTCTCGTTGAACTCGCGTTCCGTACGTTTATTGCAAAGCTCCTTTAACTTGTCAGCCACCTCCTTCTTTCGTTGACGCCGCCAGAAATTGGCGGCAAAATAACGCATGCACCAATGGTGCACTAAGGCCAGGTGCCCATCAATGTGTTAACCGGCAGCATTAAGAATTCTAATGTGACGGTCCGAAATCAAACAAATGGTGCGAGAATGCCCAAGCACATGAACACGGAGCAGACGCATGAACCATGACCATGAATCATTGTTCTCCCCCTCCACCAAAGCAAAAGGCATTGGCACAATCTGGTTCTCTAGGTCTACAGTAGCAGCCATCATCAATGTGCCCATGTACTTGCCGGTGAGGACGTGCCATCAACAAGAACAACTGGCTGGCAATACTGAAATGCATGCTTGCACTGATCAAAATACCAGAACACACGGTACAGAATATGCCTCAACGGGTTCTAAAGATACAACCCTCCTGTGTATATGAACGATCTCATGCTAGGGTTGAAGTGTTCCATTGCACACAAAATGCGTGGAACCCTGTTATAGGCTTCCTCCCAGCTACCCCAGCGAATTGCTAGGGCAATTTGCTTTGCCCGCCAAGCCTTTCCATACGTGACCTCATACCCAACAAAAGTGACTATGGTCTCCTGCAAGAAAGACACTGATACGTCGTTGTCCTTATCTACAAGTCCCAATATACGACGGGCAAGGTACCGAGCCGTCAACTGGGGATGGTACCGTTTCCCCTCATTAGTCTAGCATCTGTGCGGCTGTTCCACTGAATTTACCTTTCACTTACCATCACTCCGCCTCTTTCATGCATTCAACTTCCACGAGCACGGGAATCCAGCCTTACATACTATGTGGAATTTTACCTCCTTGTCGGAATGTCGAACCGTGTAAGGCCTATGATGATACACAGTATAGTCCTGAAGGAACAACTTCATCTCAGACATCATATTGAAAAGCATTCCCTTCCTGAGTATTACATTTTTATGGTTGTACAATGATTCCTTACACATCTGCAAACTCGTGTCACAAACTGCCATATGCGACATGCTGACATCCTTATAATTTGGCACACCGGTAAAGGGCAAGCCAGCCTCCCTCAGCTGTGTAAGCTCTGCCGATGTATAAGAGGGTGGTGCAATGTATTGTTATGCCTCCCTAACCCTGCTCCATCCTTCATATTCCACTCCATCATCTGGATAACCGGTGGCTAATGTGCCCTGAGTCTGCATGGCATGAAGTACCTCAAGCGGTACTCCTAAGGGCATGCCACAAACTGGTGTACACATGGCAGGTGCACCTCCAGAGGGCATGGCACGAACCGGTGCTCACATGGCATGTGGACCTCCTTCCTCATTTCCTGAATCATCAGAATCAGTGCTAACATTATCACCAATCATTTCCTCCTCTGCCGCCTCCTCCTCTCCTGTTCAAACTCGTCTACATCAAAATCATTGCTTATATGACCAACTAGAGGAGAATGAACCCGCTCCTGCATCCAATTACCATCCAAGTCCATACTCTCCATAGTTTGTTGCACCTGCACACCACAATCTCCTTGAGTACCACTGTCGAAGGACGGCTCCTCATTCTCAACATTCTCCAGCACCAACTCAGTCATGCCGACATTCGAACCTTGGATGACCCTATTGTATCGGACCACTCTGCTTGGTTGCACAAGTCCATCATCACATAGTGTGCCCTATTCTTTCCAACATCAAACCTACCCTTTAGTGTGAAAGCCTTGCCAAACTTCAAACTTAAACGGTCACATAGATCGCTGAAACTAGGGGTGCCATCAAACCATTCCAATTCTTCATACATATCCTCAAACTGGCAATCCTCTCTCCTAACACTTCCTCCGTAAAAAACTCTTACACCGTAATCCATCTACAAAACGATTTGACATCCGATTATCAACTAACCAATATGGTAGTACTAATTACTATATAACTAACTAACTAACCTTACTTAACTAACTAACTAACTTAACTAACTAACCTTACTTAACTACCACCTAACTAACTAACTTACTAACTAAATTATTAACTAATAACTAATATTAACTAACTAACTACAAATAATCGTTAACTAACTAACTAACTACCTAACAATTTAAGTAACAAAAAAATAAAAAAAATAATTACCGTGAACCAGGGTCGGGGCGGGGTGCGACGGGCGGCGACGCAGCGAGGTCGGCCAGGCGGTGGCGTGCCGGGGCCGGGCCGGGGTGCGGTGGGCACGGCGGCGCGGCGGGGACCGGGGCGGGGTGCGACGGGCGGCGGCGCGGCGAGGTCGGCCGGGCGGCGGCGCGCCGGGGCCGGGCTGGGGTGCGGTGGGCACGGCGGTGCGGCTGGGACCGGGGCGGGGTGCGGCAGGCGGCGGCGCGGCGGGGCCGAGGTCGGCGGGCTGCGGGGGCGCAGCGGCCGGGGGCGCTATGGGGGTGCGGCGGCCGGCGGCTGCGGCGGCCGACGGGTGCGGGTGCGGCGGCCTGCGGGTGCGCGAACGCGGGCACAGGCGCGCGGGGGGGGGGGTGCGGGGCGGCTCGCGGCGGACACGGCGGCGCGCGGCGGTGGCGGCGCTCGGTGGGGCTGCGAGTGCGGGCGGGGATGAAAAGCGCGGATGGCGGGGTGCGGCCGTTTAAGTGGGGCCGTACCCCGCCATGATCGGTGGCGGATTAGACGTGCCCCACCACGCTTCATGGCGGGGTATGCCTTTCCACGTCTCCCTGCTGCCTGCCACGTGGCACATGGACCCCGCCACCATGCATGGCAGGGTCCAGTTCAATTGCCCCGCCATGCATGGTGGCGGGGCCAAACGGACTAGTTTTAAAAATATTTTCAAAAACGGGTTAAATCTAAAATATATTTCAAATTTAGACTAAAAATAAAAAAATCACCGCTGAGTGCAGGCTGAGCCGCCCACGGGGCCACGTCCGCGACCAGGGCAGCGGAACTGATGTTACAGGGTGTCGAGGACACCAGCAGCAAAGCTACGCCTAGCGGCGACAGAGAAGTGCAATGTTCTCTTCTCTTCTCTGACGGACGATGCATCTTGCATGTACAGTATGCAGTATACGCACGCGGCACGCAAAGGTGAGGCCGTTTGGCGACGGAGACCTTGGCTCGCAAGTCGCATGGCCGCATGGCGCGGCGTCTTCTCTGTTACGGACAGGGGTTCCGTGTAGGTTCACGCTCGACTTGGGCCGCGGTCGTGGACTCCGTCCGCAATCCGCATGGCCTCGCGCCTACTCGTGCTGGAGTCAACGCTGGTGGTACCTGCTGGCTGCGCAGGGAAACTGCTGGCATTTTGTTGGCTCTCTGCGTACGTAGCCACGTCCAGGTTCAGTCACGGCTCCTGCTTATGAAAATTCGTCTTAGGCCATGTTTAGTTGTCCCCGTAAAATTTTTGGAAGCACAGTAACTTTTTCGTTTGTATCTGGCAATTAGTGTCCAATCATAGACTAATTAGGTTCGAAAGATTCGTCTCGTGATTTACAACCAAACTGTGTAATTAGTTATTTTTTACCTATATTTAACGCTCCATGAATACGTCCAAAGATTCGATGTGACGGGAAACCTTATAAAATTTTTAGAACTTTTGAAGGAACTAAACAACCCCTTATATAGGCATAGACTGAATTTGGTTTGTGCCATAAGCGTGGATTGTGGAACCTTGTTGGCTCCATTTACTCTACACACAGTAGGCTCAACCAAAGTTTGCCATATCTAGTAAACAAAACAATAATGTGGCATTAGAGATTTATTAGAGTTATTAATGAGGGGGGAAATGATTTGGCTTCTCATAGAAGCAACCATTGTGACACGAGAACCAAGTAATAGGAAAGTGGGGTTCATGAGATAATTGTTTATAGCTTAGATGCTTAAGATAATTGGATTGGTACGACCGAGCCGTGACATAGCCCATCAAACCGTCAACCGTGCATAGAACAGGCGGTGGCCCACGATAATTACGCCCACAGGTGTTGAACCATCGGTGATCGCTTTGAGTTTGACGCAGACGGAAGCAAACGGCGCAGGCAACCAGAAGCGACGCGACGCAGCTGCCAAGAAAGCAGCAGCGAGCGAGGGGAGCAACACGGCAATGGGCAGCGTCCGGTGCTCGGGTCCCAGCGCACCCGAGCCGTACAGCCAAGCGGCGGCCCCGTGGGTGCGGTGTAGGGCTACCGGGGAAGGCCTCAACTCCGGCTGGTTCGGTCCCCTCACACCTTTTGCATTCAGGGTGTAAAGTTTTGGGTGTAGAGCCACTACTAGAAATACCTCCCATAGTGACGCTTTATTTATATGTTAGACACGTTTTATTTCGTCTCTATAAGATCGTAGGCACGTTTTTATAAAGCGTCGTAGAAGCGTCTTCGCATGGACCGTGTCAGGACTTGTAGAGACGAGTTCCCTAAGCGTGTCAAGGTGATAAAGAGACGTTTTGTAGAGACGTTAGTTGCATGCCTACGCATATTGATACACTTTTATAGATACATTTATATAACGTGTCTATCTATGTAGTTATGTTATATAGCAGCGCTTCATTATGTGCTAAGAAATATAGAAACGTTCTTATAGACACATTTATATTATGTGTGTAATAATGTAGTCACATTGTGTAGTGACATCGTATTGTGTATTAAGAGGTATAGAAACATTTGAGTAGATACATTTATATTACGTGTCTAACAATATAGATACATTGTCTAGTAACGTTATTTTGCGTTTTAAGAAAATATAGAGGCAATCTTGTACATACATTTATGTTTCGTGTCTATTAATATAGAAATGGTATATAGTAATGTTTTATAATGGTATATAAAAATACAGATATTTATATATGCATCTATATAGCAGGTCTATTAATATAGGCACATTATAGTGAATAAAGAGGGCATTGCATTGGAAAATATATTGTCTTTACAAAACATGATATTGATTAATAACCCATTAAAGTACCTCTCGAAGACAAAACATATTCATAAAGAAGCATAGGAAAAGTGGTAATATCATACAAATATCTATATTTTTCCTAACATCTAAAATCTTTCTTGTTCACACTCCGAAACTTGTAGCTTGTCTTTCCATCCACATCAAGTTACACGTTTCCATCATGCTGCAAAATAAGAGGAGATTAAGTTGACAGACCAAAATTCTCAAATGGAGATTGTAGTGAATGGGGCTAAGTAACAATAAAGTCAATAGCATCTCTTATAGTTTTGATAGAATAGAGTAGTGTAGGTAACATCTCATCTCCATTGTTTCCATTGTCATTATTTTCAATGGCATCAACATAAACCCCAACAATTCCAAGTATGTGGCCCCTGCATATTTGTAACCAGAGTATTTGGGACATTAGTGTGTACTTAAATACTATATTATAGCTAAGAAATTAGAAATAAGAGCTGCATTTGTTCTGATTCTTGTGGCCGCGGCCACATCTCATAGCTGCAGTAACGTAGAATCACAAACAAGTAGGCTGAAGAAAGGTATAGTGTTACCTGAACAAAAGTTTCCAGAGTACACATTATCGTCTGGGTCTTTAGGGTCAACGTCAATATCATTATCACTATATGTGCCATGTATACTATCATCACTACAATCCTGCTTATTATCAGTATGAACAACCTACAGAAAAATGAATCATCATACACACATTATTAGATATGAATAAACTCATCTCTAAGAGATGTAGACATAAACATGGACCCATAGAGGCTTGATGCTCTGAATTTAAAAATCAGACCAATCAGACCTAACTTTGCAGGCTACCAAGTCTTTAAAGGCTAATAGGTAGACATATAACCGGTGTAAGATCACTAAAAATTTTAGAGGACTATTCATTGCTCAACACAGTAAAATGATACTATGGCCACCCGGCCGTCTTCACCTGCTCCGTGCGAGCTCCCTATGGCCACCCGGCCTCGCGCCCAGCTCACGGATCCCGGCCGCATCTACCTGATCTAGGCTCTGAGTGTGCGAGACGGGATTGGTTCTAGGGTTAGTCATTCGATTCGAATGGGATCAGAAAGGAGGATCGGCTTGTACCTTACAAGCGGGATGGACCGTGACGTACAGAGTGGAAAATTAAAAACGGAGTCAATCGCCGCGGCAGTGATCTCGGCTCACCAGCCACCACCTCGCCCCCGCTGAGCTCCGCACTGCCGCCTGCCGGCCTTGTTTAGCGAGGAATCAGGATCTCAAGTTCTGGACGGCCGCTGACCAGGAAGTTGGTTTATCTCTCTCTCAGACTATATGCGATGGAAATTTTGGTGGGAATTAGCTAAAAAAAGGGTGGGAAACGAAAATTGGTGGGAGTTTATCTTTTCAGAAAAAAATTCGTGCAGTTTCTATGTGCGAAAGTTAACCTATTTTAATTAATAACGTCGGCCAATGTCAGTATAATTTATTTTAATGAATGATGATAGATTGATAGAAATCAATTAAATATATATTGAATGTATGTTGAATTTATTATGTTAGGTGAAAGTAAATTTCGATGCAACTCCTTGTAGGCAATAAAAATATTTGTCACAAAAATGTTGAACATGTGTAGATTGAAATTTTTTGTTTTAGATGAAAGAAAATATTAAATATTGATACAAGTTTTTTTTGAATTACTTTTTGAAAGGAGTATTTTTTTGTGTTAGATGAATTTATATAGCATGATTTTAGAATTTTAGGAAAAAGAATCGTCACAATTGAAGAGTTAGAGGTTTTAATTGGATATTAAAAAGATAAACCACGTTTGTTCAACAATTCAAAAAAATAAATTTCAATATATGAGAATTTTAGACTTAAATTTAGGAACATAAATTATTTCAAATGAAAATGTTGCCAATTACAAAGCTATAGACGTCGTCGAGATCTACAACTTTGGTTTTTGGTTCTTTTTCCATATGAGTTCGTTTGAACACTTCAAAATTTGAATTTCAAAATATAAGAACTTCAATTAAAAGTTTGGGATAGTAAGTAATTTCAAATGAAAAAGTCATCAAAAACAAAGTTGTATAACACATCGAGATCTACAACTTTTATTTTGGCAATTTCTCAATCTGATTTTGTTTGAACAATTCAAAATTTGAATTGGAAAATATGACAACTTCAATCAACATTATGAGACAGTAAATGATTTCAAATGGAACAGTCATCAACAACAAAATTGAAGAACCCATCGAGATCTACAAATTTTGTACTGGTGATTACTCCATCCGACAAATTGGTAGCATACATGTTCACAATTGGATACATCTTTCATATTGTCACATATATAACTATGTGAGAGATGTATCAATATGTGAACAATGTATGCTACCACCTTGTTAAAATTATTTCGGTTTTTTATGTAAAGATCAACAAAAACATGAGATCTACAACATGTTGTAGATGGATAGAACACAAGATCTCCTTTAGTCTAGTGGTAGTGTTGTCATCTACAATACTAGATGTACGTGGTTCAAATTTGTTACTAGCACCATTTTTAATGTTCTTTTCATAATATTAAATTATGTTTTATATATATATATATATATATATATATATATATATATATATATATTCTAAAGTATTTTTTTGTGGTCTATATATTAAAGAAACTTGAGATAGAATGTTAAGAAATATTTTAAAATTATAAAAAAATAAATTTTGTGGCAATATAAGTCATAAGTATAAATGTTTAGCTTTGGCTCGTATTTGCTTAGCAACAATGAAAATGTTTCATCAACTCTTGACATTAATATCTCTCGGTGCGTGGCTATTTTTGTAGAAAAAAATATGTACGATAGAGGACTTAGATATGTAAATGGTGTTTAATATTTTTTTACAGTGCCTCTACATATTACTGATGGATGACCAAGGCACATCTAATTTTATTTCACTTTGAGATGTTTACAATATTGTATTAAGAAGTATGTTTACATGACTATGTATGATTATCGATACGCTTTCGAACGTGTATAAATTATACTTACGGTTTAAAACGTGTCTAACTTCGTGTTATTTTGAGACGACTTTAGTATTGTATCAAAAAACGTCTTTAATTAGCCATGGAGCGTTCTTTGATATGCTTTGTAACGTATCTAGAAGCTATTGACGGTTAAAAGCGTGTCTAGTACCGTGTCACTTTGAGACGCTTACAATGTCATCATAAAAAGTGTTTTTACATGCCTTGTAACACTAAAAACATGTCTAAAATCGTGTTATGTTGAGACGTTCATAAAATCGTGTCAAAAAACATCTTTACATGACCATGTAGAAACGCTTTATTGTGCGTTACTATAAAAGCGTGCCTAGAGCGACTGTTTCTTGGCTCGCCAATAATTCATTCTCAATAGAGTAATTGTCGGTGTAAGAAATGGCGGTCCTAACACCAACGAGTAATGGAGAGTTTACGTGTCGGGGGTCCAGATAGTGAGCAAGAAGAATACAGGCGGTTTATACTGATTTGGGCCGAGAAATGCCCTACGTCTAGTGGGGGAGAGGAGTTCTGTATTATCTGGTATCGAAGTGCTTGTAGTAGGGGTTACAAGCGGTTGTGAGAGAGGGAGGATCTCCCAAGTCTCGTGGTGTGAGTGGAGGACGTGGGTGAGTGCGACTCTACTGGAGCCCTCGCAAGGTCCAGGAGAGTCGTCTGCTCGTGTTCTTGTGTTCGTACTGCTACGAGCCTTCTTCTTCTTCTTTCCTTCATCGTCCCTTGGAATGATCCCTGCATGTTCCTTTTATAGTCTTAAGGAGGTGCAGGGTTACAATAATATTGGCATACGGTATGACCTTGAAGGTAGAGGAGCCTGGAGGCCTCAGAAGGACCTTATCCGGTGACGACGTGGCCGGTACGGTGGAGGCATGGTGACGGTACTTTTGACACTGCTGCTACGTGTCAGGCATGGGCACCACTGTTGAGAGAGTGGTTTCTGTATTTCAGCGTTGTAGCGATGCGTCTTGTCATCCTTGATCTTGTAGCCGACGTGGCGTATTTGTCCTTGTGGTTTGACTGGTGTGGAAGGCCGAGGCCTTAGAGGCGAGAATCGTGGTCTGATCTTATCCCAATCGTGGGAATAGGGCGCAGGATGGTTGTTCCGTACACTGCGTCTGCACGAATCGTGTGTATAGTGCCAGTATGGGTGGCACAGCGGTCAGCAGCTCTTCCCCATGCCTGTCGCAGATGATGGCGTAGTGATTTGACCCCGGTCATTCTTGGCCTGTTCGAATAGACGTGAGAACGTGGGTGATGTCACAGGGGGTCTCGAGCGCGCCAATGGGGGAGCGGCATTAGAGTTCGGCCTCGGGCGAGTCAGAGATGGATGATGTAGTTCCCAGGGCTCGGGTGAGGCGGTGATGGTGTCGCTAGTCGGCTCGTGTCCGAGACCTCAGAGCTGAGGCCTCTAGCAAATCGGAAATCTCCCAAGACCCCTTGAGTGAGGCATAGGAAGGAATAGGCGAAGAGGCTGGTTTGTTGTTATACCCTGCTAGAGGCCCAACAAGGGCGGATTTGGCCTGTTTCCCTTTTGTGCGTGTCATCCTTCAAATGGTGTGGCCGGGTGATTTTCTATCTTGATCTGGGTACCCCTAATTGTGGTACCCGACAGTAGTATTGGTGATCACCAATACTACTTTTTTTAGATTATGAGGGGAGATGCTCCAACAAATCCCTAATACCGTATCCCCAATATCAACCCAATCTACTCTTTGGCCCATTTTAGTTATAGCCCAACTGGCCTGCTAGACCAAGCAACCTTCATCCACCGTCAGATCAAGATCAACGGCTCACATCTCGCCCACCAAACAAAATCCTACCACCACATGTCCACATGCGTCGCTCCTGCTTTCCACTGGTCATAGCTTTCTCGTCGTTCCTTCCCTCTCCTTCCGCTCGCACCACCAATAGGCTTCCTCGCCGCTCCTTCCCTCTCCACCAGCAGACGCCCCTCGCCGCGCACACCACCAAAAGGCCCACGCCACTGGCGCTGCTGTGACCCGGCTCCTCTCCGCGAACGTGGCCTCCACAGTGGTCGTCGGCTCCTCCTCCACCACCACCTCTCCCAGTGACCGCGGGATGGAGGAGATGTGGCCGGCGGCGCGAGCTCAAGCGCCTCCACCACCGCGCCTCACGCCCTCGACGCCCCTCCAACGCCGACCTCCTCGCCGGATCCGTCCCCATCCGTCGTCGGCTCGTCGCACCGGAGCCATTTCCACGTGCGCGCGGGAAAGAACATCTGGTAGTTGGGATGTGGGTGAGGTATCGGGGGAGTTGCATCTCCCCCTCTATTTGGGGTTTAGGGTGATTTTTGGTTATCACCAATTAATGGGGATGGAAAAGGGGAGCTCTTAGAGCCAACTTTTTTTAGCTAACTCCCCTAATATGGTTGTCGGAATGGGGAAAGGAAAGCTGTTGGAGATGCTCTTATATCGGGTGTTAAATGGGGCTATGGGGATGTCGCATAGGGTGTTCGGATACTAATAAAAAAATAAATTATAAAATCCGTCAGTAAACTGCAAGACGAGTTTATTAAACCTAATTAATCCGTAATTAGCACATGTATTACTGTAGCACTTTATTGTCAAATCATGGACTAATTAGGTTTAAAAAATTCATCTCGTAAATTACATATAACCTATGTAATTAGTTATTTTTTAATTTATATTTAATATTCTATATATATGTTTAAACATCTGATATGATAGAATATAAAAAACAAGCCCTCTAACCCCCGGGTCCCGGCCGCCTGCAACTGTAACCCACCCGGAGGAGTAATCCCCGAAAAGGGCCCCTGTCGTCATGCGCGCCGCGGCCCTCGGCGCGCCCGTGTGAGCGGGTCCGCGTCATCGGCTCGGAAAGCGCTGCTGGTAGGTAGAGGTGGCTACTCGCCGCGGCGCGCCGCGCAACCGAGGGATGGGATCAGACCCTGCCGTCACGGGCTGTCTGGTCTGCTGCCACTGCCTGCGTGCGCTGTGCAGTGCAGGTCGGCGGCCCTAGTAATGACTTGGGTTTGCGTGACGTGAGTGCTTGTTCTGTGACGGTGAAGGACCGAACCGGGCTTGAACGATCGTTTCGATGGTTCAACGTGGCTGAAAGTACTATTTATTGGTTTGTTATGAGAGAAAAACACTAGCTGATTTTGCTGAACAGCTCAAACGAACAGGGTGACCGTTCATGCCGTCCGTGCACCGTGCCAGGGGGGCGCCAAACGAGTGCACCTAGAAAACGCAGGAGCAGATTGTCTCTGGCTGCGTTTATTTCACGAAATAAAATTTTTTTTTGAGTGTCATGTAAGATGTGTCGAGGATGTTGGAAGAGGTTTTCGGATACTAATAAAAAAACAAATTATAGAACATGTTAGGAAACGGATCTAATGATACTAATTAATCCGTCATTAGCATATGTTGGTTACTGTAGCATTTAAGGCTTTTCATGGACTAATTAGGCTTAAAAGATTCGTCTCACGATTTCTCTGAGAACTATGGAATTAGTTTTTTATCTACTTTTAGTACTATATGTATGTGTCCAAACATTCGATGTGATAGGTGATTGTAAAATTTTTTGGAAACTTAGGGGGTGTTTAGATGTAAAAAATTTTAGAATTTTGCTACTGTAGCACTTTCGTTTGTATTTGTCCATTAGTGTCCAATCATAGACTAATTAGGCTCAAAAGATTCGTCTCGTGATTTACAACCAAACTATGTAATTAGTTATTTCTTTTGCCTACATTAAGTGTTCCATGTATGTGTCTAAAGATTGATGTGATGAAGAAAGTGTGTAAAAATTTGGAATTTGAAGGAGAAGTAAACAAGGCCTAAACAAGGCAAAAAAAAATCCTCACTGACATGACCCCTCTCCTCTGATACTGAGTGCCGCCGTCCGAATGGACGGTGGCGGCGCGCATGATGAACAACAGCCAAACCGGACCAAGCCCTTGTTTAGTTCACCGATTTGGTGCTAGAAACACTGTGCCGAATCACTGTTCATTTTTTTTGTTTTTATTTGGTAATAATTGTTCAAATATTGATTAATTAGGATCAAAATGTTCATCTCGCAAAGTACAACAAAACTGTGTAATTAGTTTTTGATTTCATCTACATTTAGTACTCCATGCATGTGCTGACATTTTGATGTGATGGAGAATCTTTTTTTTGCATAGTAGAATTTAGGGTGAATTTTGGGAACTAAACAAGGCCCAAATCTGACGAGGCGTCCTTCACGAAGTGTTTAAAAAAATCATGACTTCCACGCTCTAGCAGTCGTCTGCCTTGTTAGTTCCCATCGCCAGAATCCCATCTGTGAACTCGCCTTAGGCTGTTGGCAACTTGGCACCGATCAAGAGGAAAAGGAGAAAGCATGTACTCCCTCCATTCTAAAATACTCGTTGCTTTCGTTTTTCGAGAAATAACTTTAATAAAATATATATTAAAAAATATTAACATTTATGATGCATAATTGATATCATTGAAAAAAAAATCTTTGAATCTAGTTTTTTAATAAATTTATTTAGAGATATAAATGTTGTACGTATTTTTTATAAATTGAGTCAAACTTATGACACAAAAACAAAAAACGACAGATATACCGAGACCTAGGGAGTATAATCTACTCCATCCAATTGGCCACACGCCCACACATCCCATCTGCCACTTTGATAAGACCGCAGCACGCATGTCTCTCTCGTAATAATGGTATCATGGTTTATACCCGTGTTTATTTTATACTTAACCTTGTTGAGTTCTCAGGCTAAAATTTTACATCACATCAGATGTTTAAACATATATATGAAATATTAAATATAGATTAAAAAATAACAAATTATACAGATTACGAGTACTTTGCGAGACGAACTTTCAAGCCTAATTAGTCTATGATTTGACAATAAACTGCTACAGTAACATTGCGCTAACGACGGTTAATTAGGCTTAATAAATTTATCTCGCAGTTTACTGATAGATTCTATAATTTATTTTTTATTAGCATCAAACACCCTATACAACACCTCCATATAATATGTGATATCCAAAACTTTACACATGAAACTAAACAAAGCCTTAAAAAAATACAGTCAAATTTGCCCAGGGTTCAGCGCCAGTATTTTACTGCCACTGGCCCACTACCACTACTCCCATCCGGCGACAGGGGGCTGCCTGGTTTTGGACGCGTCGGGCGTGGCGTGGCATGCCTTTTGGCCACAGCTGCAAGGCAAATCGGCGTTGGCCTCTATTGTTTTTCAGTGATCTCGTCTCTGCGGGAATTGATTAGTGACCAGGAGGACCACGGAATCAGGCGGCCTGACAGGTGAGGTCATGTTTAGTTGCCTGAATTTGGCAATGCTAAAATTACTGATTGGCACTGTAGTACAATGTAGCATTTTATTTGTATTTAATAATAATTGTCTAACCATTGACTAATTAGGCTCAAAACGTTTGTCTCGCAAAGTACAACCAAACTGTGCAATTAATTTTTGATTTTGTCTATATTTAGTACTTTATGCATATACCGCATGTTTAATGTAATGGAAAATCTTCTTTTTGGGTAGTGCCAAATTCGGGAGTTTGGGAAGAACTACCGAATGATCTCTTGACGGGCGCCGGCGTGCTGCGCTGGTCCACGAACGCAAGCGAATTTTAATCAGCTCGTCAGTCATCATAAATGGACTTGGTTGATATGGGAAACGAAATGTTAGCGACCAGTCTTGCCCTAGCTAACATATGGACAGGCGTGTCACCTGCACGCACCTACTGACTGACCATCAGATGGAGTATTGGAGAGCGAACGAGTAGGGTGCTGTTTAGTTTCCAAAATTTTGTAAATTTTTTTAAGATCGAATCTTTAAACACATGTATGAAGCATTAAATATAGATAAAAGATAAAACTAATTACACAGTTTAGATGAAATTCATGAGATGAATCTTTTAAACCTAATTAAATCATGATTGGACACTAATTACCAAATAACAATAAAAGTGCTACAATACTATTTTCTAAAAAATTTCACGATCTAACCCCGGCCTAGGTCTTGTTGACATGAGTAGACCCGAGAACCAACTTTCAGACTGTTTGCGTTGGATGGATTCCTCTGCAGCGGCGGAACTAGAAATTATACATAGAGAGCGGTCAAGAGATCCGAATTAGTCACCGTTACAGCTGCTCTTATTTTCTTCAATTTATTTTAGCAATTTGACAATTTAACAATGTTATTTGTCCCACGGTAGGCAACTGTGACTGCTTACAGTGAGGTGCATATGGTGACTCATGAATCTCGAACCTACCAGCTTAGTATTTTGAAGACGCTCATAGTAGGTATAATGTGTGTATGTTTATAGAAGTGAGTGTCTGAGTCTATATTGTGTGCTTCAGAGTAAAAAAATAACTAGTTAAGTACATGTTCAGTAAAATATAAAATATAATAAAAGATGAGTATATATGTAATAAAACCTAAATTTCATTAAACGTATTCTAATATGATAGGGAAACAGGTTTAGATGGATGAAAATATTCTATTCTAATTGGGTTTTGTGTGACTGTGTTGTCTAGAAGATACTAAAAATATCTATGACACAAACTTTTTAGTCATATCTTTCTAAAATAAATATAACTTTTTTGTTGTGGTGCTGGGGCATGGCCCCTGCTGCCCTGGCTCTGCTCCTGTTCTTTTGTCCACTTTTTTTACGAACCGATAAAACAATTCATTCTCTTTTCGATCGTAGGTCATCCTCTTTTTCTCCCCACCTAAAACACCGAGTTCTCACAAACTTATTCCGTAATATACCAATGAAACAATTCATTCTCTTTTCGATCGTGCTAGTCTCGGCATTACAATTTCCTTCCTAGCAGGAAAAAATGGCAATGAAAAGTTTGGTTACTTGGTCAGTTTTCTCTTTCTCCCCACCCGAAACACTGAGTCCTCACCAACTTATTCTGTAACTTTCCGTATAGAGCATGTTTAGCTACCGCCCACACGCTGCCATGCGCAGCTGCGGCGTTAAAAATTGGCACCACTTATGTGGCGTGGTTTTGATCGGGAAAAAGTAGTGGTTGTCGCACGTGCAGACGAACCAAACTAGAGCTTTTCATTTCATGGCATGCTGTAGTTTATGCATGACAAAACATGACGGGAAGCCAAACACCTTAATATGAGTACGGTTGAGATGTACTCCCTCCATCCCAAATTATAAAGACATTCCGAGAATCTTGAGAGTGAAAGGATCTCAAATTTGATCAAATTTATATGATAAGATAATAATATTTATGATATCAATTAAATATCATTAGATTCTTCGTTAATTATATTTTCATAGTATATCTATTTGATGTTATAAATTTTTAAAATTTTCTCTATAATTTTGATCAAACTTAAGATGCTTTGACTCTCTAAAATTTTTTAAAATGTCTTCTAATTTGAAATGGAGGGAGTAGTGGACTAGTACATCAAAGGTCCTATCAAACAGTAACACGATATGCAGGTGATGACTGAGATCAACATGTGTTTTTTTTATACTACTATATTATACAAAAGCCGTAAGTTAAGACCAATCTTAATGTGAGTTTTCATAGACATTTAATAAGCTAATGTGGCATAGTATAAATGAAGACAAATAGAACAAATTCATGGGATGAAATTAGTTTCACAGGGATAAAACTTGTAAGCATTGTTCCTAATATTGGGGAGTCTAAGGTCGTGAAACTCTCAATGAGACTGGTCTATAATTATAATTAGGCCTTGTTTAGTTGGCGCATGCATGAAGCACTAAATGTAGGTAAAAAACTAATTGCACAGTTTATCTGTAAATGTCGAGACGAATCTTTTGAGCTTAGTTAGTCCATAGTTGAATAAATTTTGCCAAATAACAACGAAAAGTACTACGAGAATTTTTCAAAAATTTTCGAGATCTAAATGAGGCCATAGATTAATAATAACGCTGCAGTGCAGCTACCGCAGCCGACTAACCCACAGCACGACGTGTACTAGACCAACCAGGCAAGGTCGCAAGGTTTAGGCCGTGTTTAGATTGTGAATTTTTTTTGAAAAATTTTTATAGCATTTTTGTTGTCATTTAGCAAAATTTGTTCAACCATAAATTAACTAGGCTCAAAAAAGATTCGTCTCGACATTTATAGATAAATTGTATAATTAGTTATTTTTTCTACCTACATTTAATGCTCTGTACATACGTCAAAGATTCGATGTGACGGTGAACTAAATAATCAATCCCGTCGGCTAAAACGGGGAACACCCCGTCAATACCCAAGGTCACGGTGCGCAGCAGCCAACCAGCCCGCTGGCCGCAGCGCCTTCTCTCCCGAATTAAAAATACCCTCCCTCTCTCAGCTCGACCCCACCGCGGCCCCGTCCACGTTGCGCCGCCCAGCGGAAAACTACAACGCGCACCGCCCCTCGCTTCCCCTTTTGTACCCCTCGCCACCCGCATTCCCCTCTGCCCTCTCCACGCTGCCAGCCAGCTCCGAGTCCGAAGAGGGAGGAGGAGGCCGCCAGTTGCCACTGCCGCGCCGCTCCCGCCTCCCTCTCTTCCTCCATCCGCCGAGCTCGACGCCACCATGATCTCCGCGCGCACCGCCGCGTCCCCCGCCTCCGCGGTACGTTCCTCGAGCGCCCAACCACCCTTCTAGCTTCTACAGCACCTTCCCTCGCTACTGATCCCCGGTGCTCCGCGCGCCCGGCATCGCAATTGCGGGCTACTCTCCTCGTCCAGACAGCCGAACTTGCCACCTGACCATTTGAGCTTGTGCGTGTCTGTTTCTTCTCCGCAGTGGAAGCGGGGAGGACGAAGCGAGGGCGGCGGCAGCTGCGACGGATGCCGGACCTACAGGAAGACCTTGAGGAGGAGCGCCGCGGCCGGGAAGGTGCGCGCCTTGCCGCCGAGGCGGGTGGAGGCGGTCGCGATGGGCTCCGCCGCGGAGACGGAGAAGGAGAAGGAGCAGGAGCAGGAGGAGGTGGAGGTGGCCGCGGCCGGCGGCGTCATCGAGGACCTCTACGGCGAGGACGGGGCCGCCGAGGAGGTGCCCATCATGCCCTGGGCCTTCTCCGTCGCAAGGTGAGCCTGCGAATCGCGGTCGCGGCAGGGGTGTGAATTCGGGAATGGGGATCTGGGTCGGTGGGCGGACGGGCGGAGGTCTCGATGCGCCGCCGATCTGGATTTTGTTTAATTGCTGGTTTGCTTCATACTCGTGTTGATCCGGGGTTGGTACGCGGTTTGGTCCGCGTGAGGCTGAGTGGCTGACATGTCTAGGAGTGTAGATGCTTGGGGCTCTGGCCGTCTAGCTCTACCGTATCCGTATAATTCTACTGTTGCTTGCTTGCGTCTAGTCAAATCTAATTGCTTGTTCTTATAAACAAAATCTAATTGCTTGTTCTATTATTAGTGCACGCGTGCTTGACTAGCTGCAGCCAAGGCAACTCTACCATTTAGTTTGCCTTTTATTTTAGTTTCATTTCAATAATAATTTAACGAAACGTGCTTCAGCTTAACTAAGAAGCTCCAGCCTGATATGGTCTAGATTTGTTAAATCACCATGCCACATGGGAGTTTCTAGCAAGTTTCATTTTCGGAACGTTTTTTGGGCGGTGTTGTAGAATTCTGAGGCCCCTGTTCATTTGGCTTATAATCCGTACTTTTCAGCTTGTTTTTTTCAGCCAGAACAGTGTTTTTCTCTCACAACAAATCAGCAAACGGTGTTTTCCAGCCGGCTTATTAGCACAGCCGAATGGAATGTTTTTTTTTTGGTGGTGTTGTAGAATTCTGAATCGGGTTGGAGTCACAAATGAACTCATGCTGAGTTAGGTCTAGAGTTGTTGAGCAAAGCCAGGAATTGTCTGCTTTGCTTTGGGGTTTTCCTGTTTCATGCAAGTATATTCTAAGCTGGCCCACAGCTATATGAATTTGTCTGGTTTCTTCCGCTACCCCTTTCGACAGTGAAATATGATGGAAATTGATACTAAGTTGCAACCATATTATGGTAATATATTACCAAATCAAATTTGTCACGTAATCTACTGTGAATGATGCATCAATATGACCATGTCACCCAAAGAAAGAAAAAATATCTGGGCTCTAGAATGTTCACTGCTGGTTGCAAAGCCTTTCTTTGAATCTACGACCATAATTCTTTCCAATAAATAAGTTTCCTTCACTTGGTTGAAAAATATGCTGACGTGTCTTATTTCTACATCAGCGGTTACACCCTCTTGAGGGATCCACATCACAACAAGGGTCTTGCTTTCACGGAGAAGGAGAGGGATGCACACCACTTGCGTGGGCTGCTTCCTCCTGCAGTTGTGTCTCAGGAACTCCAAGTATGGAGCACAATACTGGCTAGAACAGTATCTGTTGTTATGCTGACCTTTCTTTCTTCTTCTTTTTATACTGAAGATCACTTTAATGTATATGTAGGTTAAGAAGATCATGCATAACCTGCGGCAGTACCAGGTCCCTTTGCAGCGCTATATGGCCATGATGGACCTTCAGGTAACCCCAGTTTATCCTTTCTACACTTATATGAAATTAAAGCTTGCGACGGCCAGCATAATTGATATGAGATGTTCAGTTAGAATGAATGGTTGGTTGCATCATTGGGCTTAACACCTCCTGTTTTCAGGAGAGGAACGAAAGGCTTTTCTACAAGCTTTTAATTGATAATGTGGAGGAGCTGCTTCCTGTGGTTTACACACCAACTGTAGGTGAGGCCTGCCAGAAGTATGGGTCCATCTTTCGACAACCACAGGGTCTGTATGTCAGCCTGAGGGACAAGTATGTGTGCCTATATTTGCTTTAACTTTACAATAATATATAGCTGTCTACCATCTACCTATTTGATCTGAACTGACTGCGAGGTGCATTCCAGGGGTAAGGTCCTAGAAGTTCTAAGGAACTGGCCACATAGGAACATTGAAGTTATCTGTGTTACTGATGGTGAGCGAATCTTGGGACTTGGAGATTTGGGTTCTCAGGTATGATTGTCTCATTAGTTGCTTATTACTTGAGGGCCTTTGCTTATATTGTACTGAATCCTTCTATAGGGAATGGGAATTCCTGTAGGCAAACTTGCTCTATACACTGCTCTTGGAGGAGTTCGTCCATCAGCTGTAAGCGATCATATCTTTTCTGTCCCCTTTTTGGTTGCATCTCTTGTAATGGTCCTGAATGTTTGGTACCAACAAACAACTAAGTTATCTCAATTGGCGAATTCTAAATTACATTGCAGTGTTTGCCTATCACAATTGATGTTGGCACAAATAATGAGAAACTGCTTAATGATGAGTTCTACATTGGACTCCGGCAAAAACGTGCAACTGGCGAGGTATGTAGTTGTGTCGAGATTGCTGGGAGTTAGGAATTGGCAAAATATGTGACACTTGAGATCTTATCTGTGCATTTTCCTTAATGGCAGGAGTATCATGAGCTTATTGAAGAGTTCATGGCTGCTGTTAAGCAAATCTACGGTGAGAAAGTCCTCATTCAGGTGAGTTGGACTCAACATTGTGCTTTTGCTATGCCGGATCAATTTACTCTTTATCGCAAAATGTAACGCTGTAAACTTTGGACAGTTCGAGGACTTCGCCAACCATAATGCCTTTGATTTGCTTGCAAAATATAGGAAGAGCCATCTTGTTTTCAATGATGATATCCAGGTAAATGGAACCACCCATGGTGTTTTTATTTTTACTGATACCAGGGGGCAACCTTAATTAATTGAGATCATTATCCTTCAGTTTATTGCCTTTTGTGATTGGTACCGATTTGGAAATATGAATGTTTGCAGGGCACAGCATCAGTGGTCCTTGCAGGTGTCTTAGCAGCACTCAATGTGGTTGGTGGGACCCTAGCAGAGCACACTTATTTATTCCTTGGTGCTGGGGAGGTTAGTTAAAACATCTCATGGCAAACTGTTATTTTCTTTGTCACCCAACTGTCGAAGCATACTATGTACCAGTATCTTTTGAAATGGGATTGTGACCGTTAGTAAGATTCTTGTCAAGGAAAGTAGAACGATCGATAAGATTCTGATAATGTATTTGATTTCAGGCTGGAACTGGTATTGCAGAACTCATTGCTCTTGAGATTTCAAAACAGGTAACTAGCTACATACTTTTAGTATCTGAATGTGTGGTAGGTTTCTTTTGTCCTAGTTCTTACTCTAACATGTACTGGTCGGATTGATTTATAGACGAAGGCTCCAATTGAAGAGTGCCGCAAGAAGGTTTGGCTGGTGGACTCAAAGGTGTGTAACCAAAGGAAAATGCACTGTTGCTAGTACAATGTTTGCTCACCTGTTTATCTGACATCCTAACACGATATTTTGTATACAGGGTTTGATTGTTGACTCTCGGAAAAACTCCCTTCAGTCATTCAAAAAACCTTGGGCACATGAGCATGAGCCCTTGACAACCTTGTATGATGCTGTTCAGGTAGTCACGCTCATGTGCATTTAAGATTGTACTTCAGTTCATTAGCAGCTGCTGCCTTCACTTAAAGCTGTCCTGTTTGTGCTGTTTTCAAAGAAAAGAATTTACTAACCTTTCGTCATATCCTCCTCCACTCCTCCAGTCTATCAAACCTACAGTTCTGATTGGGACATCTGGAGTTGGAAGAACATTCACAAAAGAAGTTGTTGAGGCCATGGCTTCCTTTAATGAGGTATTTTTTTTTCTGTTTTCTGACATTGTTTGGTGGTATATTGTGAGGATGGAAAGCTAACCTCTGATATTGCTAATTATAAATGCAGAGGCCTATCATCTTTTCACTGTCAAATCCAACCTCACATTCTGAATGTACTGCTGAAGAAGCATATAACTGGACTCAGGTGAACCATCTAATCATCTTTTGCAGAGTTTGATCTGCAAATTGGTCCACTCGAGTCAAAACATTTGGCATTTTTTGCACTGTCTGGCTACCATTTTGAATGTAACCATCACTAGAACCCGTGCTCAGTTTCCTGTTTATTAAAATGTGATCTAATTGGACCAGAAAAAAAGAGAGGAAGTGACTGATTTCTAGAAAGAAACTTGTGGGGTCTGTACTCTGTAGTTTGCAACTCATATCTCTTTATTTGCAGGGTCGTGCAATATTTGCCAGTGGCAGTCCATTTGACCCTGTGGAGTACGATGGGAAGATTTTTGTACCTGGGCAGGTAGAACTTGTTTTTAATATTAAATCCTACTAGGCAATGCAATCTTGCTGGTGTAAACACCCGCAAAACATAAGTTGTTTATTGCTAACTCAACTGTGCTATTTACAACAGGCGAACAATGCTTACATTTTCCCAGGATTTGGCCTCGGTCTTGTTATTTCTGGAGCCATCCGTGTCCACGAGGACATGCTTCTTGCCGCCTGTAAGTAGCTCCAAACGGAAACCGTTGGGCATAAAAAATCGTTTTTCATACCTTGATGAGACTACGGACCAATCTCATGTTTCATCCATTCAAACAGCGGAAGCACTAGCTGCTCAGGCCACGCAGGAGAACTTTGACAAGGGATCGATCTTTCCACCCTTCACCAACATTAGAAAGATCTCTGCGCACATTGCTGCAGCCGTGGCAGCAAAAGCTTATGAACTTGGTACACACGTCCTATGTTTTGCTTTGCAGACACCATTCCACATCTTGATCTTGGCATTCACCACCAAGTCTCATACATGCCTGATCTGACATCAACTTCCCTCTGCAGGTTTGGCGACACGTCTGCCGCCCCCCAGAGACCTGGTGAAATATGCAGAGAGCTGCATGTACACTCCTGTCTACCGTAACTACCGGTAGTGCTGCTGGGATCAATTTTGCAGTAATAAAATCTATCAACGCAGATGATACTGCAATGTTGTAGTTATTGTTGTTTGTTGTCCCTGCTGCTAAACTACCCTTGCTGCTGGTGCTGCTGGTGGACACTGTACCTGTCTATGCATATATGATATGTTGTAACCTTATGAAAGGAAACAATCTTGTGTGCCAGTGTTTGTTATTCTTTCGCTCGCGTATGATGATCTGTTAAAGTGGCTGAAAGAGAGATCGCCATGAAAACAAATTAATATGGCCAAATTTAAGGAAACAGAAGACTTCTGCAAGTTAGCTCTAAGACTGATCCTGCAGCAGTCAGCACAAACGAATTGTTACAAGTGATCTTTCTGGTTAATGGTTATATGCTGCAAGCGAAGCCTGAGATAAGAAAAACAAAATTTAAACATATTTGTTGATGTGTCATTGTATTAAATGAGTTGGGCCAGGCCAAAAAATCGGGCCTCATGCTGGGCCACCGGGCTGCATGCTCATGTATAGTTGGGGATAGGGCAAATCAAATAGCAAAGCATCTAAAATTCTCTTTCATGAAAAATGAGAAGATCTTGATTGACAACAAAATACTCAATCAACCACTTTTAGTACACATCCTGTAAATCTTATAGATTAAGGAGTTTGGAAGAAAAAAATGGTCGTACAGAGTCACAGAGCCAAAGCCATAGGCAACAGTTGAGCATACGGCTGCAAAGGGTGTGGGTCGGGGCGACCCTTTAGCTGCCCCGCTGCAATTAGTGTTAGGATGTCACACCCATTTTTAAGTAACAAATGGAATGTATAATCTTATGTGCGTCCAGATATCAATCACACATAAGATGACAAATATAAATAGTATCATCACAAATGTTTATTGCATAACGAATAATATCACAGAGTCTTCACGTAATTAAGCGGAAACATAAGATAACTCTTGTGGTAGCTAGGTCCATAGCACAGACACGTCAACTGGTTGACCACAAGTCTAGTAATCTTCAAGAAAGTAGTAGTAGTAATCACTATTCGAACATTCTACAATGTTCATGAAGCTCAAAAGGGATAGACACATGTTTAACTGCAGGTAGCTTTTAGTTGGTCACATTTTAGGCGATTGAGTAGCAACAAGTTGGTGATGTTCCCATAATAAACACATGATCATGTAAAGAGAATAATGAATAGCAAGAACAAGTAAATTAATAGTGATCTCTGTTCCGTAAGGGTCCAAGGCCGCTCGTGTCCATGAGCACGGCTGATATACCAGTTTTACACTCTGCAGAGGTTGTACACTTTCACTGTGAGTCGTGATACCTAAAAGTCCGAGGTCATGACTCCCCATTGGACGGTTAAGTTTCACTATGAAGTCTTTCCAAGGTTCGTCTAACAAGTTAGGGTCGCTAGGTTTCTGTATCCTGCAAATATAGAGCTCCCCTTCCGTATGGCACAATGACACGCAGCCTATACATATAAGGACAGAAGCCGCACTACACCCAACCCGGAACACACCCCTTTTGCGCCATAAAGGTAACAACTAACAAGCTAGAAAAGGTCTTCTTATATGACTAAAGCCAGAGTCACGTAGCCCTCATAGTTGTACTGTAAGTCCCGGATGTTCGCTTACAGATAAGTCCTTACAGGGAGGAATCTAGAGAAAACTCTAGCCCTCTTGTTCCCTATTGCTAAAAATCATCTTTTACATATATTATTAGTCAAATTACAAGATCATTGTTTATGTGAGCACTATCAAACTACCCAATGCTATAACCATAGGAATCGAGGAACAAGATCAATACTAAGGCATCCTTAACAAGGAGACATATGCATAATGAATTAAGTGAATTAAAGTGATCAGGTAACAAAAATAATCCCATGCTATACTTGCCTTGATCTAGCTGATCCTGTTGATCCGGTTCATAATAGTACTCTTGATCACCAACGAACTGCTCACCATCTATTCTCGATTAACACACCAACAACAATCATCTAAGAGCAATCATGCAAAGCAAACAAAGCTACAATTAGAACAGTACACCAATAGTAGTAAAATAAGACGAAAAGTTTGTAAAACGAATCTACATCTCACTAGGATCACATAGACACGAATTACATGTAAATCGAAGCTAAAACGGAAAAGTTATGATTTAAACAAGATTTACTTTATTAAAGTAATAGATTAAATCTAATCTCAAAATTTAAAAATTGAAAACCTACTAAACAGTAGCACTAACATGTAAATTATGAAATTATGAACCTAACGCAACTTGAACGGGTCAAATCGGAGTTAAAATGGAGATTTTATAAGCAATTTAAAGTACTGGCAATTCTGTAATTAAATGGAACTTAATTTTGAATTAAAATAAAATAAAAATCTGATTTTAATCTGAACTGAGGACCGCAGGTTCAAATATAGAAAAACAGAGGGGCTCTTTTAGAAAATCGACAAGCCGAAGAGGTATCGACCGATCTCGTTCGTTAGATCTGAAACAGACGGCTAAGATTAGATTGAGGGAGAGGGAAAAGGGGATTCCGGCCGGCACTATAGCCCAACGGCGGCGATATTGCCGGCGGCGAGCAATTGCTCGTCAGCGTTGAGCAATTAGGCGCAACGGTACGTAATCGGATGAACCAAAAGCATCGGGAGATAGAGAAGATGCCCGCGAACTCACCAAGGGCGAAAACGGGGTCGGAGATGGACGGAGGACGACTCGCGGCTTCCAATGGCGGACGGCAATACACTACGCATGGCAACAAGACCAATTAACCAACTAGATTGAAAATTGAGAGAGGATAATGCTTAGCGAGTTCGTGTTGATGACGCGAAACTCCACGACAGCTTATGGAGATGACCAAGTTGACGACTTCATCGGATTAGCTTGGGCGGCGGCGGATTAGGGTTGCGGTGCTGCTGCGAGGCCGATTCGAGGCGATGACTTGCAATTGGGGTTGAGGTGCGGGCGGTATGGGTGTAGGGGCTCGGTATTTACATTGGCCTCGACGTGCAGGTCAAGCCAAGAGGTAGTCGGGGTGGCATCAGACTCCACCGGCGTGTCCACCTCGGTTACGAGCAAGAGGAGGAAGACACCGCTTACATGCGGGCCCCAGTCGTCAGTCGGAGAGAGAGGAGGGGCGAGGCGGCCTGTGGCTTCAGTATGGGCCGGCCCAATGCGCGCGCAGACGAGAAGGGGCAGCAGCTTCAGCTGGCCGCGGGACGCGGGCTGGGCCGAAAGGCCGAAAGCTAGAGAGGAGAGGAGAAAGAGATTTTCTATTTCTTCTTTTTTTCTAATATTTCAAAGCCATTTTCAAATAGTTTTTGAAATCCTTTTCTCTTGTAATAAAAACCAATCAACACAAAGGAAAATATGCAGCGGCATGTATGCGCCAGCATGTGTCTAGCCTTATAGTTGCTTTTAATTATTGAAAATTATTATTTCTCTAGGTTAAAATGCTCACAAAATTGCTTAAATAAATCAAATTCTCCTATTTTAAAATGGTGCAAGTTTTACGGTGTTACATAGGATTAGGGTCGAACCACACCTTTTAATTTCTCTACTCCAATGGCCACGGGTGAACCACCCCTTTTATTTTCCCTTGGCTCCAGAGACTCAAAGTGCAATGCAAGCATTTGTTTAACTTTATAATCAATCGTGGCTAGGCTGTAGCAAGAGTGACACGAAGCAGAGGGTCGACCCAAGGGTTATTTCAGATCGATAGGGTTAGTGACCCTTTTGCCCCTTTTCTACTTAGGGTCGATCCGATTCGATCCACCCGCTAATTTGAGGAGCGAGCTGTGTTCCCGAGCGGTTCGAACTGAACCCCTTGCGGCCCTAGTTTAGCAGTTGGAGCACCGAGCACGACTTTTGTGTTAGTATGTGTGGGGCATGGGGCTGCCCCTTGCCACTGGTTAGCGGCGGGGTGGTGGTTGCGGAGTCGGCAATTCATAGACGTTGAGGGCAGGGACAGACAGGGAAGAGGGTGCGAGCGGAGGATGGAAGGAGCGGAGACTTGTGTTTATATGTTGTGAACACTGATGACCTAAAGCATGTGGGCTTCAAAAAAGTCACAAAGGAAAGAAGGATGTGTAGGTTAGTCGGTGTTTAGTGACTTTTGATTTTTAAAGAGCTTTTTTTACGAAACTGTCAATAAAATTTTTGTTACTAGATAAATGCCCGTGTGTTGCATGGGGATTAAATTTTTTTGAGTGAACCTAAGTAATTGGACGTGAACGTGTGAGCTATGAGGACTTTGTATTGGATGCTTACATGTAGATTTTGTCTTTTTATTTTAATCGGTTAGGACGTGAATGTTTGAGCTTTGAAGACTTCGTATTGGACGTGGACACATAGATTTGGTAGAACGCGAACATGTGTCGAGTGAAGGATGAATAGTGATCTTTACGTGATCACTTGAAATCGATTAAATCCATTTTATGGTGTGACACCTGTGGTCACCAGAAAGCCCTAGTTTGGTTTTGGATAATTGATGAAACCTAGCACTAACCCTTGTCGTGAGTTATGATATGAGCTAGGTTGGTGCAATCCAAGTGATAGAGCAAGATGAGGTCCATGGTGATGAAGGTTGACATGAAATGACGTTGATCAAACTCTAACTTGAAAAAGAAGAAAGAGAAAAACAAAAACCAAAATGATCAAGCGTGGCAGAACCGCCTAATCTATTGCCTTCCCAAGAGTACTTATCTTCCATTAGACACCGAGTACCCAAGAGAGCGCACTAAACTATGCGATTCTGTCGAGCACACCACATGGGAGAACTCGAAAATCCATATTTTTCAACAGGATTATAAATGAGAGAATAAAGCTCAAAACCTTTTTAGCTATTTCTTACATCACTTTTTATGCAACATCAGAGTATAATATTAGTTGAATGCAACAACGGAATTAAAACAGTTTGCATGTAAAAGGGTTTATACAATTCAGGTTCATCAGTTTTATATTACAGTGGAAAATAAACATATGACCAGAGTTACAGCGGAATTAAAGATTTATTTAATAGTAGGGTGAAGCATTAACATGGTGAACATTTATATACGAGATATTATAGTAGATTATGCAACTTTTCTTTATAAAACATCTAGTGAGGGTTTTAATTAAACACTACGATCGCAGCATGAAAGGAATCCTCTTTGAGCCCACCAGGAGGTTTTCACACACAAGTGTCAGCTCCAGATGTCCCTGTAACCTGCAACAGGGTAGAACAAACCCTGAGTACTCAATTATACTCCGTAAGACTTACCCGTCAGGAGGAAAGAAAAAGACTCCAAGGATATACAAGACTATCTGGTTTGTGGGTTTATTGCATCTGCAAAAAGCATTACTAAAGGTGCATCCTTATGTTAAATTTTATTAGCAACCATCATTAGTTCATTAACCAACCATTCTATGTAAACACATATGCTATTTTCTGGCAAGGGCTGAGCAACCGGAACCATTTTATCATTTTTCATGTTTCAGTTTTTACTACGATGCCAGACTGTAGCCAAGTTGTACTGTCACGTAGAAACGGCGATTCGCGAATCAATGTAGCCCAGCTAGGTATCCCGAAAAAACACACGTATCATCTGTGCCCCAGGCACAAATAAGACCAACCTATTCTACTCCTGTCAAAGGGTCCAGGTCCCCGTCCAAACTAGGACTCCAAGCCCCTAACACTACAGGCCTGGCCTCAGGGTGGTGCTTAGACCTCCTATCCAATAATCCACCATAACAGTCGGTCTGGAAAGAGCTAGAACCCCTGATAAGATAGTAACAAGTTTTCCCGCTCCCATAAGTAAGTATGTATTTGGGATAATAAGTCTGTGACCTGACTAGTGTCCAAAGTAACTGGCGGTCCTCAATCAACACAGACGGGACAAATGCAACCAGCGCCCCGCTCTGTTGCCCAACCAAGACCAAGTCCACCAAGCCCAGTCCCGTCCGGTCTCCAATTATTATTCATAACTATTTCATGTGATAGTAACATGATAATAGTAACAATAATATATTTCCTATCTCTCGCGAGTGATAGGTAATCACTCGACTTCTACCGGGATCCTATAGCATAGCAAGCTACACGACCCTATCGTAGTCATAAGACTCATGTGTGTGTGTGTGTGTGTGTGTGTGTATATATATATATATATATATATATATATATATATATATATATATATATATATATATATATATATATATATATATATATATATATATATATATATATATATATATATATATAGGGAGAGTATACTCTATAGCTAGCTACAAAATAAGTTATTTTATAGCCACCTCTATTTACGATAATTTCATATACTAATTTACGACAATGTCAGTATATATTTACGATAGTTGAATTACTATAACACATGGGGATATTTACCATAATATTATAGTAAATCACATAGTAAAGAGTTACTATAATCTCATAAATTAGCATAGCAATTATCGTAACTCAAAGTGGCTACAGAATAAATTATTTTGTAGCCAGCCGTAGAGTAATAGTTCTATATTTACGATAGGGGTTTTCAGAAACTAAATTATTTTGTAGCCAGTTCTATATATATATATATACACACACACAAGTGGTTTTCATTCAACTCCTTGAAACTTAATGTACAAGCATAAAATAAAGTGCAGAATAATATGGGTTATGCACCGAGGCTTACCTGGGTATGGTTTAACCAAAGTTAGCATTCCACCAAGACATCATGGTTATCCAGGCACCATCTTTTCCACTGCACCAGATGGCTCTACGATCCATCATCGTTCCTTATATGATTTATGTTGATGCAACACGGAAACATAAATAATCAATGACAAGCGCAACACTTAAAAAAATACAATTACACCTCTCAAGCTAACGAGCTAGCTCCAATGGCTAACGTACTAGGCCATGTACCCATGTTGTCGGATAAAGTATTATTTTAGTTAAACAAACTAAAGTGTTGCTTTATTCATTTATTGATTTAGTACATATTTCCGAACTAGGGTTCATTAACCATCTAAGCAAACTTATTATTCTAGGACTACAAAAATTACAGAGAGCGAATAATGACTTTAGGAATGTACTATAAAATTTTCAGAGCCAACACTATCACCGTTTGCTCGCAAAAATTCTTACAAGTTTACATTTCACAAATATTAAACAGGTTAAAACATTTGAGGCAACTGGAAATATCCTAGAGTTATGTGAACCAAGTACACTAATATCTAGAGCATGATTTTAGGAACCTACTAAAATTTGTTTCATAATTTTTGGACATCTACACAAATTCATATCGATTTTACAAGTTGGCTTCAGAAACTAAATTAGAAATGCATTTAGGAATCGAAAAGGGCCAGCGATCCCTCTTTCGGCCCAGCGGCCTAGCGCCGGTGCGACTGCGCGCGGCCAACCAGCCCAATAGGTGGCCCATAGCGGGGACACCCGCGCGCACCGGCACTTTTGCCAAAAAGCCCTGGGCTTTTAGACATTGGCGTGACTCCTACATGCACTATTCCTACTGACCGTGAATTTACGACCAGGCCCTTGCACTAACCTGTCTTTACAATAGGGCGGTCTTAGGGACCCCGCGCACGATGGCGTGGCTCTAGCCAACGCTGCGCAGCCATGCCGGCCATCTGGGGCCCACTCTGACCCCAATAAGAGGTCGACCACCACCTCTGACTCGAACGGTGACGCTGGGTGCTTACTGGAAACTGTGATGTGCACTCACGCGAGCTGTAGCAGCGAGAGGCGATTCACGACAGTGGCTAGTAGGCCGTTCCAGCGAACCTACGCGCTCTCAGGTGAGTAGAGATAGCGGAGAAGCAATAGCAGCTTACCATGGTGCATGCTATAGTGACGGTTGGGGTGGAGGGAGGCCGAGGAACTCCAGTCACGTGCACCCGCACCACGCGGCGGCGCTCCGAGCCGGGCACCCTCGCGTCGCCTCGTCACCGACGGCATCCCAGGCGGAGCTAAGGCGAGCACCAACACCGGGGGGTCTGTAAAAGTCACAGCCTGGCTTGAATCAAACAAAACTCGAGTGTAGCGACTTACCCCCAACGTGCTACACTGCGGCGGTGAGATGACCAGCGACGAGCAAAATGCCAAATTGGCAATAGGCAAAGCTCGACCGGGCTAGAGGAACATAGGAACTTCTAGCATAATTCCTATGCCACCCACAGGCACAAGGCATTTCGCTGTGAAGCTCGAACTTGCCGAAAAGGAGGGAAGAAAGGGTGGCGGCTCTGCATAGGCACGGATGAGGGGAGGTCACCCGAGCGGGTCAAGAAATTAAGGTGGGCAGCTCCGGTTGGTGGCAACGCGAGCACGTGGTGCAGCTGACGAGACAGGAAGTGCTTGGCGGGACGCGCTCGACTTGGCGTGGCCAGGCCTGAGCGGTGCTCACCGGTGTCCGCTTGCGGGGACCGGGCAAGGTAGGGTGGTGTCCCATCGCCGCTGTGATCAGGTGAATGACCTAGCATAGCGGCAGTGGCAAACAACCAAGGACGCTACGCGGTAGTTGGAATCGAGTGGTGGAGCGAACGCCACGATGGCCACGCCACGACAGCCACGGCCATGGCGCAGCCCGGTGCACGGCCCAGCGCCAGCAGCGTGCGCAATAACGGGGCCAGGCCAACACGAGGTCATGGCACTATGCGGCCCCGACCAACGCGCAAGCTAGCCCACAGCAACAGCGTGGACACGGCCTGCGGCCGACGCTAGAGCGCCAGCACACGTGGTGACCGTGAACACGGAGCCAAATGGCCGAACGTAGCACTTGCACGAATTTTGAAGCAAGCTAATACGCGAACCCAGCTCGGTTGAGGTTCAACCAGCTTCACAAACCTAAGGTGCGCATCACCAGCTATCCAGCGAAGCAACCGTTGAGGCCAAAGAGTGACTAGAGAGGGAGGTAAGGAAGTGCCGAGATGGGTTTGTCACACTAGACGCCGGTTCACGTACAGAGTGTCGAATGTGCTTGGCCGTGCGTTCAAGCCAAGTTTGGGCAATTTTTTGGGCAGCAACATGACATCCAACGAACTACGACCTACACCACACTCAAGTACCTACTTAGAGACAATTAATGGGACAAAAACATGAAGCTAATGTTTAATTATCTTTGTTAGAATTTAATTACCAAAATGACATTGTCTAACATTACTACGGACTTAGGGATATCAGTGGCTCAACTAGAATTAACATCCCGTAATACTCTTGTCACAATTTTAGAAAGGTCCAAACCCTATCAACTCCAACCAGCAAGCATATTGCGCACTAGCCCATACTTCATACTAACCCATTGAAACAAAATATTTAAGTACTATTTAAGTATTGCACAAAATTTAATTCTCCCAAAATGGTATCTTTTTAATTCTAAACTATTTGGCACCTTTGGTTATAGGAATTGTTTTTCATGCCAGACAATTTAAATAACTTATCCTACTTTTCTTATTAGGATCTCACAAGCATATTTTTGCATAACATAGACTAACTTACAATGCTCGTTTAGTTTTTCTTAACCACAAAAGTGAATCATGTAAGATTTGCTTTATCATTTCGTGTGAGTTTAACATTTAAAATTCGAGGAACTTGTTTTAATAATTTCTCTTAGGCCTTAACCAAGGTGCTGAGCGAGCTCGTAACACCAGAGGTGTTACACCGGTTGATAGCGGCCACGAGCACGTGATGCGGCTGGCGAAACAAGAAGGATTTGGCACCATGTGCTTGAAGTGGTGTGGCCAGGCCCGAGCGAGACACACCGGCGTCGGCACGCGAGACAAGGTGAGGCAGGGAGGTGTCCCATAGCCACTGTGATCAGGTCAATGACCAAGCATGGCAGCAGTGGCACACACCCAGGGCATGGCGTGGTAGGCGAATCGAAAGGGTGGGACGGTGCAACCGTAGCTTTGGCTCCACCCAGCGCCCAGCACCGCGGCTCACCACCCAAAGGTGGCGCGCACGCAGCAGCTGGACCAGGCCGCAGCTGGCCAGGGCCGGCCATCGCCTAGGCAAGGCCGTGCGACACCTGCCGAGCACGCAAGGTGCCCAGTGGTCGCAGCCCGGCCACGGTGCGAACCCGACACCTGCAGCATCGCGTGTGCGGTGACCGCGGCCCACGGGGCCAAACAACCAAAACAGAGGTGTGCACGGATTTTAAAGCGTGACGATCAACATATTAGAGCTCGGTTGAGGTTAAAACGAAGGCTCAAGGCTCTAACAGACTCTAAGGGCTTCAGAACCTGACAACAAGCATAGCCAAAGGGTGATCAGCAAGGGAGATAAGGAGGTGCCAACATGGGTTCGTCACGCTGAGCGTTAGTTCATGAATGGAGCCCAAAACAAGACCAACAACACATTCTATGGAAGTTGGAGCAATTTTTGAAACACCAACACAAATTCGAACACGCCCATGAACTACCCCATGCTAAGGTACTGAGTATGGTGCAACCAACGGTGCGAAAACATGGATCTAGCGTTTAAGAAATTTATTCAAAATTTAAATGCCCAAAACAGCATTGTCGTTAGGTTGTAAGACTTGACCACTTTAGTTCTAGAAACTGGAATTAAATTCGAAATTCAATTCTTGAATTATCAAAAAAATACTATAGAACACATTTATTTTCCGGAACAAAAGTTGCATCTTCATCTACTAAACTTACACTTCGAATTTTTATTTAAGTACTATATACAAGTTGTATTTTATTTTTTTGGTTTATAAAAATTATTTTCGTGCTAATGTTTAAAACTGCTTATTCTACTCTCCTCGTTAGGATTTTTCATTAACACATACATGCATTTGAGTAGACTAACTTACTATATTTATTTGACTTCTCTCAATAGCAGAAGTGAGCCACATAAGATTTGTTCCTCATTTTCGGTGTGTTTTAAATCTAAAACCCGCAAAACTCGTTCGATAATTCCCCTTAGGTCTAAACCTAGGGGCTAAGCAAGGTTGTAACACTAGGAGTGTTACATCAAGGCAAAGGTATATGATAGGTTTTTGTTTTGCACTCAAGACACCATAGAGGGTGTGAGTGACTTAGGATCGATAGTCGTAGTATTAAGAGGGGAAATTCTCTATTAAAATGGTTATCAAGTGCCACTAGGTGAATTCATATGAGCATATGCATTAGGACCTAGTGTGAGCTAACATCAACCCTTGTAAAATGCTTTGAAAAAATGCTAACACACATACACACAAGTTCTACACTTTATGGTTAGCAACTTGGAAGCAAGGGTGGAGAGGTTGTGGACTTAGAAAAAGAAAAGGAGGTGATAGTCCACGACCGAACGCTGGCCACGGGGTGACCGGACTCACCCCGGGTGCGTCCAGTCATTTTTTAGCAGAGGCGTTGCTCTCGGCCGAGGACGAGGTGGAAGGATTGAATGCAGGGACTTGACTCATGGCCGTGTCTGGTCATGCACAGAAGTGGAGGCACAACGCTTGGCGCATGATCGGACGTAGGTGACACAGTGTGATTGGACGCGCAGGGTTCCAGTCACGTCGTGCTGACATACGGTGATGTAGGCTTTATAGGCGTGCTCAGGAAAGAAGAGAGGACGATCAGACACTTGGGCGCGATGGCACATCCTTTGACTATTAGAAGAGAAAGATAAAGATGTACCTTGGTTCAATCAATGACAAGGTGTGGGATGTGGTAGAGAATGAGTTTGTGATTCTTGATCCTACCAATCTCACCGACAATGACAAGATCAACAAACAATGCAATACCATAGCACTCAACACAATATACGATGGCATTGATTCAAAGGTGTTTGAGCAAATCAAAGATCTTGAGAAGGCAAGTGAAGTTTGGGTGAGACTAGAAGAAACATATGAGGGCGTTCAATGGTAAAAAGTGCCAAGCTCTACATGCTTAAAGACAAGCTATCAAACTTCAAGATGAAAGATGATGAGTCCATTCCGAAGATGTTCTATAGGCTACAAGTCATCATCAATGATCTTAAGAGTTTGGGTGAGAAGGTGAAGGATGAGGACTTCTCGCATAAGTTCTTGATGTGTTTGCCAAAGAAGTTTAAGACATTGAGAATTATCATCTTTAGAGGTGAATTGAAGGATGTCACTCCAAATGAGGTACTTGGTGATGTGATGACCAAGGACCAATACAAATAGTGATGGTAAAAAGATTATGAAGGAGGAAGACAAGAATAAGAAGAGTGTGGCATTCAAGGCCGGCACTTCATCCTTCAAGAACAAGAGCAAGGGAAAGGCTAAGATGGAAGAATCAAGTGATGAAAAATGATCCAATGATGATAGTGATGATGAAGCACTAGCTCTCTTTGTGCGCAAGTTTGGCAAAATGATGAAGAAGAAGGGCTATAGTTTAAGAAAGAGAAGAGATCACTTCAAAAACAAGGAGTATGTAATATTGTGCTACAAGTGCAGGAGTCCCGATCATATTGTGGTGGATTATCCATACAATAGTGACAATGAGGACAATGAGAAGAAGAACAAGAAAGAAAAGAAAGAAAAGAAGGAGAAGAAGGAGAAGAAGATGATCTTCAAGAAGAAGAAGGGTGGATCCTATGTTGTCACATGTGATAGTGATGCCTCCACCGATGATGATTTAAGTGATGATGACAAGGCATCCAAGAAGAAGGCTCTAGCAAGCATTGCTATCAACAACAACCCTTTACTATTTAACACTTCATCATGCTTCATGGCCAAGGGCTCCAAGGTAAAATATGATGAGAGTGAAAATGATGATAGTGAAAATGATAGTGATGATGAATTCTCTAATAACAACTAATGAACATGCTAGAACAAGCTGACTTAATAATTAACAAGAAGAGCAAGAGGTGCAAAGAATTGCAAAAGAAGCTTAGTGCCCTTGAGCAATCCTTTGATGAGCTCAATGCTACTCATGAGGGGCTAGTGGAAGCCCATGAGAAGCTTGGCAAAGCTCACACCAAGCTTGAAAAAGCTCACTCCTTGCTTCTTGAACAAGATAAGGAAAGTGTGATCGTATCATGTGTTGTGGGCATAACCTGTGACATAATCGATGAATCTTTTTATGAACCAATTGTTATTACTCCCACTAACCCTTCTTGTAGCTCATCATCCACCACTACCACCACTCCTACCTCTACTACTAGTGACGGTTTCACTTGTGATGCCTCACTAATGGCTGAGAATGAGATTATCAAGAGAGAGGTGGATGAGCTCACTCATGCCCTAGGCAAGGCCTATGGCGGTGAGGCCCGCTTGCTAAAGTGCTTAGGTAGCCAATGTTCTCTCTTAACAAAGAGGGATTGGTCTACACCCAAAGAAAGGCAAGGCGGCCTCTGTAACTCACAAAACTAGTTTTGTGAAGAGCAATGGTCGGTTTTGCAATAGATGCAAGCAAGTTTGGCACCTAGAACAATATTGCAAGATCAAGAATAAGAATGCTAATGTATCCTTAATTAAATATGATTTCTTATTATTTGCTTACTAAGGGTGCTAGCGGTGTGAAGGCTAATTTCATTGGTACACCAATTGTGGGCTCAAAGAACAAAGTCATTTGGGTACCAAAGACCTTAGTAACTAACCTTCAAGGACCCAAGCAAGTTTGGGTACCTAAAAAAGAATTGATTTTATTTTGTAGGTAAACTATAAAGTTGGAGAAAGGCATTGGGTACTTGATAGTGCGTGCACACAACACATGACCAATGATTAAAGAATATTCAATTCAATCAACTCAAATGATGACAATGGGACTGATAGTATAACATTTGGTGATAATGGTAAAGGCAAGGTCAAAGGGATTGGTAAGATTGCAATATATAATGACTTGAGCATTTTCATGTGCTACTAGTAGAGAGCTTGAACTTCAACCTATTGTTGGTAGCTCAACTTTGTGACCTTGGTTTCAAGTGCATATTTAGAGTTGATGATGTAGAGATCATAAGTGTAGATGGCTCTAATGTGATCTTCAAAGGATTTAGATATGAGAATCTATATTTGGTTGATTTCAATACTAGAGAAGCTCAATTGTCAACATGCTTGTTCACCAAATCTGGTATGGGTTGGTTTTGGCATAGAAGGCTTGGTCATGTTGGAATGAAGCAATTGAATAGATTGATAAAGCATGATCTAGTTAGAGGCTTAAAAGATATCACATTTGAAATATGTAGTGCACGTCAAGCCGAAAAGCAAGTTGACAACACTTATCCCAAGAAGAGCATGATGAGCATATCCAAGGCATTTGAGTTGTTGCATATGGATTTGTTTGGGCCAACTACATATTCAAGTATTAGTAGCAACAAGTATAGATTTGTGATAGTGAATGGTTTCTCAAGATATACATGGGTGTTCTTTCTAGTTGACAAGAGTGATGCATTTTCCACCTTCAAGACATTTGTCAAGAGAATTCACAATGAGTTTGAAACAATAATCAAGAAAATAAGAAGTGACAATGAAAGTGAATTCAAGAACACAAGAGTTGATGAGCTATGTGATGAGTTTGGAATTAGGCATCAATTCTTGGCCAAGTATACTCCACAATCAAATGGTCTTGTTGAGAGGAAGAATAGAACTTTGATTGACATGGAGATATCAATGCTAAGTGAGTACAATATGAGCGATTCATTTTGGGGTGAAGCAATCAACATGGCTTGCTACTATAGCAACTGCCTCTATTGTCATCCTATGTTGGAGAAGACGTCATATGAGATCTTGAATGGAAGAAAGCCAAATATTGCATACTTTCGAGTTTTTGGATGCAAGTGCTACATATTGAAGAAAGGCACAAGGTTGAGCAAGTTTGAAAAGAAATGTGATGAAGGTTTCTTGCTTGGTTACTCCACTACTAGCAAGGCTTATAGAGTTTGGAATTTAGCTAGTGATACTCTTGAGGAAGTTCATGATGTGGAATTTGATGAAACCAATGGTTCTCAAGAGGAAGATGAGAATTTAGATGATGCGAGAGGCACTCAATTGACCAATGCAATGAAGAAGATGGATGTTGGTGACATAAGGCCTAGAGAAGTGATTAAAGTTAAAGATGACAAAGATCAAGAGCTCTCTAACTCAAATGTGCAAGTTGACACAAGTCAAGCTAGTTCATCATCTCAAGTGCAAGATCTACAAGTGGCTAGTACATCATCACAAGTTCTCAACCAAATGACTAACCAAGTGCAAGTAATCAAGTGCAAGTGCTCCAACCTACCAATGTTGCAAGAGATCATCCATTGGATTCTATAATTAGTGATATCTCAAGAGGTGTACAAACAAGATCAAGATTGGCATCATTTTGTGAACACTTCTCATTTGTGTCATCCATTGAACCCAAGAAGATAGATGAAGCTTTGAAAGATGTTGATTGGGTAAATGCTATGCATGAAGAGCTAAACAACTTCAAGAGAAATCAAGTATAAGAGTTAGTTGAGAGGCCTAAGGGACACAATGTGATTAGAACTAAATGGGTCTTTCGTAACAAGCAAGATCAAGATGAGATAGTTGTAAGGAACAAAGCAAGAGTAGTGGCTCAAGGATACACTCAAGTTAAAGGTCTTGACTTTGGTGAAACATATGCCCCGGTTGTAAGATTGGAAGCAATTAGGATCTTGTTAGCCTATGCTTGTGCCCACAACATCAAGCTCTATCAAATGGATGTGAGAGTGCATTTCTCAATGGCTACATCAATGAAGAAGTATATGTCAGGAAATCTCCCGGTTTTGAAGATGAGAAGAAGCTCAACCATATATACAAGTTGAAGAAGGCTTTGTATGGTTTAAAACAAGCACCTAGAGCATGGTATGAGAGATTGAGAGACTTCTTACTCTCTAAAGGGCTCAAGATGGAAAAGGTTGACACCACTCTTTTCACCAAGAAGATAGGAAATGACTTGTTTGTGTTACAAATCTATATTGATAACATCATATTTGGATCAACCAATCAAGATTATTGTGATGAGTTTGGAAAGATGATGGCAAACGAGTTTGAGATTTCCATGATTAGAGAGCTTAGTTACTTCCTTGGTCTTCAAATCAAGCAATTGAAGAATGGTACATTTGTGAGTCAAAGCAAGTACATCAAAGATATGCTCAAAATGTTTGGAATGGAAGATGCAAAGACCATTAGCACACCTATGGGGACAAATGGAAGCTTGGATAGTGATGCAAGTGGTAATATGGTAAATCAAAAGATGTATCGGTCTATGGTTGGAAGCCTACTCTATGTGACCGCATCTAGGCCGAATATGATGTTTAGTGTATGCATGTGTGCTAGATTTCAAGCCTCACCAAGAGAATGTCATTTGAAGGCAACCAAGAGAATATTGAGATACTTGAAGCATACATAAAATGTAAGATTATGGTATCCCAAAGGAGCAAAGTTTGAGCTAGTTGGTTACTCTGACTCAGATTATGCGGGATGCAAAGTTGAAAGAAGAAGCACATCAGGCATATGTTAACTATTGGGAAGGTCATTTGTTTCTTGGTTATCAAAGAAGCAAAATAGTGTTGCACTTTGAACCGCCAAAGCCGAATACATAGCCGCCGGTAGTTGTTGTGCACAAATTCATTAGATGAAGGCCACTTTGAGTGATTTTGGAATCAAATTCAAACAAGTGCCATTGCTATGTGACAATGAGAGTGCCATGAAGCTCACTAACAATCCAATTCAACATGCAAGAACAAAGCACATTGATGTCCGCCATCATTTTATAAGAGATCACCAACAAAAATAAGATATTTACATTGTGAGTGTGAGCACCAATGATCAACTTGCCGATATCTTTATCAAACCACTTGATGAGAAGAGGTTTTACAAGCTAAGGAATGAATTGAACATACTTGACTTCTCAAATATGTGTTGATGCACCCTCATTATATGACATGCCTCTTCTTTGAGCAAAGCAAGGTAAAGTTGATTGACATATCATTCATCCATTGTTAAGGACTTGTTTAGTGCATCTAGTCATTCCTCACATATTAGGATCATTTATGAAAACCAAATGAATTTGATGCTTATATGATACCACAATTGCTTGTATGCTTGAAATGACTTAGTGGTAGCATATGACATGTTTGTGGGCTTGTGAACCTAGTTTGTGATCTATAAAATGAGGTATAAGTGTTTAACTAAACATGGTGCATGATAACCCACATTTGGAGGTGTGAAGAAGCTTGCTCTTGATCAAACCGAGTTAAATATCTTTTGCAAGTGATCTAGATTGAACCAATTTGGGAAAATGATCCTTACTTCACATGGTTTCACCTCAACCTATCTAAGATTTGAGCTCTCCTTTTATGGTCATCGATGACAAAGGGGGAGAGAAATTCACAAAGATAGTAAAGATAGGGAGAGCAAACAAATGAAATGACATTGTTAGGGGATCAATTAAAATTTGAAGCACACAAATAGGGGAAGCAAGCTCATAAACTTGTATGTTACATTTGTATGTGCATTACATATGTTTGCTTGTATGGCACAAGTTTTAAATTCCCTATCCATGCTTGTGTGGTGTATGCTAGATTATAGAATATGATTGATGAAATGAAAACTAGCATGCATAGGATGATAGTTAGATGTGCCTTGCATGTTTTATAAGTAATACTAGTGCCTTGTTTATAATGCTGGTCTCAAAAGGTGTAACACCCCAGGTGTTAGCCACTGGCTGGACAGTGGGCTTGGACCTAAGTGAGCAATGTTCAGTGATGATCATGAGTTGGAGCACAACATTGGAATGATGTCAAATAAGTTGAAGCCTCTTCTCTTTGAATTAAGGCCTAACTTAATTTTTGTGAAATGAAGACAAAGCTTGTTTGCTAGTGATTGCCCCTTTCAAAATATATGTTTGAGTAATGTTAATGGAACTTCTTTCATGTGTCTCACATCACTCTCTATCTATAGTGATCACTGGAAAAGTTTCATGAAGTTTGGAATCAAAAAGTCACATGAAATGATAAGTTATATATTTGCTTGGATTGCACTATTAAGTGAATGGAAACATAGGTCATCAACCAAACCTTGCAATCCTGCCCAAATGACTCTAATTGAACTCTACAACAAAAGTTATGGAGGGTTCATGTTGACCAAATGTCAAGAGAATGTCTCAATTGGCCTAAAACCCTAGTTTTAAGTTTTATTGTGATGCTGCTTTGACCAATATGGAACTACAAATTATATTCAAGATATGAGGTTTGACCTTTAAGCAAAGTCGAAGATTATGATGTGTACAACAAATGTTATTTTGGACCAAGTCATGAATCAACCTCTAAGTGCCTTAAACAGTGGACTCAAGAGGGATGGAAATGCTGTTTTTAGGACTTGGAATTTTTGTGTCTGGAATCAGGACAATCGCGGTTGGCACGTCGCATTCTCAAGTTTTTGCTAAGCAACATGTTTTGATCCAAAAGTAAAAGTTGGAGCAAATTATATGGAGAAGGTTTAGAAAGAAGTTGGATTAAGTTTGACCATGTTTTGAATGAGTAATTTGAGTTCCAACAGGGCAAGTCTTGATTGCTATCAATATGCTAACATGACCATCCTGGAGGTTAATTAGCTGTGAAACAAATGCTCTAATGATCATGACCCCTTAAGTAATCTTGTAGAGCATCACATGGTCAATAGACTTGCTTAAGAGCCAATGATGAGATTTGGCCCGTCGATGGCCCAAAACTAGAAACCAAGCTGCCTACCCCGTCACCCACCACCTGTTTGATGAAACGTCAATGTGGCCGCCATGCGCTGCTTGCGCCCCCACCGTGGATGACATGCCCCCCTCCTTGCCTCTGCCAAGCCGAGCGCGTCTGCCATGGACGCTGGGCGGAGCTCCACGCTGTCGGGTGCTCCTGCCCCTCTAGGCTCCCACAACCCTCGCTAGCGCCTCCAGTAGCTTTTCTCACTCCGCGCTGCATCTCCTCAGTCCTCCTCCTACCACCTCCATTGCCGGAACACAGCTGGCCGCGGTGGCGATGCTGCGGACCCGCTGGCGCTCACGGTCCCATCTCCTCCGACCACCCCAAGCCATGCCATGGCCACTGCTGGGCACACCGGGGTCCGGGCTTGCTCTTCCTCCATTCAAAGTCCGCCGACGAGCGTCCCCGCTACCAAAGTCGACGATCCCTTGCATGCCCTCTGCTCTGCTCTTTGTGTACAGAGAAGGGAAGGACCTCGCTATGTGAATAGAAACTTCTCTAGGGGTCCAGATGCAAATCCATAGACTCATGTGAATAGTGTTTCACTATGCAGTTTGATTTAGGAAAAGCTCAGGGGCTTCTATGCAAGGTGGTTTTTCCTTTATCTTTTTGTTTTTCCTATTATGGCTGAAAACTTTGAAAATGCATAGTAAATCATAGAAAAATCATAAAATAGCAAATGGGGACTTTTTGGAATCCTTGTGAGTAGATCTATGTATTAGAGTAATAATATGGCATGTTTTAGTTTTTGCTGTAAAAATAGATTTATGCAGGTTAGGGTTTTAATGCTTGTCTTGTCTTTTTCGTAACTGCAGCAGTATTGCTCAAATAAATGTGAAATTTTTATGGCATGCTACTTATGTGATGATTGATGGCTGTTAAAAATTTTAGGATTTTAGGCTTGATGGTTTAAGAGCTATAAAAATAACAATTACCCTGTGTTGCTTTGCTCCTATTCTGACATGTTTGTGTTAATTGGCTCAGCTAAGTTATGAATAATGTAACACCCCTGGTGTTTGCTTTGCATCATTACATCAAACATGAGCATTCCATGATCATGTGCATCATCATTTCATCTTGAGCGTATGCATTATGCTTGTGCTTTGTAATGATTCATTAGTTTTGTAATAGTGTTCCTTTGTATGTTTGCTTAATTATCATGCTTATGTGATGTAATGTGTGGTTAAGGTCTTGATCATGTTTGTACCATGTTTGTAGGACTAAATAAGCTAGGGTTCATGTTCATGTCTTGGCCAAACTCCTAATGTTCCTTATCTTGACTTTAGTTGACCATAGAAGCTTTCTTGTTTGACCCAACTTAAATTCTAACTTAGAGACCTTGCATATGGGGGCCACCTTAACAAATTTTGTGCACAATTTTGCGTAGAAAAAACGTTGTTCTTGTGCCATCTCATGAATATGGCTGGAACATGCTCTAACATGGCCCACAAGTCACATATAGGATGTTGTTTCAGCACTTAGCCAATTTGGCTAAGTTTTAACTGCACATTAGTTTCCAAGTACCCTCTTTCAGAGCTCTTTATATCACTAAATATGATGAATCAGCTCAAGTGCTAGTAGGCTTGCACCTAGATCTCACTTAGCTCTACCTAAAAGTCTTCTATGACTTCCTCTAACTCTAGCTAGTTCTAGAGATACAACTCTTTGGAAATCGACTGTCAGTCATCTTTTGACTGAACCGTTTGCATGTAGTCCTTTTTGGAGCACTGTAACTTGCAAACCGTGTGGATTTAGGTCAAGTGCCAGTAGGGTTGTATGAAGAGCTAATGTAGCTCTACTCGAAACTTTATTACGGTGTTGGCTAAATCGAACCGGTTGAGAAGATAACCATCAACCAATATCGACTATCAGGCTATCTGGTTGACTGAATGGGACGTTTTAGTTTCGATGTAGGGTCTGCTGATATTTGGTAACGCAATTAGGAAATAGGATCCACAAGCGCACGGATATCGGTGAGCACTTCACTCGAGATGTTATCCTGGGTATCGTATTTATATTTTTACCTTTAGGAGAAAGAGTGCATCTGACTAACCAAATCTATTACTACTAACCTTTAGGCTACAACCACTATGATTCGATGTGAGTGATGTATAGAGAAGACTACAACCGCACTCTTCTTCTAACCTTGGTAAGGATGATCTACTGTTCTATTGGGGAGGTTTACGGAATCTAGACACCACAAAGGATGTTCAACCCGCACCTATAAACCCTATCGATCCTGCTAACGGGATATGGAATACAAAGGTAACTCGGAATTGTCACGTTCCTCGCTACTACCACGGTCCGGCTAGACGAGGGGATATCTATGAGTATCCTAGCTTAAACACCACGTTTACGCTAGAGATGATTACTCTAAACTCTACGCGAAGAGATCAAAGTAAACTCATAAACCAAAGAACAATAAAACAAAGAACTTACTAGAATTTAGAAGTCGAAATACTGAAGAATCCTGAGAACAAGCCTCGGGTTAGAAGAACTTGCTCCCGTAGGTACAACCTCGGAGTAGACACCGACAGGCCGGCTTCCTCCGATCTACACCTCCACTCTATCTCTCTCAATCTAGTAGAACTAATTCTACTTTCACATTGGATGCTAAGCCCTAAGAGGTGGGAACCCTAGAGGGAACCTCTCTCTCTATACCCTAACTAGAGATATGCAACTGAATAATGAATTGGGGTCTTCTCCACCAGGGGTCAGGGGCCTTGCTTATATAGCCCTTTTGGATGAATCTGGACCATCGGATCAAACCGACCTTCATCCTACGATTTTCCTTGATCCTCAAAGGCGGTGGAGCATAATCCGCGAGACTCGACCTGATTGGTCCCGGGGGCAGGGCGGGCGCCCTAGGGCACAGGGCGGGCGCCCTGTGTCTTGGCCCATTATGGCTCCCGTTTGTTCCCGTGGCTTCTGGAATCTTCTAGATGTAAGATAATTACGTGTTCGGTTAATATCCCGTCATTAATCCGACATGTGGGCCTTTCTTCCGTATTTCCTGATAACCCCCTGCAGAAATAGATAAACAGCAAAACTCGTGGAATTCTGTTAGATCAAACCCTAATTCTAGGTGTTGCTTGCATATAGGTCCTTTTCTTTATTTATTTGATGGTTATAATTGATACTTAAGAACCGTCAACAAACACCCCCATACTTAGGCTTTTACTCGTCCTCGAGAAAAGGTTGGTTAATAAAACATCTGGGGTTGAAACATTCTTTCATACCTGCAGGGTGTTGTAAAAATCCACTGTGCACTTATAGTCAGGGAAATATATGGTCAGAGTAAAGAGCCTTTCTTCTTCTTAATCCCTATCACTTGGAGTTTTTACATATTTTTGAAAAGAAAAACTTAGCATACCTTTATCCTCATAGGTGCTCTCAGAGTCACTCATTATCTTTTATATTTCTCTCTGAGGCTGTTTTGATTTTGCAAAAATAATTCTTTAAGCATACATACCTTGCATTTATTGTATGGTCAAAACCGGATCCGAGGAGAAGAATGCCATACTCTTAGATCAAAGATTTTGAAAATTAAAAACTTGTCACTCTTACTGGCATATTGCTTATTAGAGGGACCATGGGCTATCATTTTCTTTCCATCATATTTTTATCATATCTCATTTTTTTTCATTTTGGGTGGATACCGAGGTACCCCTAATTCAACTGCCGGACACTTGTCCATTTTTTTCCACGAGGTTATCGAGCACTTGCTCCTTTTTATTTCCTCGATATATTCATAATTTTGCATAGCCCATGCCTCTAACGCAATAATACTTCGGAAGAGTGAATTTTTCTGAATAAAAATGTCTTGATCTTAGGAGTATGATAAATCTCTCAACAAGGGTCTAACTTGTTTTGAACAAACTCAATACAAAGCAGATAGCTTTAATTAATATTTTCATGTTTAGCAGGCATATAAAACTTGAGGATGGTAGCTATAATTTTGAGATTTTTAAAACAAATTCTCCAAGCAATAAAGATACTAAGAATAAGGTACTCATACCCTTACCATCTCTTATTCCACAATGACTTTTAACAACACAGGGTTTTGAAATTTTAATAATTGCAGGTTTCCAGGAAATATCACAGAGTGAGATTGATCATGATTATAAGCATTTTTATCCTTTTAATTTATCATGTTTAGAGAGATAAAATTCTGCACAAACTAAGGTGAGTGTGTAAGTGTGTAATAAAAGTGTGCAGAGTGTGTACCTGGTTCATAGAGTGGTGCGATCGAAGTGTGTGACATGTCAGGGAATCTCCCCCATACTTGTTTTCTTGAATAACGTACCTTCGTCATTTTGAAGTGTGATAGCTCCGTGGGATGATGAATGAATTACCTTGAATGGTCCTTCCCATTTGCTCCGGAGCTTTCCATGCCCGAAAAGCTTCACCCTGGAATTAAAAAGTAATACCTTATCTCCGGGTGAGAACTCCTTCTTCTTGATCCTCTTGTCATGCCATCTCTTGACTCTTTCTCTGTAGATCTTTGAATTGTGATATGCTTTCTCCCGCCATTCTTCTAACTCCGATAATTGCATTCTTCTATGTTTTCCGGCGATATCTAGGTCCATATTCCATCTTTTTATGGCCCAGTGTGCCTTGAACTCAAGTTCAACAGGTAGGTGACAGGTCTTTTCGTATACCAATTGGTATGGAGACATTCCAATTGGGGTCTTGTATGCTGTCCGGTAAGCCCAGAGTGCATCGGGTAACTTGTCCTTCCATGCCGTTCCCATCTCGTTCACCGTCTTCTGAAGAATGTTCTTGATTTGCTTGTTAGAAGTCTCTGCTTGGCCACTTGTCTGAGGATGATAGGGAGTAGCGACGTTGTGACGGATTCCATGTCTTGATAGATAGTGCTCGAAGCGCTTGTCAATGAAGTGTGATCCTCCATCACTTATCACTATCCTGGGGACTCCAAATCTTGGAAATATGATTTCCTCAAACATCCTCTTCGAACTGATATTGTCGGCATGTTTGCAAGGTAGTGCCTCTACCCACTTGGAGACGTAATCAACCGCCACCAAGATGAACTCACACTTCTTAGATGGGGGAAATGGACCCATGTAGTCTATTCCCCAGACATCAAAGAGTTCAATCTGAAGGTTGTTGGTGAGTGGCATGGCATCCCTTGTATTTATGTTTCCGTGCCTTTGACATGGCCCACATCTTCTGATATATTGCTTCGTGTCATCGTACATCGTAGGCCAGTAGAATCCACATTGCCAGATCTTTGAATGTGTACGGAATGCTCCATAGTGACCTCCGTATGGTGATGAGTGACATCTGTCGATGATCTTCAATCCTTCCTCAGTGGTCACACATCTTCTAAGTAGGCCATCAGCGCATACTCGGAAGAGATATGGCTCATCCCATATATGTGAACGACTTTCCTGAATAAGCTTCTTCTTGTTTGCTCCGGGTGGTACATAACCTGAAACCATAAAATTAACAATATCTGCATACCAGGGGTCAGATCTGTTAATCCCGTAAAGCATGTCGTCCCGGAGTGAGTCATTAATGGGGGGTTCCTGTGAATTCTTAAAGTACATTCTAGACAAGTGATCAGCAACAGAATTTTCTACTCCCTTTTTATCTTTTATTTCTAAGTCAAATTCTTGGAGTAATAAAATCCATCTGATTAAGCGAGGTTTAGCATCTTTCTTAGTGAGCAAATATTTTAGTGCAGCATGATCAGTGTAAACAATTATCTTAGCTCCAACTAAATAAGATCTAAATTTATCAATGGCAAAAACAACAGCCAGAAGCTCTTTTTCAGTGGTTGCATAATTAAGTTGAGCTCCTGTCAAAGTTTTACTTGCATAAGTAATTGCATGATGCTTTTTATCTTTAGTTTGTCCCAAAACTACCCCACAGCATAATCACTAGCATCACACATAATTTCAAAAGGCAACGACCAATCAGGGGGTTGAATGATTGGTGCAGAGATGAGTGCTTGCTTTAATAAATTGAAAGAATTTAGACATGCATCATCAAATTCGAAAGGAGCATCCTTGGCTAGCAAAAGAGTAAGTGGTCTCGCAATAAATGAAAAGTCTTTTATAAATCTGCGATAAAAACCAGCATGGCCAAGAAAACTTCGAATTCCTTTTATATTCACAGGTGGAGGTAGTTGTTCAATTACTTCAATTTTAGCTCTATCTACCTCAATACCTCTTTCAGACACTAGGTGTCCTAGCACTATTCCTTCTCTAACCATAAAATGACATTTTTCCCAATTAAGGATTAAGTGCTTTTCTTCACATCTTTGCAAAACCTTATCTAAGTTCTCAAGACAACTATCAAAAGTTTTTCCATAAACTGAGAAATCATCCATGAAAACTTCCATAATCTCTTCAATCATATCAGAAAATATAGACATCATACATCTTTGAAAAGAAGATGGTGCATTACATAACCCAAAAGACATTCTAGCATACGTTCCATATGGGCATATAAAAGTGGTTTTGCTTTGATCATCAGGATGGATAGGGATCTGGTGATACCGTGAATATCCATCTAGAAAACAGAAAAACGAGTGTTTTGCTAACCGCTCAAGCATCTCATCTATAAAAGGCAAAGGAAAATGATCCTTTTTCGTGGCTTTATTAAGTTTTCTATAGTCTATGCACATCCGCCACCCAGTGACGGTGCGTTGCGGAATTAGCTCATTCTTATCATTAGTAACAACAGTCATGCCTCCCTTTTTAGGCACAACTTGAACAGGGCTTACCCACTCACTATGCGGCACAGGATATATAATCCCTGCATGCAGCAACTTTATAACTTCTTTTTTAACTACCTCTCTCATCGCGTTGTTAAATCTACGTTGAGGCTCTCGAGAGGGTGTAACAGAAGGATCTGTCGGAATACGATGGGTACAAATCATAGGACTGATTCCTGTGAGATCTTGAAGTGAGTAGCCGAAAACAGAGTGGTGTTTTTCAAGAATGGTCATTAATCGCAGAGTTTGCTCCTGAGTGAGTTTATTACTAACGATCACAGGAAACTCTGGATTATTGTTTAGGAAAGCATAGGTAAGACCGGGTGGTAAAGTTTTGAGTTCTATGGGGGGTCTAGGTGTTTCTGCAAACTCATCTAAGGGTTCAGGTTCAGAAGGTTCGGCCTCTTCTTCAGTGAAGAAGGGGGCTTCCTCTTCTAAGTCTGGATCATCTAAAAGTTCTAGAGATGCAACCTTTACCTCCTCCATAGGATCAGGCAAAAGATATGGCTCGGTCTTATTATTCAAGGAGTGAGTTATTGTCATTGGAAGTTTAAAATCCTTTCCCAAGGAAATGTGGAGCTTTCCAGTTTGACCTTCATAAAGGAGTCTTCTAAAAGGTTGTCCAATCAGTAGGTCGAAACCCCATATATCAAAGATATAAAAGTTCAAATGAACCATGGAGCCTTCTACCATAAAGGGTAGGACATTAATAATTCCAAGACTGGGGACTAATCGTCCCGAAGATTCCTTTATGACCTTTGTTGTGGCGGTTAAAACAAGTTTCCCAAATAAATTAAGTGCAAAAGCTTCGGACATAATATTGATCCCCACAACAGGATTATAGAGAGCGTTAAATTGATCAGAATTATAAGCATAGCGTATAGTTATAGAGGGTGTGTCCACTCGGATCACTTCAGAGGAAAGCTCTGACTCCTCTAACCATTCGCTACTCATAACCGAGATAAGCTCTCTCAATTGACGTTCACTTGGTAAACAAATGCTATAATGGCCGCTTTGGGGTTTGTCTATAGAATGGTAGTTTGAAATGTTTCCAAAATCGGCAAAAAGATCGGATTCTATATCCAGCATGAAATCAAGTGGTGGAATTTCTTCCTTTTGTGGCTCAAAACTTGGGATAGCTGAAGTAGGTGAAGAATTCGGCAGAGTGTCTACTTCGGCTTCGTAGGTTTTATCATGGAGGGCATTATCCATCTCAGCTTCTAGGATTCTATTCAAGATCCCCTTAGCTTCATCAGTAGGGATACGAAAGAAAGAACCTCTAGCCATAGTATGCAGCATTTGTTTATTATCTTTCTGAAGACCTCGAAAAAAGTGAAATAAAAGAACAGTGTCTTCAAGCAAAAGTTTTGGACCAGATTCTAAAAGATCAGAAAAACGTTTCCAGGATTTCCCCAAAGTTTCATTATCTTTTTGTTTAAAAGATAGGACTTCGAGTCTAAGGTCACCAGTACGGTCAAGGGAATAAAAATCTAGACAAAAGTTGGCTCTTAAAACTCCCCATTCACCTTGCTGTTGACTTACCTTCTGACTATACCATCGTCTAGCTTCTCCTCTTAAAGAAAAAGGAAAAAGCTTCCAACGTAAAGTCTTATCAGAGATGCCATCAATGCGAAGACAATCGCATGTCTGCTCAAAATCTCTAATATGAAGGTAAGGGTTTTCGTCTTCCTTTCCCGAAAAAGATAAATTTTGAATCATCGCAATCAACCTTGAACTTAACTTATACTGGGATGTTTGGATAGGCTGTGATGACTCCCATGGTAAAAGGTCAGTTGCTGAAGGTGTTGCGGCATCAAAGATAGATATAGAACCTTGGTTTTTCCATTTTTGGTAAAAAGAAAAAGAAAGAATGAAAAAGATAAGAAAATAAAAAGTATGAATACAAGCTAGTAGTAAGACTCAAGGTTATCTCAGCAAACCGTCTTTCTCCCCGGCAACGGCGCCAGAAATGCTTGTTGATATTTGGTAACGCAATTAGGAAATAGGATCCGCAAGCGCACGGATATCGGTGAGCACTTCACCCGAGATGTTATCCTGGGTATCGTATTTATATTTTTACCTTTAGGAGAAAGAGTGCATCTGACTAACCAAATCTATTACTACTAACCTTTAGGCTACAACCACTATGATTCAATGTGAGTGATGTATAGAGAAGACTACAACCGCACTCTTCTTCTAACCTTGGTAAGGATGATCTACTGTTCTATTGGGGAGGTTTACGGAATCTAGACACCACAAAGGATGTTCAACCCGCACCTATAAACCCTATCGATCCTGCTAACGGGATATGGAATACAAAGGTAACTCGGAATTGTCACGTTCCTCGCTACTACCACGGTCCGGCTAGACGAGGGGATATCTATGAGTATCCTAGCTTAAACACCACGTTTACGCTAGAGATGATTACTCTAAACTCTACGCGAAGAGATCAAAGTAAATTCATAAACCAAAGAACAATAAAACAAAGAACTTACTAGAATTTAGAAGTCGAAATACTGAAGAATCCTGAGAACAAGCCTCGGGTTAGAAGAACTTGCTCCCGCAGGTACAACCTCGGAGTAGACACCGACAGGCCGACTTCCTCTGATCTACACCTCCACTCTATCTCTCTCAATCTAGTAGAACTAATTCTACTTTCACATTGGATGCTAAGCCCTAAGAGGTGGGAACCCTAGAGGGAACCTCTCTCTCTAAACCCTAACTAGAGATATGCAACTGAATAATGAATTGGGGTCTTCTCCACCAGGGGTCAGGGGCCTTGCTTATATAGCCCTTTTGGATGAATCTGGACCGTCGGATCAAACCGACCTTCATCCTACGGTTTTCCTTGATCCTCAAAGGCGGTGGAGCATAATCCGCGAGACTCGACCTGATTGGTCCCGGGGGCAGGGCGGGCGCCCTAGGGCACAGGGCGGGCGCCCTGTGTCCTGGCCCGTTACGGCTCCCGTTTGTTCCCGTGGCTTTTGGAATCTTCTAGATGTAAGATAATTACGTGTTCGGTTAATATCCCGTCATTAATCCGACATGTGGGTCTTTCTTCCGTATTTCCTGATAACCCCCTACAGAAATAGATAAACAGCAAGACTCGTGGAATTCTGTTAGATCAAACCCTAATTCTAGGTGTTGCTTGCATATAGGTCCTTTTCTTTATTTATTTGATGGTTATAATTGATACTTAAGAACCGTCAACAGGGTCCTTCAGTGAGCTATAGTTTCAAATGGTGGCTGAACTAGACCAAACCTATATAATCCTTTTGTTGTCCTCATGTAGCTCTACAGCAAGGTGAAAATGGTTTAGTTTTTGGATTAGTGGATCAGGAGATAGAGGTGGAAGAAAATCGCTGTTCAGAGAAATGTTTGCAGTAGACTTGTAGCTTCTTTAGGTTTTGAATCTGAAATTTCACATGTCGTGGCCGACCGGCTTCAGAGCCTGGCTGTCGCGTGGCTCTCCCGTCGCGTGAGCGAGTGCCACAGCATCGGTGTGCGCATGTTGGAGTGGTAAATCGAGCGCTTCGCCTGCTGCCTCCCTCGTCCATTCAATTGCTGCTCTTCCTCCCCCTACCTGCTCTTCTCCTCTGCCACGAACAGTAGCAGTAGGAGCAGCGATGTCGCCGCCAAAATCCATCGCAGGCACCACACCTCGCCCTAATCCACCTCGCCAGCATCACCTTGGCATCCTCCTCTCAACCTTGGACCTAGCAGCGCTATCGTTATTCGCAGAGGTGAGGAGCCTCATCGTCAGTGGCTGCCATGGCCGCCATTATCGTCGCGAGATCAACCTCGCCGTGGCCATGCTCATCCCGTCGCCCTCTTTCCTCTCTTGCACGTGTTCTAGCTTGGAATTAGGTCGCTGATGGTTGAGTCAAAGTCCGTTGGCCAATCCGCTCACCGAGCTTGCCGGAACGCCTCGCGTTCTGACCGCGCCATGGTCGCCGGTCGCCGTGTCCATGGCCATGCACCTTGCTGCGACTTTACTGGTGCTGGACCCAGCGCTAGTTCTCCGTCCCGAGTCCCCTAAGCCGTCCCTATGCCGCACCGGTGGTCTCCTTCGTTGGAGACGATGAGACCATCGCCGCAGCTAACCACCGCCGCACGCACAGCTCGGTCATGCCGCCTTTGACGCCGCTGTCTAAGCCCAAAACCCAAACTCGGTTAACCATCTAGCCTAGTAGATGCGCGGGGTTGTGGGGAATACGCTGGTGCTCGCCCCTTCGCCAGAAAGTTTGCCGCCGGCATGCTACGGCCGGTCAAGGTGCTGCCCTGCCTCTATCCCTATGATGTGTGGGTCCAGGTTGACCTCGGGTCCCAGCCGTCAACCCCTGGGGGTACACAGAGCTGGGTACATGTAGCTGCATCTAGGGTTTAGATGTTTTCGTTTTAATCTTTTCCAGATTTGATATCCAACTTTGGAAATTCATATAAAATTGTAGAAAAATCATAAAAAGGTAAATGAGGACTTTTTGGAATCCTCATGATGTGTACTATGCAGTTGTGTATTAAAATGTTATATGTTAGTTGATGTTTTCTGGAGTTTGAAATTACTTTTGTTAGGCACTTTATTTAATTGTGTGATTTTGGTAATTCGATATCTCACTGTACATTGATCCTTTTGCTATGAAAATTTTGTGGGGTGCTAATCATGATATGTAGATGCCACTGTTAAATTTTTGTCATGTTTGGATGACATATGATTCAATTATAAATACTTCTTTGTATATGCCTAATATTGAGTATGCATTTGTTTATTATGATATCTCTTAAACTACTTGTCAAATTGAGATGAAATTTTTATGGTAGCCTACTGGTACCTTGTGCATACTCATTAATTTTATTAGATTTTTCTGGACACATTTTATAATTATTAATTTTTATGCCTATGCATTTAAATAAATAGAAAAGTCCAGGTAAATAAATGTTTACATAAGTAACATGATGTGATTTGGTGTTCTTTTAACATGTTCTAAATGTTGGTCAAGTTGGTTTGGCCATTTGCCATGTTTTAAGGATATATTATCATATAATTTTATAATTCGTTGATTTCTGGATAGTTTTAAAAGAATTACAATTTGAGCAATGCTATGCTGGTTTTCATGCTCCAAGTTGTATACAAGAGTTGTAGTAAACTTCTTGAAGTAGTTTCTGTTCAAATTTGGTGGCAATTGGCCTAATGGTTTAGGAACTATGCATGCTTTAAGAAGTGTCCTGTTGCAGTTTGCTCTCTGTTTGCCCAGAACAGGTTCTGGGAATATATGTTTTCGACCTAGTAAAGTTGGGAATCAGGCCTTGGTATCTGAAGATGAAATGTAGGCAATTTCATAAGCTTTCCAGAATGTCCTCATGCATGTCCATTGGAGTTATAGAACCCAGTTATAAATTTTCAAGGTTGCTGCTGCCAGCATGTCAATGTGTTGAAATTTTAGGAACTTGTTATATGTGTGTTAAGTCTTAACTTTGTGGTGCTTAGTGGTTTTAGGGATGTTTAAACATGTTAATACCAAAGAGGAGATTTGTACCTAAGCGTGAAGTTATTTGAATAGAGCACCACATGACTTGGTCCTTGTGCTTATGATGTTGCTATGTCATTACTTTCATCTTCGCATCATTCATGCATGTTCATAAATCATCATGTCATCCTTGGTGCATACATGAAATTCATTTAGTGCATATACATGCAATAGGTGTGCCGAGGATTGTGTCATGAGCGTCCCGCAAGGCGTGAACCCTGAAGTTGGAGTCCGTTCGGGAGCCGGAGGTCTAGTCCGACGTAGCCGGAGGAGACACGGGAGCCGTTCGTGAAGCCAAGTCTGAAGCCTTCCTCTGGCGATTAAGGCAAGCCCCGGAGCATTATAAGTCTCCTACTTTCAAAGCAATTATCTCTCTATATATATATGTTATATATATGTATTGTTGCATTACGTTATAGGAGTTGGTTGAAAACCCTTGCTGCATTAATAACACTCCTTGTCCAGCAATATGAACCCTGAATCCTATGTAGACAAGATCGCGTCTATGCTTAGCCATGCTTAATTAGACTGGTAGAAGTCGGGTGATTCCCTGTCACCTGCGAGATATAGGGCATTTCCTGGTCACGGTTAGCTATATTTGCTATCGTGGAAAAGAACCATATGTTAATATGAATAATAGACTGGGTGGGATCTTACGATTGTAGTGATGCTGCCTATGTCGATTAAGGACCGAGACCTGGAGCCTTCTATGTTATTTTGAACGCATGCCTGACACTTAGCTGGCCGGCCTGAGGTTGCCGACCATGAAGCCGAGTAGCTCAACTCAGGCTGCGAAGTCAAAAAGTGGAAGTTGCTTCGGAAGGGAGCCAGGGGAGTCCAAGGGTAGGTGAGTTCAAATTTCTAATCGTCCTAGCCACTGGTATCCCTAAGAATGCGATATTGTTCGAGCCCACCCTGAGTTGTACCAAAGGTTATCTACGACTACCTTTAGCGGGGTTTGCCGGATGAGTGTCAGGAATACCCCCTCAGCTGAGTTGGAATCGATTCGAGTCGCCATCTCTCCCGGATAGTAAGAAACTTGACTGGTTATCTCCAGCGTAGATACACTAATTATATTGATGGTTCAGAATTGATGATATGATGATGACCTTATTATACCTGCTACGATTAATATTGTTTGCTCCTAATAAGTGAGTGCTCTAACACATGTGCTAATATAGTTGATAGGTTAATGATGATGAACTTGATGCTAAGTTTAATTGGTTACTTACGCTCATAGCTCTTTTATGCAAATGCGTCAAGCTAGCCCTACCTTATAAAACCTTGCATGATCCTTGGTGTCCTTATTTATGCTTTTTGGAGGGTAAGTCTAGCTGAGTACATTCTCGTACTCAGGGTTTATTCCCACCTATTGCAAGTAGCAGATTCTTATATGTTGCTGCAAGTATTGTCTTGGCCACGTGGGCATGAAGTGTAGACCATATGGGCATGGTCTCTGTAGCTTCTCTTCTAATATGCTTTTGCAGGATGTGACTATGTACTGGCTGTACTTAAACTTAGAATGGTTTCAATGTATATTGCTTCCGCTAATTCTTATTTTGTTTTGTAATAACTTATTCATACTCTGATGTATGAGATGACTTTTGGACTATTGTAACAAGTGGTGTGTTATGTTGAATCACTACGATCTTGGCTCGTTATGGTTTGGTTTGAAATCCCTCGGGATTTCGTGGACTACTGGAGTTATATGGGCTCAAGTTTGAGAATTTGATCGCTTCGGCAATTGTTTTTGGACTTGTGCTCTTATAATTTAGATGGTTCCATGACAAATAATTCCTTGATGACAATAAATGAGTTGTAGTACTTTTCTTAAGATTTTCAAAAAGCTGAAGAGCATAATTTTTGGTTAAGTAGATTTTTAGTTACAGTTGCTTAAATTTCTGCGTCTGTTTCTGCCCAAAACCAGATAGGGTTGCCTTGTTGGTAATGTGTGGCCTTCTTAATAGTAGAATTAGCTTTAGGTGTTTATAACACAGTTGTTTACAATTTGCTAAGCTTTCTAAAAAGTCTAGAACCATATTTATTGGACACGTGGAACTCTAGTTATAGCTGTTTAAAATTGCACATCAGATTCTGTCCATATTTTGGACAGAGATGCATTTATTAGATTAATTGACCTTGTTAATTGTAAAATCTTCTTAATATGAGATTGAGAAAGTTGTAGGTAACTTTATAAGATTTTGAAAAAGTTATGAGTTATGTTTGTTGTAGGTCTAGAACTCTAGTTATGCTTCTCTGAAGTTCCTATCAGTTTTCTGTCTATAATTGTACCACTGCTATTTGGGCGGCATGTGCAATTATTTTTATAGTGTAAATGTTGTTTGCTGTGGTTGTAGTGAATACCAATGTTGTAGCTAATTTTATAATCTTGCTTGTGTTCAAATTGCATGACCATAGGCCTGATAGTTTATGAGTTATAAATTTGACAAATGATCTGTCATGTTTGGTCTATGCTCTGTGCAGATTTGAAGGATTTCATTGTTTGACCTAGTTATATATGAAATCATATCTTAGTGATAATATAAGAGTTATAGTGCTTTCCTTAAGCTTTCAAATTATCCTAGATCACCCCTTTTGGTGTTGTAGAGCTCTAGTTATAAGCTTGTGAAGTTGTATGGCAAAATCTGTCCAAGTCTGGATAGAGGTGCTCAATTGTGCTTGATTGACCTTGTTAATTGTGGAATCACCTTATGATGATAATAAATATGTTTAGATAATTTAATAAGCTTTCTAGAAAGTTAAGGTTCATGTTTGTTTGATGTCTGTAACTCCCGTTATGCATTTTTAAAATTACTACTACTTTTCTGTCCTAGTTCTATGCAGATCTAAAACATTGGCATGTTTGACCTGGTTAGCTTTGGAATAAGCTTTTGATGATAATAACAATGCTGTAGGTAATTTTATTAGCTTTCTAGAAAGTATAGGATCACCTTCTTTGGATGTCTGGATCTCCAATTATGGTTAAAACACGTGGTTGTTGTGCTGCTGTCTAGAAACTGCATGTGTAGGTTGATTGCTTTGGCTTACTCTTGCTTGGATAAATACGATTAACTAGTTTTTGTTTGATGGATGCTTGCAGCAGCTTGAATGTACTTGTCTTGTGTGTGATGCTAGATGTGCTTGCCATCTCCTATGTTATGCTTAAGTGATGATTAAGTTAAATAGCTTTACGTGTTTATGCTAAGTTGGTATGCTTTCATGATTGCTTTGCATATTGCACTTCTATGCATTTATACATATACATTGTTACACCTCATTTAGGTATGTTAGATGCACCATGAGAAGGATGTGATGTTGGAGCCGAACCCGAAGATGGTGTTTGGAGATCTATCCAGAAGACGGGAGGACCAAGCAAGTGTCATGATGGGAGATACTCGCCAAGCGAGTGTCATTTAACAAACACTGACCTAGTGTTGGATCCTAGACAAGCCTCGGAGCATTCTAAGCCTCCTATATTTTTATAAACATCAAATTAAGTTATATATGTTTGATGCATTAGGTTGTAGGAGTTAAATGAAAACACTTGATGCATATATCTTCCTTGTCCAGATATATATATACCATGAATCCTATGTAGGTCTAGGATCGAATACATATGCTTAGCCATGCTTAGTCGGTAGAAGTCGGGTGATTTTCTGTCACCTGCGAGATATAGGGAGATATCTAGTCATGATTGGCTATATTTGCTATCGTAGAAATAACCATGTGTTAATAAATAAAAGGAGACCGGGCGGGATTGAGATAGAGAAGCGACAGGGCATGGAGGTCCTGGGTGCCTTTCTATTCCCATCTATGTCGTTTAAGGACCGATGCGCTATACGTCCTCATATTATGTTGAACGCATGCTTAACACTTAGTTGGCCGGATAAATTGTTCCGACAGCAAAGCCAAGTAGCTCAACTCAGGCCGGGACCCTGTTAAGTGGAAGTGCACACCCTAGAGGTAGAAAGGATGTGCAGGAAACTAATGGCGTGAGTCCAAGGGCAGGTAACCAGTCCCGAACGTCCTGGCAGATTGGATTCCCTGAGAGTGCGGCGTTGATTTGGCCCGTGAATTTGGTTCCTGGGTTGTACCAAAGGTGACCTATGGCTGCCTGGCACGGGTATACCGGGATTTGTGTTAAGAATAATTCCCCAGCTGGGTAGGAATTGATTCGAGTCGCCGTCTCTCCCGGATAGTGAGAACTTGACTGAGTAGCGGTAACGTAGAAACACCTAATGGAACTTAATGGTTATGATGATTGAAAGCATCTAGGCCCCAAGGTTTGGTTTCGGCAATTGATGACAACGCTTTATTACCATGACTAACGTGTGTTTTGCAGAAACTTTGGTAAGTTAGGTCATGGAGGTTATAACTGCTTTGGGCACCATGGTATTCATGTCCCTTGATGGAAATCGTTTCGGTTTTCAAAAGAGTAACGTCAAGATTAAGGACGGTTAGTTCCGGATGTCGAGGTGTTGAGATACATTCGGAATAGTCGTTAGGATCTTCGTTTTTCTCTTTTGGCCGTACTATAAAGGGGGGCATGAGCGGGTGGCTTGACCTAGGCGAGTCCTTTGTTTAGGTGTGGTGCACACTTGTTAAACTTGGCGCTAGGCAGCTCTAGAATAGCTCAAAGTTCAGTTGGAAGCAACTTGGTTCAAGTTGCGACGCGTTTCGGAAAGTTTCGGGTCGTTTTCCCTTGACCGGACACGGTCTTCGGCATGACCGGACGCGTCCGGTCAGTTCAGTTCCGCGGCTAGGGTTTCGGCTCTGACGACCGGACACGGTCCTTGCGAGGACCGGACGCGGTGGTCAGAAGTCGACACGTGTCACTTGAGGGAAACACCCGATCGGACGCGACCTGGGTGTGATCGGCGCGTCCGATCACAGTCCAGTAAGGTCCAGAGACGACCGGACGCATTCGGTCATCACCGATCGGACACGGTCTCGCGTCCGGTGCGTTTACAGTAAGCTCCCTGCTCGATCGGACGCGTCCGGTCACCCCTGACCGGCGCGTCTGGTCACTCAGTTGATTTTTCGGTTTTCGACCGTTACGAGCGACCGGCGCGTCCGGTCACTTCGACCGGTGCGTCTGGTCAGCCCGTGTTTTGCTGAGTCAGCGTGTAACGGTTCATTTCGTCTGTGGGGTGTATAAATACATCCCCACCACCTCTTTTAGAGGTCTCTTGCTCATTTGATCAGCTGAGAAAACCCTTTAGAGTGCAAGGGAGTGCAAGAGCTCTAGTGAGGATAGAGATTTGAGAATCAAAGCTTGAGAGTTCCTCACTAGCCATTAGAGAGTAGCAAGTGTGCATCCACCTTCTCATTTGGGCTCGTTGTGGTCAAGTGAGAGTTCTAGCTTGTTACTCTTGGTGATCGCCATCACCTAGACGGCTTGGTGGTGATTGGGAGTTTGGTGATCATCCGGCGGAGCTTGTGGATGACCCAACTCATCTTGTGAGCGGTTTTGGGTGATTCACCGTGACGGAGTGTCGAAGAATCAACCCGTAGAGAGCACTTGATCCTTGCGCTGATCAAGGGGGAGCTACACCCTTGCGCGGGTGCTCCAACGAGGACTAGTGGGGAGTGGCGACTCTCCGATACCTCGGAAAAACATCGCCGTGTTCCTTGCCCCTTACATTCAAGCATTTACATTCTCGTATTTACTTTCATTGCTTGATTTACATTCCTAGAATTGCCATGCTAAACTAGGATTGGAAACTAGGGTGCAAAACTTTTTATCGGTAGACTCTCTAGGAACACAAGTAGGCACTAGGGGTGAATTCCGGCTTGTAGGATTTAATTCTTGCAATTAATTTTTAGAAAAGCCCAATTCACCGCCCCTCTTGGGCATCTTGATCCTTTCAATTGGTATCGGAGCCGTGTTGCTCCTAATTTAGGCTTTACCGCCTAGAGCAAGATGTCTAACGGGGAAGGACCACCTCCCACCTTTGAGGGGGATGATTTTCCATATTGGAAAATCCGCATGGAGGCGTATCTCGAAGCCATAGATGTTGGGTGTCTTAGAGCCGCAACCCAAGGGCTTCCCGCTATCAAGGATCCCGCAAACCCCATTGGTGACGAGGAGAAGTACGACCGGTGGAATGCAAAGGCCAAAAATGCACTCTACCGGGGCTTAGGCAAAGATATCTTCAATCGTGTGCGTAATGCAAAGAACGCTCATGAATTGTGGGAAAATCTTTGTGCTCTCCATGAGGGAACTAAGAGTGAGCGTGAGGAACGATATCACATTGCTTTAAAGAAAATTAATTCTTTTGAGATGCTTCCCAAAGAAAGTGCTAATGACATGTACACTCGCTTGAATGTTCTTGTAGAGGACCTCAATGCTCTTGGGCTCACTCAAATGAGCCAATCGGATGTTGCAAGGAAGATCTTGAGTTTTCTTCCCGTTGAGAAGTATGGTCACATTGTCACCGTGCTTCACCAAAGTGATCTTTCCACCGCAACACCGACACAAGTATTGGGGAAGATCAATGCTCATGAGATGTACATGCACATCACTCCGGAAGAAGGCTCATCATCTTCCAAGAAGAAAGACTTGGCCTTCAAAGCTAGCCATGACAAGAAGAAGAAGAAGAAGGGCCAAGCCATGATGGTGCAAGAAAGCTCAAGTGAAAGTGATGTCGATGATGAATCACTTGCACTCATGGTGAAAAAGACCACCAAGATGCTAAAGAAGCTCAACAAGAGTGGCATCAAGTTCGATGGCAAGAAAAAGAAATTCTTCACAAGTAGCAAAAGAAAGCCAATCTCGGAGATGGATTGCTACAATTGTGGTGAACTTGGCCACCTAGCTCATCAATGCCCTAGACCGCCAAAAGACAAGTACAAGAACAAGAACAAGGGCAAGAAAAATGATTCAAGTGATGAAGAAGAAGAGAGGAAGAAAAACAAGCCATACAAGAAGAAGGATGGCAAGAAGAAGGAGTTCTACAAGAAGAAGAAGGGAGGAAAGGCATACATTGTTGGTGATTGGCTCACCGACATTGAATCATCTTGTGAGTCCTCCGAAGATGAAAGCAATGATGAGAAAGAGAAGGTTGCCGCTTTTGTAATGGGGCCATCATCTTCACCGACATCTTCATCACCACCTTCACCGCCTCCTTCACCATCATCGTCCACTACTCACCTATGCCTTATGGCCAAGGGTGAACGAAAGGTACAAAACCATGATAGTGATGATGATGATGATGATAGTGATAGTGATGATGAATATGATGCACCTTCTTATGATGAACTTATAAAATTGTTGAACAAATATACTAAAATCATAAGAAGGACAAGAAATGAAAATGATGAACTTCAAAATGAAAATGAATCACTCTCATCAAAGCTTGAAAATGCTCAAAAGACTAGTGGTGAGCTTAGAGATCAAAATGAAGTTATGTCTTCTCATCTCAAGGAGCTCAAAACCTCTAATAAAGAGCTTAAAGATCAACATGATAAGCTTGAGAAGAAGAATGATGAGCTCATTACTAGACATAACTCTCTAAAAGAAAAATACACCACATTGAAAATTGACTATGATAGTCTTGTGGTTGCTAATGAACTTGCTCTTGAGACACATGATGCTACTAACAATGTTGTTAAGTGTGATATAGCTACATCATGTGATGACTTGATCATTGAAAGCATTGAGCAAGGTTCTAGTAGCAAAGGCAAGAGTGTGGGTGAGTCAAGCAACTATGATGATTATGCCAAGATCAAGTGTGAGAATGAGAAGCTTGCAAATGAGAACAAGAAGCTTAAAGGTTTGATAGCTCTTGAGAAGCAACCAACAAATGAGTCACTCATTGAAGAAAACAAAAAGCTCAAGCAAGAAAAAGAGCATCTCAAGACCGGTCTAAGCAAGTTCACAAGAGGTCAATATTTGCAAAGTGAGCTCCTCATGAACACCGTAATGAAGATGGATAGAAGTGGTATTGGGTACTTGGCAAATCAAGAGAAGAAGGCAAAAGCTCAACAACAACAAGGCAAGTCAAAGCCCAAGCCAAAGAGATGTGTTGAGTGTGGTCAAGAAGGTCATTTTGCTCATGAATGCAAAACTCCACCACCACAACCCTTGCCCAAGCATGCTAGACCCTTTGCCTTCAATGCTCATTATATGCTAAGAAAAGATTCAAATGGAAAGATGAAAGTCATGTTTTTGGGTCCCCCAAACAAGAATAGGCCAAAGAAAATTTGGGTTGCCAAGTCACTAGTTGAGAAAGTCAAGGGCCCCTCTCAAGTTTGGGTCCCTAAACAAAAAGCTTGATCTCTTGTGTGTAGGTGAACTACAAGACCGGTGGATCTCATTGGGTTATTGATAGTGGTTGCACTCAACACATGACCGGTGATCCTCGTATGTTCACCTCCATTGAAGAGAATGGGATATGTCAAGAGAAGATCACATTTGAGGATAACTCAAAGAGCAAAGTCAAGGGTATAGGCAAGATTACAATATCAAATGATCACTCACTCTCAAATGTGCTCTATGTTGCTTCATTGAGTTTCAACTTATTATCCGTCGGGCAACTTTGTGACCTTGGCTTCCAATGCTTGTTCACACCAAATGAAGTGGAAGTTTCAAAGATAGATGACAAGCAAGTGATATTCAAAGGCTTTAGATACAACAATCTTTATCTTGTTGACTTCACCTCCGAAGATGCAAATTTGATGACATGTTTGTTCACCAAGACTTCACTTGGTTGGCTTTGGCATAGGAGGCTTGCTCATGTTGGAATGAACACTCTCAACAAGCTATTGAAGAAAGAACTAGTGAGAGGATTGAAGGATGTGAAGTTTGAAAAGGACAAACCTTGTAGTGCATGTCAAGCGGGCAAACAAGTTGCAAACACTCATCCAACCAAAGCTTTCATGTCAACTTCAAGAGTGCTAGAACTTCTTCACATGGATTTGTTTGGGCCTACAACATACAAGAGCTTAGGTGGTAATCTCTATTGTCTTGTGATAGTGGATGACTACTCAAGGTACACATGGACCTTCTTCCTTCATGACAAATCCGAAGTGGCAAATTGCTTCAAGAAGTTTGCAAAGAGAGCTCAAAATGAATTTGAAGTCAAGATAAAGAAGATTAGAAGTGACAATGGCAAAGAGTTTGACAACACCAACATTGAAGCTTATTGTGATGAAATTGGAATCAAGCATGAGGTCTCTTCAACCTACACTCCTCAACAAAATGGTGTAGTTGAGAGAAAGAACCGGACCTTGATCACCCTTGCAAGAACAATGCTAGATGAGTACAACACTCCGGAAAAGTTTTGGGCTGAGGCAATCAACACCGCATGCTATGCTTCAAATCGCCTCTTCCTACAAAAGTTTCTTGGCAAGACCCCCTATGAGTTGCTTAATGGGAAGAAGCCGGACGTCTCATTCTTCTGGGTGTTTGGTTGCAAATGCTACATCTACAAGAAGCGTCAACACCTAGGGAAGTTTCAAAGACGTTGTGATATTGGTTTTCTTGTTGGTTACTCATCAAAGTCCAAAGCATATAGAGTATTTAACCATGCCACCGGTTTGGTTGAAGAAACATATGGTGTGGAATTTGATGAATCTAACGGCTCCCAAGGAGCAATTGAGAATTGTGATGATGTAGGTGATGAACCCTTGAGGGAGGCCATGAAGAACATGCCCGTGGGAGACATCAAGCCAAAAGATGATGAAGACGATGTACAAATCATTGATCCACCATCTTCATCACGTGTGCCTCAAGATGATGACAAGAATGAGAGAGTTGAAAATGAAGACACTTATATCTCTCATGAACAAGCCGAGGCACAAGCTCAAGATGTTGATGCTCCCCATCCACCTCCTCAAGTGGTTGATAGAAGAAATTCACCTCTACTTCAAGCACATCCACAAGAACTCATCATAGGGAGTCCTACTAAGGGAGTAATGACTCGATCTCAAAAGCTTGCTTCTTTTGTTGAACATCACTCTTTTGTCTCTTGTGTTGAACCCAAGAATGTAGAAGAAGCTCTTCAAGATCCGGATTGGGTGAATGCCATGCATGAAGAATTGAACAACTTCACCCGCAATCAAGTATGGACACTTGAAGAGCATCCTAAAGGTGCAAGAGTCATTGGAACCAAGTGGGTGTTCCGAAACAAGCAAGATGACCAAGGCATAGTAGTGAGGAACAAGGCAAGACTAGTTGCAAAGGGGTTCTCTCAAGTTGAAGGCCTTGATTTTGGAGAGACCTTTGCACCCGTTGCAAGACTTGAAGCCATTCGTATCCTCCTTGCATATGCATCACATCATGATATGAAACTATATCAAATGGATGTGAAAAGTGCATTCTTAAATGGCTTTATAAATGAACTAGTCTATGTTAATCAACCTCCCGGGTTTGAAGACCCTAGATATCCTAATCATGTTTATAGGTTGTCCAAGGCGCTATATGGGCTCAAGCAAGCCCCTAGAGCGTGGTATGAGCGCCTCCGAGACTTCCTCATTGAGAAGGGCTTCACCATTGGGAAGGTCGACACCACACTATTCACCAAGAAGCTTAATGGGGAGATCTTCATTTGTCAAGTGTATGTTGATGATATCATCTTCGGGTCAACAAATGAAGATTATTGCAAGGAACTTGGTGAATTGATGTCGAAGGAGTTCGAGATGTCAATGATTGGTGAGCTCACTTTCTTCCTTGGTTTTCAAGTCAAGCAAATGAGAGAAGGGATTTTCATCTCTCAAGAAAGGTATACCAAGGATCTTCTCAAAAGATTCAAGATGGAAGAATGCAAACCAATCAAGACCCCAATGCCATCAAATGGACATCTCAACCTAGATGAGGGAGGTAAACCGGTTGATCAAACTCTCTACCGTTCTATGATTGGTAGCTTGTTGTACCTTACCGCATCTAGGCCCGATATCATGTTTAGTGTGTGCATGTGTGCTCGCTTTCAAGCATGCCCTAAAGAACCTCACTTAAGTGCCGTGAAAAGAATCCTAAGATATCTTAAGCACACCCCAAGCATTGGTCTTTGGTATCCCAAAGGAGCTAGATTCCAACTAGTTGGCTATTCCGATTCGGATTATGCCGGTTGCAAAATTGATAGAAAAAGCACATCCAGAGGGTGCCATTTGCTTGGGAGATCTTTAGTATCTTGGTCATCTAAAAAGCAAAATAGTGTGGCTTTGTGCACTGCCGAGGCGGAATACATTGCCGCGGGGGCTTGTTGTGCACAAATCTTATATATGAAACAAACTCTCCTAGACTAAGGAATTGTTCTTGAAAAGGTGCCACTTTTATGTGACAATGAAAGTGTCGTTAAAATTGCTAACAATCCGGTACAACACTCTCGCACCAAGCACATTGATATCCGCCATCACTTTCTAAGAGATCACGTTGCTAAAAATGACATATCACTGGAAGGTGTAAGAAGTGAAAATCAATTAGCGGATATCTTCACTAAACCTTTGGATGAGGCCACCTTTTGTAGGCTAAGAAGTGAACTCAATGTGCTTGATTCAAGCAACTTTAAAAAATGAGCATGTGTTGTCCCTTGCATTGCATTGTTTTATATGTCATGTTTATTTTATCGCAATGCATTTAGGGCTTGGCTAACACGGTTACGATAACCCTCCTTTGGAGGAGTGAAGAAGCCTAACCGTGGATCAAACTTGACAAGCAACCTAGCTTTACTTTCTTGTATTGCATTGCATATGCATGGTTGTTTGTTTGTCGTTTCTTTTCGGTTTAGCTTTGAGCAACCTCTGTGTTCGTCCATGGATAGAGAGAGCATTTTGACGCTCCTAAAGGTCCAAAAACTCTATTGCATGGCCATACGTTGCTCCTCGGGTGTTTATTGCCTATTTTCTTAAAAATAATACTAGCCCAAGGCAAACTATTTTTGAAAAATTTGAGGGTTTGAGTGAGGTCACTCATATCAGGTTCCAATTGGTGTTTATTTGTGTCTCTTTGAATTGGAACTTGATTGGGAGAAGTCGTGTCGGAGTTTGGAACGAAGAAGGGCGAAGAACAGCGACCGGACGCTGGACCGGACGCTGCACCAGACGCAGTGATGCTTCACCACCGCGTCCGGTCCCGGCGTCCACCAGCACGTCCGGTCATCCAGAAGACCAACTCCAGATCTAGTGACCGGACGCTGCACTGGACGCGCCTCTGTTGACCACCGCGTCCGGTCCCGGTTACCACCACCGCGTCCGGTCATTCGCGATGAATTCCCGAGTTCCCCTCGACCGGACTCTGACCGCGTCCGGTCAGTCCTCACCGGACGCGTCCGGTCGCTCCAGGAGCTTACTGGAGTGTGACTGGACGCTGCACCACCACGTCCGGTCATAACGACCACCGCGTCCGGTCATCGCGCGTCGAGCGGATCTAACCCCTTCATAAAACGGTTCGTCCTCAGCCGTGTTTTTCACCCGCACGCGCTATTCCACCGCCGCCTGCCCTAACTCGCCAAATCCGCCGAGTCGCCGTCGAATCGCCGGAGCCGCCGCGCCCTTGCCGTCTTCCTCGCCTCCGGCAAGCCCAGCCACGACCCAGCGCGCCTCCTCGCCCGCGCTTGCCCGCACGCTCTCGCTGCCGCCCTGACCGCAGCCGCGCCCGCGCAAGCCCGCTGCTGCGCCCTCGCCGCCGGTGAGCCGCTGTTCGCTGACCGCCTTGCCTTGCTAATTCTTCCACAGCAGCAGCTACGTCCTCCCTCGTTCCAAGCATCCACCCTAGCCCCTCGAATCGTTTTTCGGCCGCGCTCTCTCTCTAGGGTTTTGCCCTAACCCTAGCTCAAGAGCTCGTTCGACGAATTCGGGGAATCTCGCGATCTAGGTCACCTCATCTTGTCACCGTCGTCTCGTCGATCCGAGCGAGTTTGTCGGTGTGTCAGGGTGAGATCAGTTTGCTGAATCCGAGGCCAAGCCTGCGGATACGGATTGAGGCCAAGCCTCTCGAGTGACAGTTCACCATTTTTTAGAGGTTTTCAGTCAGTTTGTCAGCATGGTGCGTTGCAAGAACGCCGGTGGTGCTCCTGGTGACGGGGATGATAGTCCTCCTCGTCGGTCTGAGATTGCGCGTGGAAAGCGCATCAAGATAATGGCCAGAAAGAAGAAGAAGACACTTACAGAGGCAAAGATTGCTCAGGCCGTGGCAGATACAGCAGAGCAGGCAGAGAGAGGTGGCAGGAGCAGTGGCATACGCATAGGCGAGAGTCGCTTTCATCTTGAAGGTCGACAGCTCGGCACTGAGGCCACTGAGGGTACAGAGGATACTGGAGCTACAGAGGGTATGTCAGTTGATCCACCTATAGAGGCTACAGAGGCTCCACAGGCTCCAGAGGCTACAGAGGATACAGAGGAGCAGCCAGCTCAGTCTCCACCACGTCGCCGCTCCACACGCGCACGTACTCAGGTGACTCCTAGGCCAGAGGGCCAGCGTCGTGGAGCACGTCCTCCTCCCAGAGCTAGAGGTTCACCCCCGGTCGAGCACTTTGACCTGAGGGGTGCTACTGCACGTCAGGTGCAAGGGTTGAGGTTCGTTGAGGTCAGCCGATGGTTTCCACCTGTGAGGGATCACAGAGCTTCAGAGGGTTTCTATACCCCACTTCAGGAGGATTTCTACAGGGCTTTAGTTGACAGCGGTATTGCTTTTCGACCACAGAGGGTATGTCGGCTTGAGTCACTAGTTGAGGTTGTGGGAGAGCAGCTTCGTCCGCACCTGTCCTTTCTGCCAGGTTTGTCAGATCTTCTTGGATGGACAGGTGCATACTGCGGCACATGGGTCAGAGAGTTTTATGCTTCACTGTGGATTGATCCTGCCCATGAGTTCATTCACTTTGCATTCGGAGGCTACGATCATAGACTTTACAACACTAGAGTGCGGGAGATTCTCAGACTCCCAGCTTCCGACACGAAGATACATCAGTTGTGCTTTGGTCAGACTCCTCCACCCAGACGCCCTCACGGCGGGGCAGTGCCACCTACAGACTTGGTTCGACCCTGCTTCCGTGAGCCTTTTGGCGAAGGGTCTTGTCGCACGCCTGCCAGCCTGACACCACTTGCTAGAGTTCTGGATGCTATAGTCAGACGCACTCTACTTCCCAGACTTGGCTACAGAGAGGGACTGACGCGGATGCAGCTATGGGTTGTTCACCACCTCCTCTCACAGACACAGTTTGACATTTGGGATCTCATACTTAGTGAGATGGAGGACACCATAGCTGAGGGCTTCAAGGGAAATCGTCAGCTGCCCTATGCACACTGGATCTGCTTCATCATTAGATCATCTATTCAGCTACCAGCAGAGATCAGAGCTGAGATATCAGACACTACCACTGCTTTCCCTGAGTATGATATCCGTCAGCTTTGGGCCTCAGTCACTAGAGATCAGGCCCCCGTGCCAGGACAGCGTGAGCGACCTGAGGTTCCTGAGACAGCAGCTGAGCAGGACACCACAGTTGATGAGCTTGCTGAGGCAGAGCTTGTCGATCTTGATGCTCAGCCTGCTGATCTTCCTGAGGATGTGACATCTGACAGCACTGATGAGGACTACCAGCCCATCCCCAGGTACCGGTCTCCTCGGTCTCACGACCACGAGGCCGGTGGCTCTGGTTCAGCCTCCCGCTCAGACCCAGCCATGGTGGCTATACTTGAGAGGCTGACCCAGGCACAGGAGCAGCAGCAGCAGTAGATACAGCGACAGGCTTATGACACAGCTACAGCACTCGCACAGATACAGGCTCGTCAGGACGAGTTTCAGCATCAGCAGCTTGAGATCCAGAGGCAGCAGGTTGAGATGCAGAGACAGCAGTACGAGATACAGCGACAGAGTGCAGCTAGTCAGCAGCAGTACTTGGATCTCCTGCGCCACCTTGTCACTGTTCCTCCGCCTGCTTCTGTCATGACTCATGCTTTACAGTCCAGTGGTCCGTCGAGTCAGGGACAGCCGAGCTTCCAGTTCACATCTCCACAGCAGCAGGTTCCCCAGTCGTTCCAGTCCCCGAGTTTCACTCCTATTCACACGGGGTTTACACCTTCAGACCAGCCTCGCCCTCACCTCCTGACAGGCACACCAATCGGTGACTACAGTGCTACCTACAGTGAGTTGACTGGTCAGCCGACACCCTCGCACACTACTACATTTACTACTTCTTCAGGGTTGTCAGCTCCCGAGGCAGCTATATCTCCAGTGACAGGGACCGGTACTACAAAGACTATTCCTTCGTCAGTTGCCTCGACAGATCCCCCTGCTATTGGCTCGCTACAGGCTCAGGTCACACAGACGGATCCTCTTGTTGCTACTACGTCAGTACCTGTTCCTGCTCAGACCCAGACCGCTTCACAGCCACGTGCTTCTTCAGAGGGTCAGCCAGATAGCTCAGATTCCGAGGGTGATTCTCTGCACTTCGTGATTACTCCGCGCACCTCGGCACCCGACACGACTCCGTCTGTCCCCCCGTCAGATCCTTAGATTAGCTTTTTGGCGCTTGATGCCAAAGGGGGAGAGAGAGTAGTTTCAGGGGGAGTTTTGATAGAGGGTTTTCGTTCTTTTGGTTGCTACATTCATGCATCATGTTTACTTTTCAGTCATTGCATTCGTGTGACATGTCGTCGTGTGATAAACTTTGAGTCTATTGTTTTATCTAGTCACTGTGTTAATTAATGTCACCGTTTTAGTTATAGCTCTAAGGTTGTGCTTCCGTGCCTTACTCTGATTTCTTATGAGCTATATCCTTCTGTGTACTAACGCTTTTTGTCTTATCTTATGAGTACACTCTTTTGGCTTGGGGCACATAAGCAATTCCTAACCCTTTTGTGCTTATTGCTTTTTGCTTATGTGAACCAAGCATGCTCGAAAAACTCAACTTCAATTCTTTTGAATCCTAGTGTTGTCATCAATCACCAAAAAGGGGGAGATTGAAAGCATCTAGGCCCCAAGGTTTGGTTTCGGCAATTGATGACAACGCTTTATTACCATGACTAACGTGTGTTTTGCAGAAACTTTGGTAAGTTAGGTCATGGAGGTTATAACTGCTTTGGGCACCATGGTATTCATGTCCCTTGATGGAAATCATTTCGGTTTTCAAAAGAGTAACGTCAAGATTAAGGACGGTTAGTTCCGGATGTCGAGGTGTTGAGATACATTCGGAATAGTCGTTAGGATCTTCGTTTTTCTCTTTTGGCCGTACTATAAAGGGGGGCATGAGCGGGTAGTTTGACCTAGGCGAGTCCTTTGTTTAGGTGTGGTGCACACTTGTTAAACTTGGCGCTAGGCAGCTCTAGAATAGCTCAAAGTTCAGTTGGAAGCAACTTGGTTCAAGTTGCGACGCGTTTCGGAAAGTTTCGGGTCGTTTTCCCTTGACTGGACGCGGTCTTCGGCATGACCGGACGCGTCCGGTCAGTTCAGTTCCGCGGCTAGGGTTTCGGCTCTGACGACCGGATGCGGTCCTTGCGAGGACCGGACGCGGTGGTCAGAAGTCGACACGTGTCACTTGAGGGAAACACCCGATCGGACGCGACCTGGGTGTGATCGGCGCGTCCGGTCACAGTCCAGTAAGGTCCAGAGACGACCGGACGTGTCCGGTCATCACCGATCGGACGCGGTCTCGCGTCCGGTGCGTTTACAGTAAGCTCCCTGCTCGATCGGACGCGTCCGGTCACCCCTGACCGGCGCGTCCGGTCACTCAGTTGATTTTTCGGTTTTCGACCGTTACGAGCGACCGACGCGTCCGGTCACTTCGACCGGCGCGTCCGGTCAGCCCGTGTTTTGCTGAGTCAGCGTGTAACGGTTTGTTTCGTCTGTGGGGTGTATAAATACATCCCCACCACCTCTTTTAGAGGTCTCTTGCTCATTTGATCAGCTGAGAAAACCCTTTAGAGTGCAAGGGAGTGCAAGAGCTCTAGTGAGGATAGAGATTTGAGAATCAAAGCTTGAGAGTTCCTCACTAGCCATTAGAGAGTAGCAAGTGTGCATCCACCTTCTCATTTGGGCTCGTTGTGGTCAAGTGAGAGTTCTAGCTTGTTACTCTTGGTGATCGCCATCACCTAGACGGCTTGGTGGTGATTGGGAGTTTGGTGATCATCCGGTGGAGCTTGTGGATGACCCAACTCATCTTGTGAGCGGTTTTGGGTGATTCACCGCGATGGAGTGTCGAAGAATCAACCCGTAGAGAGCACTTGATCCTTGCGCGGATCAAGGGGGAGCTACACCCTTGCGCGGGTGCTCCAACGAGGACTAGTGGGGAGTGGCGACTCTCCGATACCTCAGAAAAACATCGCCGTGTTCCTTGCCCCTTACATTCAAGCATTTACATTCTCGTATTTACTTTCATTGCTTGATTTACATTCCTAGAATTGCCATGCTAGACTAGGATTGGAAACTAGGGTGCAAAACTTTTTATCGGTAGACTCTCTAGGAACACAAGTAGGCACTAGGGGTGAATTCCGGCTTGTAGGATTTAATTCTTGCAATTAATTTTTAGAAAAGCCCAATTCACCCCCCCTCTTGGGCATCTTGATTCTTTCAATGATGATGTTCTCTAATGACTACACCGGATATGGTTACTAATGCTTATTTAGCTTAATCAAGTGATTGCTCTAGTACATGTGTTAATCTAGAGATGCATAAATGAATAGGTTTTTAACTTGATGCTAAGCTATAATATGCAAGTTATGTATATAAGCTTTTATGCAAAATGTTGTCAAGCTAGCTCCACCGATAAAGCCTTGCATACTCCTTGGTGTCACTTTATTTTTGGTTTATGATGGGTAAGTCTAGCTGAGTACCCCTCATACTCAGGGTTTATCCCACCATGTTACAGGTGCAGCTCTCGGCCTGCTGAAGATGGTGGCTAACCACCGGTGGGTTCAATGATTCTGTATAGTATTATCTTCTTATGCTATTGTTGGAGGATGTCACTACTGCTAGCAATGTATTTAGAACTTATGTTATGGTAATCATTTGAAAGCTATGTTATTTTGTCTAATTGGTTTTGACACCCAAACTTGTAATTTATTTGTGAACCCTTTTGTAATATTATTTTTGTTGCAACTCAATGTATGTGATGTGTATTTGTTTAATCTATTACGGTCTTGGTTGTAAAGTTGGTTTACTAAGGTCCTTCGTGACACTTGGCGGACTATCGGGTTTATATGAGTGCAAGTATGCGCGTGTCAACATGTTAATCAGGGACAGTCGTACTTGAACTTGTATAAATTGGACGTTTCTGTCACACGAGGTATCTGGTGATTGTGTTTTTCAAGTGCTATCTAACTAACTATGGTGCTAAGGATAGTGTTCAAATAGCAACTCCGATTGGTATCACGCTTCAAAGGTCCATTCTTTACACCTTAGCATCATTTGATAGCTATTACTCTCCCAAACTTCAAATCCTTGCATATGTGCAATCTTTCAAATCCAAACTCTTAGCACATATGTAGGGGGAGCTAATACTACCAATTTAGGTTGATGAAACTTGTCCATAATCTTTGCACATGGTAATATGCTTGGGCAAGCATCATGAATCCAAAAAGATTTTATTGAATATCTTTGTAAATAGGTTCTCATCAATTACTAAATAGGGGGAGATTGAAAGCCCTAGTTTGGTTTTGGATAATTGATGAAACCTAGCACTAACCCATTTCATGAATTGTGATACGAGCTAGGTTGGTGCAATCCAAGTGATAGAGCAAGATGACTTCCATGGTGATGAAGATGGACATGAAATGGTGTTGATCAAGCTCTAACTTGGAAAAGAAGAAAGAGAAAAACAAAAACAAAGATGATCAAGGCAAAGGTATATGATAGGTTTTTGTTTTGCACTCAAGACACCATAGAGGGTGTGAGTGACTTAGGATCGATAGCCGTACTATTAGAAGGAAAATTCTCGGTTAAACGGTTATCAAGTGCCACTAGGTGAATTCATATGAGCATATGTATTAGGACCTAGTGTGAGCTAACATCGACCCTTGTAAAATTCTTTGAAAAATGCTCACACATGCACACAAGTTCTACACTTTATGGTTAGCAACTTGGAAGCAAGGGTGAAGAGGTTATGGACTTAGAAAAAGAAAAGGAGGCGACAGTCCACGGCCGGACGCTGGCCGCGGGGTGACCGGACTCACCCCGGGTGCGTTGGTCATTTTTTAGTGGAGGCGTTGCTCCTAGTCGAGGACGAGGTGGAACAATCGGATGCAGGGACCTGTCTCGCGGCCGCGTCCGGTCATGCATAGCAGTGGAGGCGCAGCGCTTGGCGCGCGATCGCACGCAGGCGGCACGGCGTGATCGAACGCACAGGCTCCGAGTCAGGTTGTGTTGACGTACGGTGATGTTGGCTTCGCGGGCGCACTTAGGAAAGAAGAAAGGACAATCGGATGCATGGGCGCGTTAGGTCGGCGTTCACTTGACACGTCCGGTCACTATTTTCACGCTGAAAAACATTACTGGAAACATTCAGACGTAGAGAGTTGTAGCGTCTGGTGATTTAGAGCAGTGTGTCCGGTCGTGTTTTGACTATGGCACTGATCGGCCAGTAACCGTTGGAGGTCAACAGCGCAAGTTCAAAGCACTGCCACGTGGACGCTATCCGATGACTGGACGCTGGGGTGCACAGTCAGCCGAGTCTAGTCAGCCCGCAAGACCCCAATGGCTCTCTGAGTCTTGGGCTCTATAAATAGGAAGATATCAGCTTGTGGCTCACTCTCATGGCACTTTGACATAGTTGACATCCTTGTGAGCCTAAGCAAATGCCTCCCACTCATCTTCATCATTGATTCGTCATCATAGTGAGATTATGAATGATTCCAAATGTATTTGCTTGAGTGATTGCATCTAGTGACACTTGAGGATCATTATGGCTGTGGAATTCTTTGTTACTCTTGGTGGTTGCCACCGCCTAAACGGCTTGGAGCAGCGGTAGAGGTTTGGCACGTGGTGGTGATTGTTCGTGGCCGGCTCTAGTGATCTTGTGAGGAGTATTGCACCTTCCCTAGCAATGCGCCACAAGATAGCTCTAGTAAATTGCTCGTGTCATTGAGTTACCTCACTTGTGGGTAGGTTTTTGCGGTGTCCAATTGTGTGGACGAGGTTCGTGTAACATCTCTTAGCCGCCAAACTATCAAGTGTTGGTCGACACAGCGGGGACTAGCGTGTGAAAGCTCTATGTTTGGTGTTGGTAATTAGTGACAATGCCTAAGTACTAATCCTATGCCTAAGTTGTATATAGCATATGAGGATTAGTACATTCCAAGGTTAGTGGCAAGATGGACATGGTGATCATGATGGCCACACTTGGATTTTGATGCAACCCTACGTGATCAAGGCAAAGGTATATGCTTAAGGGTTGTGTTTTAGTAACCAAGACACCTAGTGGGTGTGGTTACATTATAGGATAGATAGCCGTACTATAAAGAGGGGAATGACGCGGCTATTGAACTCCTAAGTGCCTCTAGGTGTGCATTTCATAATCATATGCATTTGGATAGAACTAATAACGCCTCGAATAATGATTGTGAAAATGCTAACACACTCGCACATGACGTGATCACTTGGTGGTGTTAGCACATTTGCATTGGCGTTGGAGTTTGAGCGGTAGAGAGGGGTTTGGGTTCCTCTCTCCCTCCCGCCGAGCTTGCTAGGCGGGATTCAGACGATTTCGAGGAATTGAAACGCCTATTTTCCTTTACGCAAATGTCGATATTTGGAGGCGTTGTCACATGTTGTTTCACGAGCTAAAACATGTGCTAAAGTGACACACGTACTTAGTCTAGCTCTTTTGTGAAAGGGTGAATCAAACGGAGGCGAACGGGGGTCACAGAAGTGACCGGACGCTGCACTGGACGCGGTCTCTGTTTGACCAGATGCATCCGGTCAGTGCTCAGCGGTTGCGCGTGTCTTGGTTTCTGATCGGACGCTGTGGCGCGTCCGTTCACGATCGACCGGACACGTCCGGTCATTGTGGGAGCTTACTGGACTCCAATCGGACGCCTATACTGTGGCGTCCGGTCAGTTCTGTAGCGCATCCGGTCGCTGACTCTCTAGAGAGCTGCTCAGACTTGACCAGCGTGTCCGGTCGGTTACGGGACAGCGCATCCAGTCATGCTTCGTGCGTCCGGTCCGCGCGACCAGCGCATCCAGTCAGCGCGACTTCAGCTGAATCTGCTGCCTAACGGCTATATTCGAAGGGGTACATCTATAAATACTCGTTGGCCGGCTCAAGGCTCTTACTCTTGCATTCTTTGACATACTTGTGAGCACTTTGAGCTAAACAACTCCCCTCCCACTCATCTCTCTTGCTTCTTTGCATATTCGAAGTGAGATTGAGTGATCCAAATGCATTTGCATTGTGAGATTGCATCTAGTTGGCACTTGGTGGTTGATTTACTGTGGGATTCTTGTTTCTCTTGGTGGTTGCCATCACCTAGACGGCTTGGAGCAGCTTGGAGGCATTGGCAAGAGTTGGTGATTGTTCTTGGCCACCTCCGGTGATTGTGAGGGGTTCGTGCCTACCTCGGCGAAGCGCCAAAGGCAACGTTAGTGGATTGCTTGTGTCATTTGCAACCTTTTGCCATTTGGTAGGTTCTTGTGGCGCCTTTTGAGGGGCTCGGTGTGTGACCGATTAGCCACCGAACCACGTGGTGAAGAGAGACACAACGGGGACTAGCGTGCCGGCAAGCACGTGAACCTCGGGATTAATCTTGTGTCATCTCTTTCTTATTGTGACTAATCGATCCCAGTGGTTGTGTATTGTGAAATTCATCTCTTGATCATATTGATTGGTTGGCTCAATACTTCGCCCCTCGGTGATACCCTTCTAACTCTCTCTTGTATTTATTTTCTTAGTTACCTTGCTAGCTTGGTAGTATAGCTCTTAGCTTGTGTAGCTAGTTAGCTTTAGTTGTAGCTTAGTTGTGCGGTTTGACTTGTGCGGTTGAGTACAAATATACTAGAATTGTGAATTGGATAGGTGGCTTGCAAACACCCCATAGGCTAAGCAAAACTCACATCTCGCTATTTGTTATATTGATAAACTTGTTTAGCTCGTCTTTGTAGAAATTTTTTAAAAGACTATTCACCCCCTCTAGCCATCAAGACCTTTTAGCGTGCTAGCAAGCACGTGAATCTCATGAGAAAAATTGTTTGTCTCTTGCCCTTTGGTATTCTCCTGGTGATTGAATTGGTGTTCATCTTGTGATTGGTTCATTACTCTACGCGGCGGTATAATCACCCCACTCACTCGTTACTTTTCCGCAAACTAGTTGTAGAAAGCTCTTTAGTGTAGTTAGAATTAAGAACTTGTTTTGTAGTTTAAGTTCACCTAGTGGAGCTCTTTAGTGTAGCAAGTTTGAGAGCTCTGGTGAGTAGCAACTTAGCTCTTGTGTGTGCCTAATGATTATAGCAACTAGAATTGTTGCATAGGTGGCTTGCAACCCTTGTAGAGCTAGAGCAAAATTGTATAACGTTGTTTGTCATACTAATCAAATTACTCTAGTGATCTTGTAGATTTTTAAAATAGGCTATTCATCCCCCTATAGCCATATTAGAACCTTTCATTACCACAGCTATCTAAGTCAAATTTGAGGGAATTTTTATTTACATATGTTTTCTTTAGATGAACTTCTTATATTTTATTAAAACTATTTGATTTGATTTTTTAGTAGATTGATTTATTTTTGCATTGAGAGAGTTTATTGCGTATATGTTTTTTAGAAACATTGTTTTTGCCGTATTAGTAGATTGATTTATTTGGTTTCTTTACAGTGTTTTTTGTAGTATATTTTTCGGAAAAGGGGACGTTGTGTTTTTTACGGTGTTTTTTTGCCGTATAGGGCAGGAGGGGGGTTTATCTCGGAATTTTTTTCATACTAGATAAATGCTCGTGCGTTGCACGGGGAAAAATTATAATATCATAATAATGCTAGTACGAATTTGTAACAATAATTATTTTCGAACGTGATGTTTGCACCATCAATATTATGCTAGTAGTTATGTTCGAATTGTATCCTTTAACACACCTAAGTTCCACATCTTCTTAACAACAATCTAAGTGTACTGACTTAGCTAGCACCAGTACTCAAGTAGTTAGAACTTCTTTATAAACGATATTATTCATGAATATATCCTTTTCCGACTTCTTTCCCTTCCCCTTATTGACGTCCTTCTCAATAGTCGGCATGGCCAAGATCCTAATATTCGATCTTACCGTGGCTCTTGATATATGCTTCACGGCAGTTCCTCTTAACTTCATTACTTTGGTCTTCGGTCATTTCGGCACGTCGCTTTCTACTATTTATTTATATTAATTCCATTTCATTGCTCTTCAATCATAGCTGCACGCCGTGCTCTGTCTGTTTGCCTTTTACGCTCCTTAGGATTGATGACTTGTGTAAGTAATTTAGATTCATTCTGGCTCGGTTCCATGTTGGAGAATCTATATAAATATCTAAAGAGAGTCATTATTAGAATTTAATGAAGAAGGAAGAACATGATTTCTGAACCAATTGGACGAACTCAGTAGGGTCCTCCTAGACCTATGGTTCCTGAGGATGGCGTACGACAGCGTTTCGCGGAGCACGTCGTAGTTGGTCATGTTTTTCTAATGTTTGTTCCGAGGTTTTGTTTCAGATCCGATGAGTCAGGATTTTTTTGTAGAGATCGATGCCTTTTGTCTATTTGTGTATTCTAGTTTCCTCGTGAGGATCTCCAATGCGTGCTTGTGCTTGATTTGCGGTGTATTCTGATGTGTCTCTCGCCGCACCATGTGTTCCTTGTTTTATGGCTATGGAAGTCTAGAACATGACTGTCGCGTCTTCGGACTCTGGGACTGTCGATCATGGTTTCCAAATCGATTTTGCCCGTGTAAGTGCATCTAGCCTTTTTGTGGGTTTTGGTGAATTGAATGACAACATTATTAAAGGTCTAATAAGTTTGCTAAGTGCTGAATAAGAAATTGAGTTTATTGCATACACTTGTGAATTGTGGAATGAGAAGTGTATATAGGTTCAACAAGAAGGCAAACTCGATGATATTCCACATAATATTGAAATAAAGGCCAAATTGTGTATTGTTATGATAGAAGATTATGAAAACAATCTAGTTCAAGCATAAGACAACAATGTAAATGGAATTGATAAAATGGCTTCTATACGGTGGGATATCATGGCATCATGTGAAATCAAGCATACTTGGCAAATAGCAGATGAGACATGAATTGATGATTTTGGATTGGTCTTAATGATGGCTTGCTTTGCATGAATAAGAAGAGTTGGATAGTAGATTATCTTTGATCAAGGATTGAGGAATGAGTTAAGAATGCGTAAGTGAAGAAATACCAAGCAAAAGTTTAAATGACAAAGGACACAACTCATATTGGATATAAGTCGGTCACTATGATGGTTTGCTTGTATAGATAAAGATTTGAAAAATCACTTTGCATTGTTTTGATCAAGCTAGAAGTATGAAGATAGATATTGAAGTAAGTGTTAGGAGTGTTAAACCAAGATAAAGAGGATATAAGAAATCGTGAATTAGCTTGACTATATTGATGTTGATTCATATATCTCAATTTATGTGAATCCAACTGAAGCTTGATTGATCTCAACATTTATATTTAGAAGACATTCAAGCAAGGATCATAATATTAAAGAAATGGTTTTTCAATGGATATTTAATATGATGTGACTTGAGTATGGCTTGATAGGGTGAAGATAGCAAGAAAAGGGTTTTGAGGGACTAAGCGAAGGTGAAGGGTAAGCAATGGCTTAAGAACCGAGGTGTCATGGCTAAGGTGAAGAAGAGAGTACTTGCATTTGAGTCGATTAACTAATCGAGCTATGAGGAGTCATATTATGTTACGAATTAAATCATTAGTGGAAGTGACCTAAAGCCATGGATTGAGCTCACATGTGTTGAAATGGTTCAAGTCACATGCTCAACGTATAACGGGAATGAAGACAATACATTCGATGGTGGAGCCCCCAATTATAAAAGGATGCGGTGACCAACTCAAAGGTGTTTAAATTCTTTAATATTTTGAATTTGAGTTTAGGAAAAGCCATACTATAAAGGAGGATACGATGCACAAGCTTTAATGTGCAACTAAGTGCTCATTTATCCACCAAATATCCTTAAAGCCTTAGCCAAGACAACCAGCTTTGCAATCCTATCTTTTGTGCTGCCTGGCAGGTGAGGCACTGCAGCAATGAGGCCACGGCACTGCCGCGACTTAACTGTTGGGAGCAAGGGGTATTTATACCTTCTCTTCTCCCTCCAACGGTAACAAGGTTCAGATCCTCAGACAGCAGCTCTCTCCCTCTCTCTCTCTCACTCCATTGGAGCTCCTCAAGCTTCTCCCTTTGATTCTCCTCCAAATCTAAGAGAGTTTGAGCCTCCAAACTGCATTAGAGAGCAGCCCCAACTATTCTTCAACTGCCAAAGTATTTGGTTCACGTTTAAGCCAGTGGATTATATTTGTTACTCTTGGAGCTTGCTCCTAGCCGGCTAGAGCGTCGTCCGTGGAGCTTGCCAACTTGTGTGACAGTCCCGGGAGGTTTGTAATCACCCCAATCATCTAGTGAAATCACCCCTCATCTCAAGAGTTCATTCTCTTGGCTTGAAAACGAGGATAAGGTTAAAAGAGACCAAAGCTTTTGTGGCTACCTCAAAAACGTGGACATAGGCAAGCCTTAGTGGCGAGCTAAACCATGGGATAAATCGGTGTCTCATTTGTGTTCTTGTGATTTGCATTGCTATACTTGTATTTGTGGTGATTCTAGGGTTTGGTCCTGATCTACTTGTGCTTAAGCTTTCGCTGTGATTCAAGTGGTGGAATAGGTTCAATACTACCCCAGAAAACTCAGTATTTTAACCGACCTAATATTTCTTGGATAGTTTTAGAATTATAGTTTGAGCTTGTCTGCAGTGCGGCAGTGCCGCACCTTGGGAGCAGCAGTGCCGCGCCTATATTAACAGCAAGTTTGAGTTTTGTTTTAAACAGGCCTATTAACCCCCTCCCTCTAGGTGATATCAAGATCCTTTCAGACTGATGTGGCGGGGTGCACGATGCGTGAACGATCGCAGTTGGCAGCCATGGGCTGCGTTGGAAATCGAACGGGGTGTGATGTGGTTCAATGGGGCCCAACGGATTTTAGTTTTTTCAAATTTGGCCCGATCCAGTAGGTGCATGGCCGCGTGGGGCACAGGAGGACTTGGGGCGCATACGAAATTTTTTTTGACGAAAGCAATCGGTACTTTTTAAGTGGTATAAGCTCGTGCGTTGCATGAGGCAATGATTTTTTATCCATGTCTACAAGTGACGCAATTGGTTGCGGTTTAGATGAACATATTTCGTGATGTTTATCATTTATATCGCCTATAGATCTATTTTATAAATTTTAAATTAATATACTTATGTAATTAATAAAAATATAATAAATAATTTTGCATTGGAAACCCTATTATTGTACTAGATCTACTCTTGGGCCACGGCGATTGCTCCCGTAGCAGCGTGAGGCAGACTTGTTGGGCCGTGATGAGATTGCTTTGCATGTCATTGTATTTGTATCTGTTAAAAACGCTTGGCACTTAGTGGTCTGCTATTCGTCAATTCATGGCAACAAAAAACAGGGGCTTGCAGCAGTCCGTTTTTTTAACGTGGGCGGGGGTAAGACGATAGCGTTACTTATTATTTTTTAGTGTAACTAGTATAGTGCTTGTGCTAACGCCACGACTTAATTTCAGGGATGCACGTGAAAACAACCAAATGACAACATTTTTTTCATAGTTCAACTTTCACACAATTGTATATAACCATGTATATAATCCAAAAAACACTTATACATAACAAAATTAATTCTATCAAATTTGAAGTATTTAGCTAATTATGCTTTGTGAAAGCTGTTTTCATAGTGCTGAACTAAGCTCTGAAAGTTCAGTGTTTTGCTAATATGATATGACAAGGCATTGCATAAACCAATGGTACCCCAGAGAAAGTTATGAAAAATAAACTTCAAAATCACTTGACCCAGAGAATAAAATGGAACTACACTGTCTTTCCATAGACAAGGCACTGCATTTACTTAACCATTTCTAAAACACCAAAACAATGATATCAAAGACATGACATACTAAACTTATCATTCATACAGTTTGATCATGTAACATACTGGAACCAATTCTTGATTATCCCTAGTTTCCATTAAGTGAACCAATTCTTGATCATACCGTGATCTCTTGCTCCATCCTTAATTTATTTGAGATCCTTGACATGAGCGATTCTGATGATTCTCCTACACATCAAAGATCAAGTATAGGAACTAATATTCAAATGGAAATCATGCATAATAAGTCAAATAGTACACGGATTGTTTGAAAATTGAAACCAATGTTAAAAATGGCTTCCTTTGAATTGGCATTTTCCGTATGAAAAGTAATAAACAAACATTTTGTAAGACCTATATATTTCTTTCAGTGCACAGCATTCCTCAACCCTAAATCTAACAATTGTTTACTTCTGCTTTCATCAAGGCTGTTCCCAGAAACTTTCTATCTTATGACTAAAGTCGCAAAAAGTTTATGCTTCATTAGAAGTTTAAAACTGGAGTCGGCATCCTTTTTATTGGCTGGCTTGAATTCAGTTTTGAGTTATTTCAGTCAAAATCACCTGCACTGCAGGAGGTGGGCTAGTCCTTCTGAAGGTTCTTCAACTCCTTGAGGATCCTCTTTGATGCCATGGATCAAACCTTAAAATTCAAAAAACTTAAATCCAATCAGGTGTCCACGGATCGAATCGATTGAGTTGGCAGAAGGGCTCATACCAACCTGTGAAAGCGGAATCAGACAGGGTTGGGTGGAGTTGGTGCGTAGGCCGCCCCCATCTCTTTTCTCTTACATATTAGTTTGCCCGTGCTAACGCTATGGTAAAGTACAAAACAAGATAAATTTATAAAAAACCTGCTTTTGGGTGTGTTTGCCACAGTTACGCCATATCCCAATTGAATTCTGAGAACTCTCTCGCTAATCCAGTATCAAGGAAAAATATTGGAAAATATAGATATTCAACTATTGTCATGTTACCATGCTAAAAACGCAAATGGGGTCAAAGGAAAATGATCCAAACCTGTGAATCAAGGTCCACTTCAGCACCGACACCAAATATTGCATCTCCTTCATCCATAGCTCCCATCGAGCAAGACTCTATATTATTTCCCAAGCGAACAAACAGGAACATGCTGGTAGCCCTATACAGTTTAGTATGGACACTGGACCACAGATAAACATAGAAAGTTTATTGTTATAGGGATGGACAATAACCTTTTGTCACTTAGACATTTCCAAGAGTATTCAAACGGTCACCTCTGTCATAGCCACAATCAAAAACTGATCCATTAGTGAGACAATTAGCACATGAAAAGTACCAAGGAGGCAAGGAGTGCTTTAATCAAACATGAAAAGGCAAACCATATATGAGACAAGATATTGCATCTACAAAGATCATACTGCCAAGCAATTAGCTCAGTTCTTCTGCGTAGCTATATTAACTATATGAGAGCAATCCCTTACAGGGCTACATCACTGGAAAATCAATGTGGAAAATATAGCAAGGCTAAAAAGGTATACAAATTATATACTTACATGATAATGAACCTTAATTTTGTCTTCTTTGTGTGTTTGCAGGGTACATGACATAGGCTTGTACTGAAAGGAAGATGAGCAAGACAAAATCAATGCGTATCCTTTCAAAATGTTACCACAGAAAAATCAATGCGTATCCTTTCAAAATGTTACAACAGAAAACTACAGCCTATTCTCATTGACAAATCAAATATTTGATAATACTGTAATTGCATAAGAAAAAGCAGAACCTAACGACATAATTCTCCAATATCACTCCCTAACTCTCACATCGGACTATAACCAAATCCATTTGTTCCTTGTGCAGCATCCATCTATTCCTTGCACAAATGCAGGACGGAAAAGCTGATGCATGGAAATCCCTTGGAGCAGAAGTATGGAGCATCACATACTACAAATTGAACAGCTCTAGGGTTCCACAATCCAAAATCAGGGGTCGGATTAGGACTTACTGTAACACCCCGGTGTTACGCAAGCATTAGCATTGCAAATCATAAGCATAACATGTCATTTCATTCATAATCACATGTGGATTAGAGTGCACCTTTAGTGAAAGCAAATTTTGTGGAACAAGTGTTGCATATGGTGTTTATAATTATTTCACACTAATTGTGCTAGTTAAATTAAGAAAACTTGTGCAGCTATAATTTTTAGATCACCTAAAACTAATTAGTGCAATTTTTGGAGCAACTTAATGTCCAAAGTTTTGTCAAAAATTTACTTTTAAAAATATTATTAGAAATTGGTCAAAAACCCTCCCTATTTAGCTTTTATTCTCCAATTCAAAATCTGTGGGAGTTTTGGAGTTGGCCCCTTAATAAAAGTTATAGAGAATTAAATTCTAAGCAACTTTCATTTTTGGGCCATTTTCAGAATAAGTCATCTTCTTGCTCAAATTTGAATTTTAAAACTGTAAATTGAATTTATTTGAAAATTCTCTGGAAAATAAAAATGAAAAACAGTTTCTTGCATTAACGGGCCGCCGCCTCCCTTCCTGGCCTGCTCGCGATGCGGCCCGGCCTAGCTCCGTCCGCCGCGTCCGCCTCGCCCGCGCGCGCGCCCGCGCCACGTCCCGGCCGCGGCAGATGCCGCTCGCCCCGCGCTCCCACTTCCATTCGGCCCTCTCCATTTTCTCCACCGCACGGTCATCTTCTCCACCCGCACCGAGCACGCGCCCGAGCTCACCGCGCCACCACCACCTCCGCCGGCCAAACTGGCCGCCGGTGATCCACCACCACCCTTCTTCTCGTGCACACCGCTCCGCCTCCATCTCCAACACGCCGTGCTCGCCTTGGATTCACCATTTGAGCAAGGTAGGTGCGGTTGTCGCCATTTCGCCATCGTCGGTCATGGTGCCACCGCGCGTGACCTCACCGTGGGAAGGGCTTCCCCGCTGCTCCTCGCTCTGCGCTCAAAGCCTAGACGAGTTCGCCTTCTCCTTGCGGACCCGATGCTCACCTCCACGCGCCCGGGCATGGCCGGCAACGGCCGACGACCGGATGCCGCACGGCCACGACGCCACGGTCACCGGCGACCCCGTCTTTCCCCACCCTGCCTCGCGAACGAACGGCTCTGGGCCGTAGGCCCAGCCGGGCCGTCCCCTTTTTCCCCGCGCGCGCGCCTCCAGGCCGAAAATGGATCGGGCCGGATGCTTTCACTGGATCGGCTCATTATCGAAAAGAGAAATTGTTTTAGTTTTTCTTTTATTATTTGGGAATAAAAATGCTTTAAGAAATGTTTGTGTGATTATTTTAGCTCCAAAAATTGTGAAATAAATTTTTATGGACTTCTTAGGACCAGATCTGCAATCTAAAATTGTTGCATGTCAATGTTGCAATACTTTTCTGTATGGTTTTTAATTAATCATTGAAATTGCTGTTTTCTTGATAAATATGTAATAAATTACAGAAAACCCAGAAAAATTTGGTTTCAAATTTGTTAATGTTTTTGTGTAATATACTCTCTAGGAAAAATATGTATCATGCATGTTCTATAGAAAAATTTTCATGCGTAGTACAAGTGCTTATTATTGTTAGGAATTGTTTTTTTTGATAGAGAGAAAAATATAAATAAAACATGTATATACTAATTTTTCTATAGAGATTGTTTAGTGTGTAGAATGTAGGAAAATTGCTAAATCTGTTGTTTGATACTTTTCATAGTATAAAGTATTTTTATGCTCATTTTTAGGCCCTAGATTGTTAATTTTGTGTAGGCAGTTATATTACTCCAAATGCAATGAAATTTTTGTGACATGCTGAAGTAGATGATAGTAATCCACTGTAATTTTATCAGATTTTTCCATGTTACCAAAACAAGTGTTGTTGTTCAAACCTAGTGTCAACTAGAGTTTAATTAACATTGTTAATGTAAAAATTAGTTAATAAAATTTGCTTTGGTGTATCTTTGAAGCATCTTAGGGTGCTAGGGTTACCTTGCATGGTAGAGAATGTTGGTGGTAGTTATGAGTACATGTTCTTGGATGATGTAGACCACCTTATAGAAGAATTGTATTCACACTTGATCCAAATAAAGTAAACATGTTCATCTACATCTCATTCATCATCATCATCTCATGTCACCTCTGCAATGCACCTAGGCAGGAGCACTTATACATCTACATCATATAGGATCGCAGGAAGTAACTCCGGTAGCAGTTCTCGAGGAGCCAGAAGAACAGCCCATGGTGCAAGAGCAGGAGGTGCCCGAAGCGGACGAGGAGGTCGGTGAGGATCTTTCAGAGTGCCCAGATCACCGTCTGAGCTCTTTCGAAAGAGGCAAGTCCCAGAGCATTTCTCTCCTGGTTTGCAAATATTTTTATTAAATGCTTTACTTAATTGGTGCATTACGTTTAGGAGTTGTTTGCAACAGTTGCTGCATTATACCTTGTTTACTCTTACTCTACCATATCCTTGTTACCTTGGTATTCGCAGTCAAGAAATGCTTAGCTTGCTTATACCGATAGAAGTCAGGTGATTGCCTGTCACCTGCGAGCTATAGGTGGTTACCTGGATCTGTTTGAAAAAGTATGTCATATGGGAATAACTAAGTGTCGAATTAAAATTGAGACCGGACGGAGACTTGCAAGGTTTCGGGCTGTAGTGTTTTCCGTCTGTGTCGAATATCTCACTTTAGCGGGTGAGTGAGGTCTGTATGAGGAATAAATTACCAGCTAGTTAATAATCGATTCGAATCACCATCGTTCACTGGATAGTGAACACTTGACTTGAGTTACTTCATCGTAGTATTGCTGGAACACTTGGACAGTTATATGGAATATAACATGATGAAGGTTGTTAATGATCATTGGTTACCCTTACATGCTTAATTACATGTTACTCTAGTACAGGTGCAAATGTAGCTGACAGGGTAATAAATATTTAACTTGATGCAAAGCTTTTGGAAAGGATTCTTTAATATTAAACATGCCTTTTTGCAAATGAGTCAGCTACCCCACCATAAAGCCTGTCATGATCCTTGGTGTCATTTTATTTTCGGTTATGTCGGGTAAGTCTAGCTGAGTACCTTCTCGTACTCAGGGCTTTGTTCCCACTTGTTGCAGATGGACAGATGTATTACGGCTACTGTATCAACTGCCTCTATCCTGCGATGGGCGAAGCTTAGGACCATGGGCAGTGGTCATTCACTATGTCTCTTCTGATGCTTTTGTTGGAGATGATCATGAGCTGGTACCTTATTTCGAATGCTGTGTGCGTGTGTGTGGTTGAACTAAATGCTTCTGCTACTTTTATTTGAACTCGGTTTGTAATAACTATGTTTAAACTCCGATGTATTTGTGACGCGAACTTTTATGTAACTTGTGATGGTGACCGCTAAACTTATTACGATCTTGGCTGGCATGTGAGTTGGTTTGAAATCCGTCGTGATTTCACGGACTACCGGGTTATATGGGCTTAAGTTTGCTAAATCGTTTGCTTCTTGGATGATTTTCTTACTTAATTTCGTATAATTGGTCGGTTCTGTTACAGCTGGTATGAGAGCAAGGTTTAGCGTGTTTACTGTTCATAAGTGTATTTAAAACAAAATTATGTTTGAAAAGTGTGATTTCCAAACTAAAAGTGTGCCAGTGGTCATATCCTGTATGCCCAGTTAAGGACTCTAGGTGGCTTATTTAAGTACTAACTTGGGGTTCTTGCACCATATTTCTCTTTTCGTTGCTCATACGGCGTGCTATTGTATGAGTGCCACTTAATTGAGTGGTAATGTATGGATCAGTTGCCTCTACGCCTCGATAAGTGTGAGCTATGAGAGCATGATCGGATACACTGCCGATCTAGGGAGAGTGTTTATATGATACTGGAGTAATTACATGTTCTACGCATGTTTTTACAAAGGTGTCGCATGTGTGGTTGTTCCGTCCGTTGAGGCGATGCCATCTATAGGACGATGTTTTGGGTAGCTACTACCGTTGTACACGTATCTGGGGATTAGTGTAGAACGTGTAGGTAAATTTACTGCTTTCATGCATTCATGGGGAATTGGGCTGAAATGAATTTTCTGCAGGTACATAACAACGTTTCTCGTGTAGAACGTATTAGTTAAGCATATGAGAGATCGCATGTATGCCACCGAATTCATCGTTAGATATTATTATTTCTAAGTTGTGAGAACGTAAGACACGTGCATACATCATATTGCTTGTGCATTTCATTCATGTCATGCATTCCTCCCCTTATAAAGTGATTGTCCCCTTTTGATAAAACTTGTATCAACTTAAAATATGTTCTCACCGGGTAATCAAAACTTTTGCTACAGATGGCCCGCACGAATCAAACTGCCCGTAAGTCCACTGGCGGAAGAGCACCCCGACACCAGTTGGCCCCGCGGGAGCGCCGCAGCACGGACACTTTTCTGGGCGAGTTTGGCATGACAACCTTGCTTTGGAGAGTGCTCCATGATGTGGGGTACCCGGAGGGTCAGGAGCCGGTGTACTCTTGGAGTGAGAGCCAGCTAGCCGAGGATGGACTTGCAGTAGTGGAGATCACCATCCCTGCTCTTGGGGATGCTCCAGAATGGGATGGTTGGCACTTGGAATTTGAGGGACGCACTCCAGTTGAGGGTGCAGAGGGAGCAGCCTTTCGTGTCATCCAAGACATAATGAGCAGATTTCCCAACGAGTTGGCAGCAGCCTTGGCCAGTACTTTTCCGAGAGATGATCCTCACGATGCTATTTGGGTGCAACAGCAAGGAAGTGCCTTGGTCAGAGGCCCAAATGAAGGACGGGCTAGCGACAACCATGCTATGAGTGCGATGTATGCAGCTATCAGAGCATACCAGGGTCTTGAGAGTACCTATTGGACTTTGACTGGTCTGCGTGGTGATGACTGGCTTGAAGCAAGGAAACAGAAGAAGAAGCAGGCACGTGCTATAGCTAGCTTGCAAGAGCAGTTGGCTGACATGAGCTTGCAGCGGGACCAGGCTCTCGAGAGAGGTGATAGTGCTATGTAGCGGGTGCAGACGTTGACTCAGGCCAACAATAATGCAGACCGCATGATTGGACAGCTGGTTCAGGAGAGGAATGAAGCCTGGAACGAGAGGGACCTTCTGAGGCAGAGGGTCGAGGAGCTAGAGGAGTATAATGCCAACTTACAGGAGGAGTTTCATGCGCTCTACAACGGGATGGGCCCGTATACTCCTCCAAACGCAGCCAGTATGGACGTCGACGACGACGAGGACGAGCCTGTAGTTGCACCTTCCGATGATGACGTCGCTACTGATGGTAGCGATGGTGACGTCTCCGACCCCAACGATGGCCCCGAGGAGTAGACTAGTTGCTTGCGTTAGCTACTAGGCCATGATGTGATGACCTTTCTTTTGTTTTCATGTATCTTGATGTATCTCGTTTCGATCTTGAGACTTGGCAGTATGTTGAAACTTGATTGTTTATGCGATACCTGAGCGTATGAAAGTCCAGTGCATGTATGCTAGCAACGTGGTTGTATTGGAAGCGATGTTTGCATTCGAAGTAATTTGATTAGTGGTGTTGTTTTAATTGGAATGCGATTATTGTGCCTCTGTTTTATTGTATGACTTGTTCTCTCCAATGAATTTAGTATGGCATAATTGTTCATTCAATTGCAATTATTACAGCTTCGCTTAATCGTTACTTGTTGCTGAAATATGCAGATGGCAAACACTCGCCGCGCCACGTATGAGGCTGCTAAAACTGGTGGTAACGGTGCAGGGGCAGGTGGGAGTGGTGCAAACAACGTCAACCACAATGAGCCACAACCGGAACCACATTTGCCGCCTCCTCCACCGCTCACTGCGGACGTATTCTTTGCGCAGTTTCTTGGAAGCCAGCGCAATGCCGAGCAATCGCAGAAGAAAATGGAAGATTTTTTGCGTACCATTGCCAACAATGTTCAGCATGGTAACAACCAAGGTGGTGGCAATGGGGTGAACCAGTACAGCAATTTCAAGGATTTTATGGACACCAGGCCACCCATTTTCAAGGAAGCAATAGTGCCACTTGACGCTGAGGAATGGATCAACACCATGGAATATAAGTTCTGTGTGTTGAGGCTGACCGAAGTTTTGAAGACAGAATATGCTGCACATCAGTTGCAGGGGCCCGCAGGGATGTGGTGGAAGCATCACCGCACCACTTTCCCTCCAAATACCTAGATTACATGGAGAGAGTTCACTGAAGCCTTTTGTGGGGTTTACATTCCACCAGGGCTGGTCGAGATGAAGTTAGGAGAGTTCTTGGCTTTAAATCAGGGCACCAAAACTGTGACGTAGTATTTGCATGCCTTCAACAACTTGTGTCGTTATGCTCCCGACATGGTTGACACAGATGCTAAGAGAATTGCTAGTTTCAAGAGAAGGTTAAGTCCGAAGATGATGAAGCATGTGGGTACCAATACCCGCGCCAGATTCAATGACTTCATCAGCGATTGTCTAAAACAAGAGAAGAATAACAACGCGTACACTGCATCCAAGACTCGCAAGAGGGTCTTTGAGTCAGGACCATCACAGCCCAGAGTTCTCACTGCAAACCGCTCTACCTATCATCCGTCTGCACCAGGTGCAAGGTTTAGGCCGCCCCAGCATAAAACCCAGAACTACAAGGGACCGCAGAAGCCGTACAAGATGGCCGTGCCGCCAGCAAAAACAGCCGCAGCTGCAGGACAGGGCAACTCTAAGGGAGCTATAGGGTCTGCTGGTACAGTGAAGGGGCCCTACTACAATTGTGATCAGCCAGGTCACTTTTCAAAGTTCTGCCCTTACCCGTCTAGAAAGAAGCAACAGACCTATACTGCTCGAGTACACCACACCACCGTGGATGAGATTCCTGAGGGAGAGCCCATGACCGCCGGTAAGTTTCCTGTTAACCAACACCCTGCAGTTGTTCTATTTGATTCTGGATCATCTCATTCTTTTATGAGTCAAGCATTTGCACAGAAGCATGAACAACTATACACAGAATTGAGTTATGGTTACCGCATAAGTTCAGCGGGGGCTGATGTTTTAACCAATCAGATGGTTAGAGAGGCAACCCTTGAATTAGGTAGTCGAAAGTTTCGAGTAAACTTGATAGTTATGCCTGGACTAGTTCTGGATGTCATCATAGGGATGAATTGGATGAAGGACTGGGGAGCAGTTATAGATACAGGGAGTCGGGTACTTACCCTTAAGGATCCCCAGGCGGAGGGTACTTTTCAGGTAACATTGCCTAGGAGAACAAACCTTGTGAGTGTAACCTATGCTATGGAAGTCATCCCTATTCACCAGATTCCGGTAGTATGTGAGTTTCCAGATGTGTTCCCAGATGAGTTACCTGGTCTTCCTCCAGATAGAGATGTTGAGTTTGGGATTGAGTTGATCCCAGGGACAGCTCCTATTTCAAGGAGACCCTATCGAATGCCTCCAGATGAGTTAGCTGAGCTGAAGAAGCAACTAGAGGAATTGTTGAAGAAGGGGTTTATCCGACCAAGTAAGTCCGAATGGGGATGTCCTGCCTTATTTGTGAAGAAAAAGAAAGAGGGTACTTTGAGAATGTGTGTGGATTATAGGCCTCTTAATGCTGTAACTATCAAGAATAAGTATCCCTTGCCTCATATCGATGTTTTGTTCGATCAGTTAGCTAAAGCCAGAGTGTTCTCCAAGATAGATTTAAGATCGGGTTACCATCAGATAAAGATTAGGCCACAAGATATACCGAAAACCGCCTTTTCCACCAGATACGGGTTGTACGAGTATCTTGTTATATCCTTTGGCTTAACAAATGCTCCTGCATACGTTATGTATCTGATGAATACGGTTTTCATGACAGAATTGGACAAGTTTGTAGTTGTGTTCATTGATGATATTTTAGTGTACTCCGAGAATGAGAAGGATCATGAAGAGCATCTAAGAATTGTCTTGACCAGACTTAGAGATCATAAGTTGTATGCTAAGTTCAGCAAGTGTGAATTTTGGTTGAAGAAAGTTCCTTTCCTTGGTCATATTCTATCAGAAAATGGAGTTTCAGTAGATCCGAGCAAAGTGCAAGAGGTCATGGATTGTAAGACACCAACCACAGTGTCAGAAGTTAGAAGTTTCTTAGGATTAGCTGGTTACTATCGCTGTTTTATCCCAGATTTCTCGAAGATTGCCAAGCCAATGACGAGTCTGTTACAGAAAGATCACAAGTTTGTGTGGACAGAGGAATGTGAGACAACTTTCCACACCTTGCGGAAACTGTTGACCACTGCTCCAGTTCTTGCGCAACCGGATATTGAGAAACCTTTTGATGTGTTTTGCGATGCATCGAAAACAGGATTAGGCTGTGTTCTTATGCAAGAAGGAAGAGTCATTGCTTATGCCTCCCGCCAGTTGAGAAAACATGAAATCAACTATCCGACACATGATCTTGAGCTTGCCACTGTAGTGCATGCATTAAAGATTTGGAGACATTACTTACTGGGTAATGTGTGTAATATTTTTACCGACCATAAGAGTCTCAAGTACATTTTTACCCAACCAGAGTTGAACATGAGATAGCGAAGATGGTTAGAATTGATCAAAGATTAAAACTTGAATGTACAGTATCATCTTGGAAAGGCCAATGTAGTGGCAGATGCTTTGAGTAGAAAGTCACATTGCCTAAATGTGTAACCCTTGCTCGAAGATGGTTTTGATCTGATGCACCCTGCTGTGTTACATAGTATTAAGATCAGTTGCTCCTTGGAGAATAAGATAATAGAAGGTCAAAAAACAGACAAAGGGATATTCCATATCAAAGAGAAAATTAAAGAAGAACCATCCAAGCACTTTAGAGTGGATGAACAGGACGTGTTATGGTTTGATGACCGTCTTGTTGTTCCCAAGGATAGGGAGCTTAAGAATAAACTTATGGATGAAGCTCACCTCTCTAAGCTATCTATTCATCCTGGCAGTAGTAAGATGTACCAAGAGCTGAGACCTCGTTATTGGTGGACCAAAATGAAGAAAGAAATTGCCGCCTATGTGGCCAGATGTGACACATGTTGTAGGGTGAAAGCCATTCATATGAGACCTGCTGGATTGTTACAACCTTTTTCCGTATCTAGTTGGAAGTGGGATGATATAAGTATGGATTTTATCACAGGTTTGCCCACTACTCAGAAAGGCCATGATTCGATTTGGGTAATCGTGGATTGTCTTACAAAGACAGCTCACTTTTTGCCTGTCAAGACAGATTATCGACCACCTCAATATGCCGAGAAATATATTGCCGAGATCGTGAGATTACATGGCATATCGAAGACTATAGTGTCCAACAGAGGGTCACAATTCACTGCTCATTTTTGGGAACACTTGCACAAAGGATTGGGAACTAGTTTGATTCGTAGTACTATCTATCATCCTCAAACAGATGGTCAGACCGAAAGAGTTAATGCTATTCTAGAGGATATGTTAAGAGCCTGTGTGTTGTCTTCCAGGGGTTCACAGGAGTCATGGTTACCTTTAGCAGAGTTTGCTTACAATAATAGTTATCAAGAAAGTATCAAAATGGCATCTTTTGAAGCTCTGTATGGCAGAAAGTGTAGAACACCTCTAAACTGGATCAAGCTAGAAGAGAGAAGGTATTATGGTATTGACTTTGTAGAAGAAGCCGAGAAGAAAGTTCATATCATTCAGCAAAATATGAAAGCAGCTCAATCACGTCAGAAAAGCTGTGCGGATAGAAGGAGAAGACTGCTTGTGTTCAAAGTTGGTGACTATGTTTATCTGAAAGTCATGCCAATGAAGAAGAAGCGGTTTGGAATACGCAGAAAGCTTGCCGCCAGATTTGTAGGACCATACAAGATCTTGGAAAGAAAAGGTCCAGTAGCTTATAAGTTAGAGTTACCTGAGACAATGGGTACTATATTCCCAGTTTTTCATGTATCGCATCTCAAGAAGTGTTTGCGTGTTCCAGAGGAAAGAATTGAACCTCGAGGCATAAAGCTCAAGTCAGATTTGGTATATCGTGAGCAGCCAGTTCGAGTTTTGGACTCTAAAGAGAGGGCTACTAGAAACAGTGTGGTGAAAACATATAAGATACAATGGAGTCATCATGATGAGGGGGATGCATCTTGGGAAACGGGTGAATACCTACAAAAAGCGTATGAAGATTTTTATAACAAATGGTTCATAACCCAAATCTCGGGACGAGATTTTTATAAGGGGGAGGGCTGTAACACCCTGGTGTTACGCAAGCATTAGCATTACAAATCATAAGCATAACATGTCATTTCATTCATAATCACATGTGGATTAGAGTGCACCTTTAGTGAAAGCAAATTTTGTGGAACAAGTGTTGCATATGGTGTTTATAATTATTTCACACTAATTGTGCTAGTTAAATTAAGAAAACTTGTGCAGCTATAATTTTTAGATCACCTAGAACTAATTAGTGCAATTTTTGGAGCAACTTAATGACCAAAGTTTTGTCAAAATTTTGCTTTTAAAAATATTATTAGAAATTGGTCAAAAACCCTCCCTATTTAGCTTTTATTCTCCAATTCAAAATCTGTGGGAGTTTTGGAGTTGGCCCCTTAATAAAAGTTGTAGAGAATTAAATTCTAAGCAACTTTCATTTTTGGGCCATTTTCAGAATAAGTCATCTTCTTGCTCAAATTTGAATTTTAAAACTGTAAATTGAATTTATTTGAAAATTCTCTGGAAAATAAAAATGAAAACATTTTCTTGCATTAACGGGCCGCCGCCTCCCTTCCCGGCCTGCTCGCGATGTGGCCCGGCCCAGCTCCGCGCGCCGCGTCCGCCTCGCCCGCGCCACGTCCCGGCCGCGGCAGACGCCGCTCGCCCCGTGGCCGGCATGCGCCACTCGCCGGCGACACCTGGCCGTCGGTGGCCCCCGCCAGCACGCGCCTCGCCCTTCAAGTCGCCCGCGCTCCCGCTTCCGTTCGGCCCTCTCCATTTTCTCCACCGCACGGTCATCTTCTCCACTCGCACCGAGCACGCACCCGAGCTCACCGCGCCACCGCCACCTCCGCCGGCCAAATTAGCCGCCGGTGATCCACCACCACCCTTCTTCTCCTGCACACCGCTCCGCCTCCATCTCCGACACGCCGTGCTCGCCTTGGATTCACCATTTGAGCAAGGTAGCTGCGGTTGTCGCCATTTCGCCACCGTCGGTCATGGTGCCACCGCGCGCGACCTCACCGTGGGAAGGGCTTCCCCGCTGCTCCTCGCTCTGCACACAAAGCCTAGATGAGTTCGCCTTCTCCTTGCGGACCCGATGCTCACCTCCACGCGCCTGGGAATGGCCGGCAACGGCCGACGGCCGGCTGCCGCACGGCCACGACGCCATGGTCACCGGCGACCCCGTCTTTCTCCCCCTGCCTCGCGAACGAACGGCTCTGGGCCGTAGGCCCAGCCGGGCCGTCCCCTTTTTCCCCGCGCGCGCGCCTCCAGGCCGAAAATGGATCGGGCCGGATGCTTTCACTGGATCGGCCCGTTATCAAAAAGAGAAATTGTTTTCGTTTTTCTTTTGTTATTTGGGAATAAAAATGCTTTAGGAAATGTTTGTGTGATTATTTTATCTCCAAAAATTATGAAATAAATTTTTATGGACTTCTTAGGACCAGATCTGCAATCTAAAATTATTGCATGTCAAAGTTGCAATACTTTTCTGTAGGGTTTTAAATTAATCATTGAAATTGTTGTTTTCTTGATAAATATGTAATAAATTACAGAAAACCCAGAAAAATTTGGTTTCAAATTTGTTAATGTTTTTGTGTAATATACTCTCTAGGAAAAATATGTATCATGCATGTTCTGTAGAAAAATTTTCATGTGCAGTACAAGTGCTTATTATTGTTAGGAATTGTTATTTTTGATAGAGAGAAAAATATAAATAAAACATGCATATACTAATTTTTCTATAGGGATTGTTTAGTGTGCGGAATGTAGGAAAATTGCTAAATATGTTGTTTGATACTTTTCATAGTATAAAGTATTTTTATGCTCATTTTTAGGCCCTAGATTGTTAATTTTGTGTAGGCAGTTATATTACTCCAAATGCAATGAAATTTTTGTGACATGCTGAAGTAGATGATACTAATCCACTGTAATTTTATCAGATTTTTCCATGTTACCAAAACAAGTGTTGTTGTTCAAACCTAGTGTCAACTAGAGTTTAATTAACATTGTTAATGTAAAAATTAGTTAATAAAATTTGCTTTGGTGTATCTTTGAAGCATCTTAGGGTGCTAGGGTTACCTTGCATGGTAGAGAATGTTGGTGGTAGTTATGAGTACATGTTCTTGGATGATGTAGACCACCTTGTAGAAGAGTTGTATTCACATTTGATCCAAATGAAGTAAACCTGTTCATCTACATCTCATTCATCATCATCATCTCATGTCACCTCTGTAATGCACCTAGGCAGGAGCACTTATACATCTGCATCATACAGGATCGCAGGAAGTAACTCCGGTAGCAGTTCCCGAGGAGCCAAAAGAACAGCCCGAGGTGCAAGAGCAGGAGGTGCCCGAAGCCGACGAGGAGGTCGGTGAGGATCTTCTAGAGTGCCCAGACCACCGTCTGAGCTCTTTCGAAAGAGGCAAGCCTCGGGGCATTTCTCTCCCGGTTTATAAATATTTTTATTAAATGCTTTACTTAATTGGTGCATTACGTTTAAGAGTTGTTTGCAACCGTTGCTGCATTATACCTTGTTTACTCTTGCTCTACCATATCCTTGTTACCTTGGTATTCGCAGTCAAGAAATGCTTAGCTTGCTTAGACCAGTAGAAGTTGGGTGATTGCCTGTCACCTGCGAGTTATAGGTGGTTATCTGGATCTGTTTGTAAAAGTATGTCATATGGGAATAACTAAGTGTCGAATTGAAATTGAGACCGGAAGGAGACTTGCAGGGTTTCGGACTATAGTGTTTTCCATCTGTGTCGATTAAGGACCGACCATTGTTGGGCCTCGAGTCATATTGAACGCATGCCTCACATTTAGCTGGCCGAATAATGTACCTTTCGACCGTGAAGCTGGGAGATTATTCAGGCTGAGTGGATTGCCCGCAACGCACTGTACCGGAGCAGTAGTGGCAGGATACGGGGGCACGATGATAAGGCCAAAGAGCAGTCGGGCGGCCCCCGGGTACATGTGGTTCCTGGCAAACTCGCGACTTTACCTAAATAGTTGACTCGGTGACCAATATCTCACTTTAGCGGGTGAGTGAGGTTTGTGTGAGGAATAAATTACCATCTGGTTAATAATCGATTCGAATCGCCATCGTTCACTGGATAGTGAACACTTGACTTGAGTTACTTCATCGTAGTAATATTGCTGGAACACTTGGACAGTTATATGGAATATGACATGATGAAGGTTGTTAATGATCATTGGTTACCCTTACCTGCTTAATTACATGTTACTCTAGTACAGGTGCAAATTTAGCTGACAAGGTAATAAAGATTTAACTTGATGCAAAGCTTTTGGAAAGGATTCTTTAATATTAAACATGCCTTTTTGCAAATGAGTCAGCTACCCCACCATAAAGCCTGTCATGATCCTTGGTGTCATTTTATTTTCGGTTATGTCGGGTAAGTCTAGCTGAGTACCTTCTCGTACTCAAGGCGTTGTTCCCACTTGTTGCAGATGGGCAGATGTATTACGACTACTGTATCAACTGTCTCTATCCTACGATGGGCGAAGCTTAGGACCATGGGCAGTGGTCATTCACTACGTCTCTTCTGATGCTTTTGTTGGATATGATCATGAGCTGGCACCTTATTTCGAACGCCGTGTGCGTGTGTGTGGTTGAACTAAATGCTTCTGCTACTTTTATTTGAACTCGGTTTGTAATAACTATGTTTAAACTCCAATGTATTTGTGACGCGAACTTTTATGTAACTTGTGATGGTGACCGCTAAACTTATTACGATCTTGGCTGACATGTGAGTTGGTTTGAATCCGTCGTGATTTCACGGACTACCGGGTTATACGGGCTTCAGTTTGCTAAATCGTTCGCTTGTTGGATGATTTTCTTACTTAATTTCGTATAATTAGTCAGTTCTGTTACACTTATCGTGGTGCTATGGGCAGGGGATGGAGACCTCGGTGTCACGCGCTCTAAGGAGAAGACCTCGACGGGGCACCAGGTCGCGCAGCCATGGAGGAAGGGAGATTGCGCGAGCGTAGCAGTGCGGCCCCTGGCTCCTTGCAGGCTCACATGCTAGGACTGGCAGAGGAAGACGAAGAGGTGGAGGTGGTGGCGCTTGCGGCCCCGGCAAGCGTGTGCGCAGATGGCGGCGCATGCGGAAACGGTGAGGGCACCGCCGTGCGGCATAGCGCGGGTCAACGAGTGTGGCACTGCGTGACTTGGCGAGGGCCGCTGCTACGCAGCCTAGGGCGGGGCCGTGAGCATGACTCCGGGCAACCTGGCGAGGGCCGCCGCGTGGCCTGGAGAGGGGTGGCGGCATGGAACCCTTGCCGTGGGATAGGAAGAGTCGCGATCTGGGAGGAGGCGGCCGGCCGACGGGATTGGTGCTCGTGTCCTGATCCAGCTTTTGCTTTTTTATTACGTGTTGCCAGACTTCGAACCCTGCTCATGATGGTGTGTGCGTGGGAAGCGTTTGAAGCCGCGGGTGAGTTTGAAGCCTCGCATCAAACTTCTTCCCTTGGCCATCGGATTTGGTCTAGATGTTATATTAGCCCTTGATTTTAACGAAGATGATTTGCTAGGTACATTTTTTTGGGTGCACAATGATTGGGCTCTCTCAGCATGGGTTGTTTTTTTTGGGTGGACCTAAAATAATTTAAGTGTTCCATTATAGTATAGATAACAGATATTGCGGGAGCGAGGGAAGTCGATGACGGATTTTTTTTGGATGGTTGTTCTTTTTACGGCTTTTTTGCCATATATGTTTTTATCTCGGATTTTTTCTATAGGGAAGGGGCAGGGAAAGCTGACGATACCGTTAGTTATTTTTAGGTGTAAAATAGATATAAAAAATCAAATAAAGAGTTGTTCTACAAAGCAGATGAAAATGCTTGCAGCGTCTCCAACAGGACGAATCTGCTTGGGTTGGGCCGTACAACCACAGCCGAAAAAGGGGTTTAAATTAAAGATTTCCAAACAGGCCGGTTGAAATGGCCTGGCACGAGCCCGGTGCGAAAAGCCCGGCCCTAGCCCGCCCCAGCCGTGCCCGTGCCTGGGCCGAGGAGTCAGCCCGTAGTGCCGGCCCGGGCACGGCCCGTTCCAACGGGCGGCACGGCTCTGGGGCGCCGGCAGGGCTGCGGTATATAAGCCACCCGCTGCGGCTGCCCCCCCATCCAAACCCTAGCTCATTTCGCCTGCTCTCATCTCCCTTGCGCCGCTCTCGTCTCGCTCGTCGCCCTCGCCTGCTATCGTCTTGCTCCTCGCTCTCGCCCGTTCGCCTGATCATCGCCTTGTTCCCCTACTCCACCGTGTCCATGGTGTTCTCCGGCGGGTAAGGGGTCAGATCTGGTGGGTTCTGTCCTCAATCTCCCTGCTTTTCCCTCTCTGCCCTCAATCTCCCTCTTCTCTCTTAGATCTGGTGGTTCCCGCCCTCAATCTCCATCTGTTCCCTTGTTCTTCATCCCTGAAAGTTGATTGAGACTCGTTCTTAGCATCATCGACGCATCTTCGTCTTTTGTCCGTCGTTCTCATCACCAGCCACCACCACCTCCGGGGCTCCGGTCTCCGTTGAGGTACTAAGGGTGTGGCATCTGGTCCATCTCATCATCGTTTTCAGTGCTCCGACTCTAGAGGTAAGAGTAATCCCCTACCCTAATCCTAATCCCCTACCCTAACCGTTTTTTCTGTTGTTGATTGATGCAGCCGTCGAGGAACCAGAGATGGCAGAGATGGCCCCAAGCGTAGGCGACGCCGATGAAGGGGAGTTTGATCACTCCCAGAACAATGAACTGCGGATGTGCAGGTTAGTCAGGGATGATGAGGAGGACGATGTCCGCGAGGACTGCGCCGAGCTATTTGGGCGGTCTGCTCTCATCCCCTTCCCTATGACCAAGATGCAGTCCCAGTCCACGGGGAAGGGGCCGATCCCGATGCCGACGGTGGCGACAACGAGGTGACAGGCTCCAATCGGCCTTCTACCTCTGCTGTCTAGGATGATTTTGAGAAGCACTTCAAGAAGGTGCTAGGTAAGGTGAGACCCGTCAGGTATGTTGCCACTTGCAAACATTGCAAGAAATAATACTCAGCTTATTCTGCTAATGGCACCGGACATCTTACTCGACATCTTAAGGTTTGTGTTAAGCGTCGTGAGAAATGTCGCATGTCTCAAACTCAAATTGGTTTTAATCCTGATGTTTTTGTTCGTCACTGGGAGTACAATGCTGATGTAGCTCGTGTTGAGCTTGTTCGTATGCTTGCTAGGCTAGATTTACCTTTACTTATCTCTAAGCAAACTATGGGTAGAGATCTGTTTAAGTATTTCAATGGTAAACGTGAAAAACTAATGACTTGTTTGCAAGACAATGTTGTTTCATCTGTTACTGTTACCTCTGATATTTGGTCTGGAAAGGTCAAAGAAGATTATCTGTCTGTTGTGGCTCATTTCATTAATGCTGATTGGCAATTAGAGAAAAGGGTGCTTGGTTTAAGGTTGATTGATGTCTCCCATAATGCTGAAAAGATTGCTGAGCGTGTTACAAATGTCCTTGCTGAGTATGGTATACTTAACAAGGTTTTTTCTGTGACTTTAGATAATTCATCTGCCAATAAAAATGCAATGGATAAACTAAAACCTAGAGTATTTAGGTGCTGATCTATTTTTGCATTAACGATGTGCTTGTCATATTATTAACCTGATTGTTAAGGAAGCATTGGTTGCTGTTAATCCTCTCATTGACAACTTTAGAACTGTAATCTCTTTTTTGAACTTCTCTAATCAAAAAATTGCTGCATACAAGAGTTATTGCATTGCTAGCAGTGTTAGACCTAGGAAGTTCTCACTGGACATGTTAGGTGGAACTCCACCTACCTTATGCTGAAAACATTGTTAATTCACAGGAGTACTTTCAGTACTTTCATTGAGGCTAATTACCCTAGACTTGCAGGTAGTTCTTTCCTGTTGACTGATGATTACTGGGATATGGCTACTAAGATGTTGCAATTTCTTGAACTATTTTAAGACTCTACTATTGTTTTATCTAGTGTGTACTATCCTACTTCTCCACTTATGATTCATCATATTGTTAAGATTGACGTTCACCTGCATAAATATCAACATAATAAACATCTGAGATCTGTTGTGCAGTCTATGATTGACAAATATAATAAGTACTGGAAGAACATACCTGATCTTTATTCCATTGCATTCATACTGGATCCCAGAGCTAAGATTAAGGGCTTTACCAAAGTACTTAGAAAGTTGAATTCTCTTTTTAATGTTGATTACACTAACAAGTTGCTGGACACCAGAACTCTTCTTTTTAGAATGTACAACAGTGTCGGTACCAATAGTATAGGGATACCCACATTCAACGATAACAAAAATCAAAACGACTAAGCCACGACAAAACACAGCCCACTTCAAAACGCACGTCAGGTCCGCCCCGTATGAGGCCGGCTCGATGGAATGCCTCGACCGCATCCCATCTCCGACTCGTACGAGGCCCCCTCGACGGGAGGCCTCGACCGCGCCCCGTCCCACACGACAAAACGCCTCGGCCACACTCCGACTCGCGTGAGCCCGGGTCGAGGCGCTCGACCCCCTCTCTTCACCTACCCCAGGACAAAAGCCATAGCATTTAATGCAATTACCTACTACCACCTACCGGCATGGCCGCAACCAGGGTCGACGTGGGAACAATGCCAGTGTCAGTCCTCACTGTTTTACCGCCCATCCCGTGATGGGAGGTGAAACCTGTCACTGTACCCGCCTTACCGTGCACTGCGCGTCACTAGTAACCCTCGAGGGAGGATACGACAAAGTCCGTACATCGCGATCCCAGGGATTCGGACTTATCCGTTCGCCCTCGACCCGGCCTCGACCCGACCTCGACGCCCGGCGCGGCTCAACAGGGAAGGGAGGGCGGCATGGCACGGCGCTCCGGGTCATTTCAGCATCTCGTCCTCTACGTCACCATGGTGTCCAGGGATGGCCCTCCATTTCTAGGACATGACGCTACAGCCACCTCAACAGGGATCGACAAAACATCATCTACGTCCTGGCCTCCTCTCGTCCTATAAAAGGGTAGGCCAGGGCTCTGGAGGGGACGACGGACGACAAGCCAAATCTGGAGGGGACGACGGACGACAAGCCAAACACAAGATAGAGATCAACATCTCAAGCAATCATCTTGTATTTCTTTTTCCCCTTCTGAGACCTGGGCACGCCGCCCTCTCTCGCAAGCTTGTAACCCCTACACAAGCACCTCGGTGCAAGGAAATACAAATCTCTCCCCCCCCCCCCACTGGACGTAGGGCCTTCTCTTGCCCGAACCAGGATAAACCCCCGTGTGTTCTCCTTGCATCACCATCCAGGAAAGGGACACGCAGCATTTACTCGTTGGTCTAGGACCCCCTCGGGTCCGAACACCGACAGTTGGCACGCCAGGTAGGGGTTCGCTGCGTGCCAACGTCGCTTTCCCGCCTTTTTCCTAGATGGCTGACCCCGATCGTCCTATCCCGTTGGCCACGGTGATCTGGTTCGGGAGCTTGGAGTTCATGTCGCTTGGCTATGGCTACGATATAGTCCTACTCCCACCCAGGCACCCAACCGACGAGGATTACAAGCTTTCCCAGCCTGGGGGAGCAATCCGCCGGTACCGTCGCTCCAGGCAGGCGCGAGCCGCCCGACGACGACGAGCCCGGCGCAACCACCGTCTTCATCTCGCGGAGGGTGATGGGATTCCCCGGTCCGGCACCCCCCAGCCGGACGCCGACCCAGACTTCCTCATTGAAGGTCTGGGGAGGATAAGCTTGGCTGAGGGTAACATGCCGACGGAGAATCCCGCCGCTCCCCCGTCCGGTGAGACACCGCTGCCCGGAGCACCCGCTCCATCGTGGACAGCAACATCTCCTTCGCCGTTCCCGTTTGGGCTAGATTCGGCTGCCCGGGTGTACGCTTCTTCCGTGAGCACTTGCATGAGTGCTTATGAGGAACTCCCTGGGCACCATCTACGCTCCACTCTGGACCTCGTCGCGTGACTCTACGGAGACACCAGAAGCAGAACACCGTGCGACAGCTTTCCAACATCGCAACCCTAGTAACGATTTGCAACGGCCACACATTCCCCCATCATACTATTACTTTGGCGCTCCTGACTCCAACTCGGCTGATGACACCTACGATCCGACCTGCGAGTGCTTCAACGTCGACGTTGAAAGCACGTCGGAATCATAGGAAGAAGAGCCGGTCGAAGGAAGGCACACGCCCCCTCATGTCGAGCTCCCTGCCGAGCGGGACGAGCCTCAAATCCTTGCGGACCAAGGAATGCAGCTCGAGCAAATCCGTGAGTTGCAGGAGAGCCTCAACGAGGAACGAGAGAACCTGCATCTACCTCAACATACCCTCGAGCATGAGCGTGCGGAACGCGCACTTGGCGGAAGAGCTCGCGAGAGAGCTCGCGACGTCAACCGTCGCATCGACGAGGACCGGGCGGCCGACCCCCTGGTTTTCGCTCGTGCCAGCCAGAACGTCGTCGCCGCCGCCATGCTCCTCCGCAACATGCCTGAGCTGTCAAATCCCGATGCCCGCCGGGCTCGAGATGAGATCCGAGAACTCCTCGAGACCGTTGCCCTGCAGCAGGCCGAGAGCTCTGCCTCGAGGCGACGCGAGCTCGCCTCGGAGCGGCTCGCAGAGCCCTCCCAACAGGAGAGAGAGGCCTCGGTTCATCCCGAACCTGCCCGACGGATCCGGATGGCTCTCGCCCCTGAGCCCATCGCTCACGACCGTGGGCCTCGAGACACCCGTGGCAACATCATCGAGCGCCGCACGCGCAAGCACGGTGACGGCGTGGCCCGAGGTTACCATGTGCACAGGGGCGGGCGTTACGACAGCTCGGAGGATCGTAGCCCTTCACCCGAGCCTCCGGGCCCTCGGGTCTTCAGTAAGGCTATCCATGAAACCATACTCCCAGTGCGGTTTCGCCCTCCCACGACTCTTGCCAAGTACAACGGCGAGACCAAACTAGAGCTTTGGCGCGCCGATTTCCGCTTGGCATGTCAACTGGGCGGGGCCACCGACGACCGGGTCATCATCCGACAGCTCCCCCTGTTCCTCTCCGACACCGCTCGAGCCTGGCTCGAGGATCTCCCGCCCCAACAGATCCACGACTGGGATGATCTCGTGAGGGTATTCGAGGGAAACTTCAAGGGAACTTACATGCGCCCCGGCAACTCGTGGGACCTCCGGAGTTGCAAGCAGAAGCCGGGTGAATCCCTCCGGGATTACATCCGGTGCTTCTCCAGGCAACGTACCGAGCTCCCCAACGTCACCGACTCCGACGTCATTATGGCTTTCCTCTCTGGCACCACTTGCAAAGAGTTGGTCCGAGAGTTGGGCCGCCACACCCCACTCACTGCCAACGGATTGATGGACATCGTCACCAACTTTGCCGCCGGCGAGGAGGCAGTTGGCGCCATCTTCGGCGGTGAGCAGGACAAAGGGAAGCAGAAGGCCGACGATCCCGCGAGCTCCACTCGGGGCTCCAAGAGGAACAACCGTAAGAAGAAGAAAGGCTAGCAGGGCAAGCTCGAGGCCCCGGCCGACGAGCTTGTCGCCGCTACCGAGCGCAAGAAGCCTCGAGGCCCCCCTGGTGGGGGCATCTTCGACAAAATGCTCAAAGAGCCGTGTCGTTACCACAAGGGACCCACTAACCATAACCTCGAGGATTGTCACATGCTCCGCAGGTACTTCGAGGGTGCAGGCGGCAAAAACACCGACAAGAAGGAAGACCCCAAGGGTGACGACAAGGATGAGGGATTCCCCGAGATCCACGACTGCTTCATGATCTACGGAGGGCCCTCGACCCGCCTCTCGGCTCGCCAACGCAAGCGAGAGTGGCGTGAGGTTTTCTCCGTACAAACGGCGGTCCCTCGTTTCCTCGACTGGTCTGCGGTGGCCATCACTTTCGACCGTGATGATCATCCTGACTACGTCCCCAATCCGGGGGTCTACCCTCTTGTCGTTGATCCCGTCATCGCCAACACGCGCCTCACTAAAGTGCTCATGGACGGCGGGAGCAGCCTCAACATCATCTACTCCCAGACCCTCGACCTTCTGGGGGTCGAGAGAGCGCGCCTCCAACCTAGCGTCGGGGGCTTCCACGGAGTCGTGCCAGGGAAACGAGCGGAACCCCTCGGATGGGTCGATCTGCCTGTTTGTTTTGGCACACCGGCCAACTTCAGAAAGGAGACCCTCACCTTTGAAGTGGTCGGGTTCCGTGGAACATACCACGCTATCCTCGGACGCCCGTGCTACGCCAAGTTCATGGCTGTACCAAACTACACCTATCTCAAGCTCAAGATGCCAGGCCCAAACGGCGTCATCACTGTGGGGCCCTCGTATGAACATGCCTACGAGTGCGATGTCGAGTGCGTCGAGCACGGCGAGGCGGTTTTGGAGTCAGTAACTTTGGCTGCAGACCTCGATGGTCTCGCCAACGAGATTCCCGACCCAAAGCGCCATGCCGGCAGCTTCGAGCCCACGGAGGACGTCAAGCTCGTGCCCCTCGACCCCGCTGATCCCAACGGGAAGGCGCTGAACATCAGCGCCACCCTCGATCCGAAATAGGAAGCCGTGCTCGTCGACTTTCTCCGCGCAAACATCGACATCTTTGCGTGGAGTCCCTCGGATATGCCGGGCATACCCAGGGAAGTCGCCGAGCACGCCTTGGAGATCCAGGCCGGGTCCAAACCGGTGAAGCAACGCCTGCACCGCTTCGACGAGGAGAAGCGCAGGGTCATCGGCGAGGAGATCCACAAGCTACTGGCGGCCGGATTCAACAAGGAAGTTCACCATCCCGAGTGGCTAGCTAATCCTGTATTAGTTAAGAAAAAGAGTGGGAAGTGGAGGATGTGTGTAGACTATACTAGTTTGAATAAAGCATGTCCGAAAGTTCCCTTCCCTTTGCCATGCATTGATCAAATCGTTGATTCTACTACGGGATGTGAAACTCTTTGCTACGTTACGATGCCCTTCGGTCTCCAGAACGCAGGGGCTACGTACCAGCGGTGCATGCAGCACGTTTTCGGGGAACACATCGGGTCGACCGTCGAAGCTTATGTCAACGACATCGTTGTCAAAACAAAACAAGCCGACAATCTGGTCAGCGACCTCGATGTTGCGTTTAAATGCCTTCGGGCAAAGAATATCGAGCTCAACCCAGAGAAATGCGTCTTTGGCATCCCTCGAGGCATGCTTTTAGGATTCATCGTATCCAAACGCGGCATCGAGGCCAACCCCGAAAAAATCTCTGCCATAACTAGGATGGGCCCCATCCGAGATCTGAAGGGCGTACAGAGGGTCACGGGTTGCCTAGCAGCGCTCAGCCGTTTCATTTCGCGCCTCGGCGAGAAAGCGCTCCCTCTGTACCGTCTCTTGAAGAAATCGGGGCACTTTTCCTGGACCCTCGAGGCTGAGGAGGCTCTCACAAAACTCAAGGCCACACTCTCTAACTCACCGGTCCTCGTCCCTCCAACCCCCGGGGAACCGCTCCTACTTTATGTCGGGAAGCCTCGGGTAGGGTTGCTAAATGGGCGGTTGAACTCATGGGCGAGACCCTGTCCTATGCGCCGCGCAAGGCTATCAAGTCACAGGTGTTAGCAGACTTCCTAGCTGAATGGACCGACACCCAACTCCCCCCCGCACAGCTCAAGGCTGAGCTGTGGACCATGTACTTCGATGGGTCGTTGATGAAAACAGGAGCAGGCGCGGGTTTGCTCTTCATCTCATCCGGCTTCATTTTCCTGCGTCAAACAACGTCGCCGAATACGAGGCACTCATCACGGGGCTGAGAATCACCGTCGAGCTCGGGGTCTGACACCTTGACGTTCGAGGCGACACCCAGCTCGTGATCGATCAGGTCATGAAGAGCTCAAGCTGCCGTGACCCTAAGATGGAAGCTTATTGCCAAGAGGTGCGGCGCCTCGAGGACAAGTTTCATGGCCTCGAGCTCAACCACATCGCACGCAGGTATAATGAGGCCGCCGATGAACTGGCAAAAATCGCGTCCAGTCGAACTACGGTTCCACCAGATGTTTTCGCAAAAGATCTTCAGTAGTGTTGACGGTCCTTAAGTACCAAATATAGTTATCAAATAAATAAAGAAAAGGATCCAAATGCAACCAACACCTAGACTTAGGGTTTTATCTGACAGAATTCCACGAGTTTTGGTGTTTGTCTGTTTCTGCAGGGGGTTATCAGAAAATACGGAGGAAAGGCCCACACGTCGGGTTTACATAGAGATAATAATGTGTTCACCGATTTTCTATCATCCTAGAAGACTCCAGAAGCCACGAGAACGAACGGGAGGCCGAACGGGCCCGGAGGCAGGGCGCCCGCCCTGCTCCCTAGGGCGCCCGCCCTGGCCTGAGAGCCAATCAAGCTTTGTCTCGCGGATTATGCTCCACCGACCTAAGGGATCAAGGAAAACCGTGCGATTAATGTCGGTTTGATCCGATGGCCCACGTTCACTTGAGGGGGCTATATAAGCAGGACCCCTGGCCCCTGGAGGAGGCACTCCCTCATTCTCAATTCCTCAAACCCTAATCTCAGGAGGAGAGTGTCTGATCAAGCCCTAGAGCCACCACATCAACTAGATCTCTAGTATAGCATAGCTACATAGGATTAGAACTAGGAGGAGTCAATCTTCGATTGGTTTCCGGATCTGTCAAGAGGATTCTTGGTAATTCCTTTACTGTTCTTCATTGTTCATCTTTGTTCTTCAATATTATGAATACAACTTTGTTCTATTTCAATATATTGATTATGACTATGCTCTACTTGTTTATGTTTGCAATTATATTGTTCTTAGTTTATCGTAGTTATACGCTTGGCTTAGTTAGATTGGAATTATATACATATTTAGGATCGTATAGCGTTTATCCATCGGATCCATGGGTAAATGATAAATATTGTGTAGGCGTGGTGCTTAGACCATATTTATCTGCGATTGCACCTTATATGCCGGATCGTGGGGTGGTCCGCGATGGTGACAGCTTCGTTGGTTCTTATATAGTCCCCCCTCCCGTGTGTAAGGCAGGCAGAGCAACATTATTACGGGGGAGTGATTGCTATGTTTCTCATCTTCCTTGATAATATCACTATGCATGGGTGTAGTCCTTTCTCGCAATAATTGCCAAGTGTACTTGCACTAACTATGATATGCTAGACTTTATAGTTAAGAATAACTTAGGAAATATCCTTGTAGTTCGTCCCTAATACCATGCTAATGACTTGCTAGAATATCTGTTGAGGTGCTTATCATTATTATATGTGGCTAGCTGATCAGATTAATTATCTTTGTCACCATTCATACTTTATCTATATTTTATGTGACACTTACCCCTGTATGCAAGAGATAGATGAATGCTCTCACTTATACATGCAATGATTGATACTCATTCCTATATTCCATTCCATAATCAACATTGATGTTAGTAATCCCTTCCCAGTGGTAAAAATATAAATAACGATACCTGGAATACTTCCCGGTTAAAATGCTACATCGGTATTAATCTGTGCGCTTGCAGATCTTATTTATTATTTATTTAGAAGAGCAGTTGCATATTTCAATACCGCGTCTCTCATGTCATGCTGGGGATGACAACTTGGCTTAAGTGGCATGAGGGATAGGTTCGGCATTTTTGGCGCCGTTGCCGGGGAAGGTTGATTTACTAACAAGGAATGAATACGGAATTTGAGGCATCATTCGCATCATTAAGTGATTGAGATCATTCCATTCTTATTGTTTTGCAGGGTGATGTATGAATAGAGGACATCTTCCAGAAAATTTTGTTGACAACCCCGAAGCATTAATCAGAGGGGCAAGAGCCAAGCTCAAGAAGTCAACACTTCGACGCAACACTTCATCCAATTCAGAAGACCGCCGAAGTTTCATCCGGAATTTGTCAACAGAGTTCGCAGCCATGGCGAACAAGACGATCCGTGAGTTCTCAGCTCCCACTACGGACAACATCCGCACTGGACCTGCCGCGGCCATCGACAAGAACTTTGAGCTCAAGCCAGGGCTCATCAACATGGTACAAGCCAACCAGTTTTGTGGGAAGCCGCACGAAGATGCAAGTGCTCATCTCCAACACTTCCTAGAGATTTGCAGCACATTCACTATATTAGATGTTCCCAGAGACGCCATACTACTTCGCCTTTTCCCATTCTCACTATTGGGGAGAGCGAAGCAGTGGTTCTACGTGACGAAGGATAAGAACACTACGTGGACACTCTGCTCTACGAACTTTCTGGCTAAGTTCTTTCTCATGGGCAAGACCAATGCTCTCCGTGGGAAGATTACAAGTTTTCAGCAACAACATGATGAATCCGTTCCAGAAGCATGGGAGCGCTTTCAAGATTACATCCTAGAATGTCCCCCATCATGGAATGGAGAGCTGGCTACTTATGCAGACTTTCTATCATGGGCTCATCACTAGTGCTCGTGAGACCATGGGATGCTACAGCTGGAGGCGCATTTCTATCACTCACCATACCACAAGCTACAGCCCTTGTGGAGAAGATGGCGTCCAACCAAGGTTGGAACGAAGAGAGGACTCAAACACGCAAGAAGGGTGGAGGTATGCACCAGCTCAAGGAGGTAGACATGCTGTCTGCAAAGCTAGACCTACTCATGAAAAAGCTCCGATGACAAAGCTGGAGACAAAAGAGAAGTCATGAACGTCTACGTGCAAAGCTAGACCTACTCATGAAAAAGCTCGATGACAAAGCTGGAGACAAAAGAGAAGTCATGAACGTCTACGACTCTCACATGACTTGTGAGGAATGTGTACTGCCCTGAGATGCTTGAGGATGCAAGGTACATCAACAACAACAACAACAACTACAACCGTCCTCAACAAAATCAAGGTTGGAATCAACAGAGGCCTAACTACTCAGGTAACTACTCAGGTAATTATCAGGTAATAACTCTTACAACAACAATAATAATTTTCCACCCCTGAGAGAGTTTAGTGTCCTAATCAAGGAAAGCTAATGGATAACTTGTCTAAGAATTGGCATCCAATGATAAAATACTAGAAAACATAAATAATAGAATGGATAATTTCTCTACTGCCATCAAAAACCAATTAGCTTTAATAAAATGATTGAATCTCAGTTAAATCAAATAGCTGCTGTTGTTCCTGCTACTAACCCCGGTATACCATCACAACCGGAAGGATTAGAATCTGCAAATCTTGTAGACATGTTTTGATGCAGGTAACTATTGGAGTAATCCCGCTGTCGGAGTACATAATGACCTTCTGCCAGTCAAGAGAGGCGATCCAGGACGCCCCGTCATCCCGATCTCCATCGGCATGGTGGACTTCCCAGAAGCACTCTGTGACTTTGGCTCCAGCGTCAACATTATGCCCAGGGTACTCTATGAAAAATTCTTTACATATCCTTTATCAGAAACAACTATGTGTTTGCAGCTTGCAGATCGGACACTAAGCTTTCCTAAAGGAATATTAAAGAACATGTGTGTCCGAGTTGGTACCTCGTACGCTCCAGCTGACTTCGTGGTGATAGAGACCGGGTCCGATGAGAGGTCACCAGTTAGTCTGGGAAGGCCATTCCTGAACACCTCGGGAGCTGTCATCTACGCTAGCGCTGTGAAGATCAACTTCAACATCAAGGGGAGGAAGGAGACGTTTTCCTTCAAGAACAAGATTACACAAATCCCAGAGCAACCCCAACATGAACCAAGGAAGAGGACCAACAGGAGGATCAAGCAGAACAACAACAACCAAGGATGGACCGAATCAGCTAAGATGGTCACTGCAGTTCAAGGAGGTCAAGATGGTCGACTCAAGTCGCCCTTCCTGAACAAGAAGGACGACCCAGGTATGCCAAGCATTGAGTGCTCAATCAATGGATACTCCTTTCAGAAGGCGCTCTGCGACACTGGATCAGGCGTCAACATAATGGCCACAGTCACCAATCAGCTCTTGTACGGGACCATGCCCTTAAAACCAACATACACTCAGCTCCAGATGGCAGATCAGACATCCCGAAAGGTCGAAGGTATAGTAACCGATGTCCCTATTAAAATTAACAATCATTTTGTCCATACAGACTTTCAGGTCATTGACATGGGAGACGACGAGTACGATCCACCCATCATCCTAGGAAGACCGTTCCTAGGCACCGTCAAAGCAATCATCTACATTAGAACCGGAGAAGTCCATATGCATTTCCCCTCTGAGAAGGTACGCCGCTACTTTAATGACCCTAACTATATAGTTGAAGATTCTAAGCAGGTCAGGAGAAGAAGAAGGCGACGTAACCATAACCAAAGGAGGCAAACCATCAAGGACGTATGGGCAGACTATGAAGGAGAGGTCATAAGGCCCGAGGATACACAACAGGAGACCGAAGCACCAAGTCGGGTTATGGAAAGCGAAGACAGTTACACAAGAAGAAAAGCGAAGACAGTTACACAAGAAGAGGAGGCACTGCCGGAACCACCGTCTACGCCACCCAAATCCCAGGACAACTAAGAAGAAAAGAAGTCCTGTTCGGAGGACTTAAAAACACCGAACGCCATGCCAAGAGGTAAATTTGGTAGTTATCATTTTCCCTTTAATTATTGCTCAGTTAATCATGTTCATTATGACTAAAAAAAGTTAAAAACAGTAAGCCCCATGTGAGTATGCTAGTGGCATAAAACCCATAAGTACATTCACTATGGTGGCATAAAAAAAATAATAATATATTTTTTCTGTTCTATAAAAATGAAAATAAAAATAGAGAGTGACATTTATCAAGGAAGCTCAAACATGATAAAGGCTAGATATTTATGCTAACGCTTAATCAAGTTCCACGAAGCTTTGTTGTCTATTTGAGCTCCACAGAATTCAGGAAGACTAGCAGATGGAGGACATCCTAATCGTTGTCAGGGTGCTGCCGACATTCAAATACATCTCTGCACCTGCTAGCTACATCAGAAGAAATTACGTCAAGATCCAGCTTGGGAGAGAGCACCCCCATTTATCCCGATAAGTATTTTTATCTACATTTATACCTATGCTTTATTAAAATAAAAAGATGCATAATCATGAAAACCCAAATAAATATTTTGTGTTTATATATATTTGCTTAGTTTAATAAATAAATAAAGTAGCTATGCTAAACTGAATCTTGAAAATAAAACTCTAGCATGGATATGATAGTTGCTCTGCCTAATTTTCAAATTTGTTCTCTCTCTAGTTTAGACATAACTGTTATAATTTAAAACTGGCTCTAAACCTGAACTAGTGGGAAGAGAACTTGATCTGAAGTCTAAGTTGTTAGCGGATATGATATGGGAAGGTTGAGCTGCTGTTTATCTGTTCCTAGAGATGCTAGAATTCTAGAGAATTTTATCTTTGAAAATCTTTAAAATGTTGCATGATGAGTTCCTGTATGATGAGAGTTTAAATTCCTACCACAGCCATATATACATGCTTGTTAGATTAAGAGCCGCACTTTTACTACTTACTGCTTATGGGCATTGAGTGTGGTCAAGCTGTGTAGACCCTTAGGAACTTGTCATGTGGTTAAAATCAAGATTCACTTGCACGTTCACTCATACATGCTGCTTCTACTCCAGAAGTACGCATCCACATATATCCACTCATTTCCATCTCCAGATTCACCCAAAATTATTCTACTCCTGACCCGGGAGAGAATAGCCAAAAACATTATCCCATTCCTGTTATTCCCTGTGAAGTTAATGCTCAAGTCATTTCTACTAGCACTTGCTATATTTTCAAAAGAGGGAGATTGCTCTAAAAAAATATAAATACGAGGAAATAAAAAGGAGCAAGTGCTCGGAACCTCGAAGAAAGAAAAAGTGAGACGAGAGGTAAAAATGGACAAGTGTCCGACAGTAAAATTAGGGGTACAATACCCACCTGAGAGAAAAAAAAGAAAAAAATAGAGCATCTCATTCCCCTCAAAAGTTTTAAAGAGCAAGAAAGGTATGTATTCCCTCAAAAAGAGCATTAGACTTTTGTTATCACCATACACCACTCATTCACCACACATGCACATCTTGATTTGACTTATTGACTTGTTTCTCTGGATCCATGGTTTGACTATGCAATAAATGTTCTATGAGTATTATACTGTATCTCCCACCTATGAGCTCCAGATATCAAAGCCTTATTAGAGTAGGGTGAGAGAGAAGGCAACGTCACTACGCCTTATACCATAAATACAACATACTTTGAGAGAGAAGGCATATACCATTACTGCCTTGGTAAGGATCCAGAAATACCACAAAAGAGAGACCCGAGAAAGTCATACAAGGAATCTCTGAGTTTTATTTGAAAAATCTACAAAAAAAACTCCAGAGCTATAGCTGATCAAGAATAAGAGACATGGCATTTGACTAGACCGTTCTATCTTTTAACCAATCAAGATGCAGGTGACGGTTGCAAGCCCCATGGTGAAAGGTAAAATGAGTAAGTTTTAAGTCTTGACAGTTTACTCTAACTCAGGGATGAGACCTTATTTGAAAGCATATGTGCCGTCAACGTTCAAAGGCGTTGCAGCAACTTCCGATCCATAATGAGTATATCCTTGCTCAGGGACGAGCAAGAGGTAAGCTTGGGGGAGTTTGTTGACGGTCCTTAAGTACCAAATATAGTTATCAAATAAATAAAGAAAAGGATCCAAATGCAACCAACACCTAGACTTAGGGTTTTATCTGACAGAATTCCACGAGTTTTGGTGTTTGTCTGTTTCTGCAGGGGGTTATCAGAAAATACGGAGGAAAGGCCCACACGTCGGGTTTACATAGAGATAATAACGTGTTCACCGATTTTCTATCATCTAGAAGACTCCAGAAGCCACGAGAACGAACGGGAGGCCGAACGGGCCCGGAGGCAGGGCGCCCGCCCTGCTCCCTAGGGCGCCCGCCCTGGCCTGAGAGCCAATCAGGCTCCGTCTCGCGGATTATGCTCCACCGACCTAAGGGATCAAGGAAAACCGTGCGATTAATGTCGGTTTGATCCGACGGCCCACGTTCACTTGAGGGGGCTATATAAGCAGGACCCCTGGCCCCTGGAGGAGGCACTCCCTCATTCTCAATTCCTCAAACCCTAATCTCAGGAGGAGAGTCTCTGATCAAGCCCTAGAGCCACCACATCAACTAGATCTCTAGTATAGCATAGCTACATAGGATTAGAACTAGGAGGAGTCAATCTTCGATTGGTTTCCGGATCTGTCAAGAGGATTCTTGGTAATTCCTTTACTGTTCTTCATTGTTCATCTTTGTTCTTCAATATTATGAATACAACTTTGTTCTATTTCAATATATTGATTATGACTATGCTCTACTTGTTTATGTTTGCAATTATATTGTTCTTAGTTTATCGTAGTTATACGCTTGGCTTAGTTAGATTGGAATTATATACATGTTTAGGATCGTATAGCGTTTATCCATCGGATCCATGGGTAAATGATAAATATTGTGTAGGCGTGGTGCTTAGACCATATTTATCTGCGATTGCACCTTATATGCCGGATCGTGGGGTGGTCCGCGATGGTGACAGCTTCGTTGGTTCTTATATAGTCCCCCTCCCGTGTGTAAGGCAGGCAGAGCAACATTATTACGGGGGAGTGATTGCTATGTTTCTCATCTTCCTTGATAATATCACTATGCATGGGCGTAGTCCTTTCTCGCAATGATTGCCAAGTGTACTTGCACTAACTATGATATGCTAGACTTTATAGTTAAGAATAACTTAGGAAATATCCTTGTAGTTCATCCTAATACCATGCTAATGACTTGCTAGAATATCTGTTGAGGTGCTTATCATTATTATATGTGGCTAGCTGATCAGATTAATTATCTTTGTCACCATTCATACTTTATCTATATTTTATGTGACACTTACCCCTGTATGCAAGAGATAGATGAATGCTCTCACTTATACATGCAATGATTGATACTCATTCCTATATTCCATTCCATAATCAACATTGATGTTAGTAATCCCTTCCCAGTGGTAAAAATATAAATAACGATACCTGGAATACTTCTCGGTTAAAATGCTACATCGGTATTAATCTGTGCGCTTGCAGATCTTATTTATTATTTATTTAGAAGAGCAGTTGCATATTTCAATACCGCGTCTCTCATGTCATGCTGGGGATGACAACTTGGCTTAAGTGGAATGAGGGATAGGTTCGGCATTTTTGGCGCCGTTATCAAAATTAGAAAACTAAGTCTACTTTTGGTAATGACGTTAAGAATGCCCAACAAGCAGCCATCCGTCGACCTCGGGCCAAACGAGGGAATCGACGGGACATCACTCGACCCCCCCACCTGAGGCCGAAGCCCCCTCGACGGGGGCCGAAGCCATGCAGGTGGAAGGCTTGACCCCACCATCTGGCCTCGAGCCTGACTGGCGCGTCTCATACCTCGACTACCTCACCCGAGGGGTCCTCCCCTCGGATAAGACCGAGGCTCGACGGATCGCTCGCCGGGCCAAAACCTTTGTGATCATTGGCAACAGTAGGGAGCTGTACCGCCGCAGCCCTACTGGCATTCTCCAACGCTGTGTCACAAATGAGCAAGGCAGGGACCTGCTCAGCGATCTGCACTCGGGGGCTTGCGGTCACCACGCGGCACCTCAAACCCTCGTCGGAAATGCCTTTCGACAAGGATTCTACTGGCCGACTGCAGTCTCTGACGCCGTCAAGCTAGTACGCTCCTGTAAAGGTTGTCAGTACTATGCGAGACAGACCCATCTTCCGGCACATGCTCTACAAATGATCCCCATCACATGGCCATTTGCCGTTTGGGGGCTCGACCTTGTCGGACCTCTAAAGAGGACAACTGGCGGCTTCACCCACTTGCTCGTTGCCATCGATAAATTCTCCAAGTGGATCGAGGCCCGCCCCATCACCAGCATCAGGTCCGAGCAAGCTGTGCTTTTCTTCACCGACATCATTCATTGCTTTGGGATCCCCAACTATATCATCACAGACAACGGCACTCAGTTCACTGGTAAAAAGTTTCTGGATTTCTGCGACTGCCATCACATTCGTGTGCTCTGGTCAGCCGTGGCTCATCCAAAAACAAACGGCCAGGTGGAACGTGCCAATGGCATGCTCCTACAAGGCCTGAAACCCAGAATCTTTGACAAGCTAAACAAACATGGCAAAAAATAGGCTGCCGAGCTACCCTCGGTCCTGTGGAGCTTAAGAACAACGCCGAGTCGAGCCACGGGGTTCACTCCGTTCTTCTTAGTCTACGGATCTGAGGCAATGCTCCCAACTGATATAGAATACGGGTCCCCAAGGTTGAAGGCCTACAGCGAAAGAAACAACGACACCGCAAGAGAGGACGCCCTCGACCAGCTCGAGGAGGCCCGGGATGTGGCTCTGTTGCACTCTGCCAGGTACCAGCAGAGACTCCGACGCTACCACGACAGACACGTCCGCAAGCGTGACCTCAACGTCGGCGACCTGGTGCTACGGCGGAACCAAAACACCAAGGGACGGCACAAACTCACGCCACCGTGGGAAGGACCATACATCATCGCAGAAGTGCTAAAGCCGGGCACCTACAAGCTATCTAACGAGAAGGGTGAAATCTTCACCAACGCCTGGAACATTGAACAGCTACGTCGCTTTTTTCCTTAGAAAGCCTCGAGGCTCTGTAATTTCTTTTTCATCAATAAAGAATACAGCAATGTCCAAACTTTCGTCCCACAATGAGGAAGGATCAACTCTGCACTCCCAGACTCGACCCTCCCTCGGGGGCTACACAAGGGGGGAACCCCTCAGTCCCCGAAAAAACTTACACTCTTTTTTAATTTTAAGAACCGCTTCTTAGATCAACGGCGATGTAAGAGCACCCTAAGGTTCGAAAGGACTCTCGAGCCAGGAGTATCACCTACGCCTCCGAGGCTATGGTGCCTCCACTCACCCCATATGCCTTCTAGAGGTGCAACTTTGCGCTAGGAGGGTCTAAGTGACGGTTCCTAACTTTGGTAGAGAGCACACTCCCTGCCGCTTAGATCAAGTTCTCACGCGATCTGCGAGGCCGCAAGAGCACCCTGAAGCTCGAAGGCAGTCGAGCCGCGAGATTACTTACGCCTCTGAGGCTATGGTACCTCCACTCGCTCTTGTTGACGGTTCTTAAGTATCAATTATAACCATCAAATAAATAAAGAAAAGGACCTATATGCAAGCAACACCTAGAATTAGGGTTTGATCTAACAGAATTCCACGAGTTTTGCTGTTTATCTATTTCTGCAGGGGGTTATCAGGAAATACGGAAGAAAGGCCCACATGTCGGATTAATGACGGGATATTAACCGAACACGTAATTATCTTACATCTAAAAGATTCCAGAAGCCACGGGAACGAAAGGGAGCCGTAACGGGCCAGGACACAGGGCGCCCGCCCTGTGCCCTAGGGCGCCCGCCCTGCCCCCGGGACCAATCAGGTCGAGTCTCACGGATTATGCTCCACCGCCTTTGAGGATCAAGGAAAACCGTAGGATGAAGGTCGGTTTGATCCGACGGTCCAGATTCATCCAAAAGGGCTATATAAGCAAGGCCCCTGACCCCTGGTGGAGAAGACTCCAATTCATTATTCAGTTGCATATCTCTAGTTAGGGTTTAGAGAGAGAGGTTCCCTCTAGGGTTCCCACCTCTTAGGGCTTAGCATCCAATGTGAAAGTAGAATTAGTTCTACTAGATTGAGAGAGATAGAGTGGAGGTGTAGATCGGAGGAAGCCGGCCTGTCGGTGTCTACTCCGAGGTTGTACCTGCGGGAGCAAGTTCTTCTAACCCGAGGCTTGTTCTCAGGATTCTTCAGTATTTCGACTTCTAAATTCTAGTAAGTTCTTTGTTTTATTGTTCTTTGGTTTATGAGTTTACTTTGATCTCTTCGCGTAGAGTTTAGAGTAATTATCTCTAGCATAAACGTGGTGTTTAAGCTAGGATACTCATAGATATCCCCTCGTCTAGCCGGACCGTGGTAGTAGCGAGGAACGTGACAATTCCGAGTTACCTTTGTATTCCATATCCCGTTAGCAGGATCGATAGGGTTTATAGGTGCGGGTTGAACATCCTTTGTGGTGTCTAGATTCCGTAAACCTCCCCAATAGAACAGTAGATCATCCTTACCAAGGTTAGAAGAAGAGTGCGGTTGTAGTCTTCTCTATACATCACTCACATCGAATCATAGTGGTTGTAGCCTAAAGGTTAGTAGTAATATATTTGGTTAGTCAGATGCACTCTTTCTCCTAAAGGTAAAAATATAAATACGATACCCAGGATAACATCTCGGGTGAAGTGCTCACCGATATCCGTGCGCTTGCGGATCCTATTTCCTAATTGCGTTACCAAATATCAACAAGCATTTCTGGCGCCGTTGCCGGGGAGAAAGACGGTTTGCTGAGATAACCTTGAGTCTTACTACTAGCTTGTATTCATACTTTTTATTTTCTTATCTTTTTCATTCATTCTTTTTCTTTTTACCAAAAATGGAAAACCAAGGTTCTATATCTATCTTTGATGCCGCAACACCTTCAGCAACTGACCTTTTACCATGGGAGTCATCACAGCATATCCAAACATCCCAGTATAGGTTAAGTTCAAGGTTGATTGCGATGATTCAAAATTTATCTTTTTCGGGAAAGGAAGACGAAAACCCTTACCTTCATATTAGAGATTTTGAGCAGACATGCGATTGTCTTCGCATTGATGGCATCTCTGATAAGACTTTACGTTGGAAGCTTTTTCCTTTTTCTTTAAGAGGAGAAGCTAGACGATGGTATAGTCAGAAGGTAAGTCAACAGCAAGGTGAATGGGGAGTTTTAAGAGCCAACTTTTATCTAGATTTTTATTCCCTTGACCGTACTGGTGACCTTAGACTCGAAGTCCTATCTTTTAAACAAAAAGATAATGAAACTTTGGGGAAATCCTAGAAATGTTTTTCTGATCTTTTAGAATCTGGTCCAAAACTTTTGCTTGAAGACACTGTTCTTTTATTTCACTTTTTTCGAGGTCTTCAGAAAGATAATAAACAAATGCTGCATACTATGGCTAAAGGTTCTTTCTTTCGTATCCCTACTGATGAAGCTAAGGGGATCTTGAATAGAATCCTAGAAGCTGAGATGGATAATGCCCTCCATGATAAAACCTACCAAGCCGAAGTAGACACTGCCAAATTTTTCATCTACTTTAGCTATCCCAGGTTCTGAGCCACAAAAGGAAGAAATTCTACCATCTGATTTCATGCTAGACATAGAATCCGATCTCTTTGCCGATTTTGGAAACATTTCAAACTACCATTCTATAGACCGACCCCAAAACGACCAATTTAGCATTTGTTTACCAAGTGAACATCAATTGAGAGAGCTTATCTCGGTTATGAGTAGCGAATGGTTAGAGGAGTCAGAGCTTTCCTCTGAAGTAATCCGAGTGGACACACCCTCTATAACTATATGTTGTGCTTATAATTCTGATCAATTTAACGCTCTCTATAATCCTGTTGTGGGGATCAATATTATGTCCGAAGCTTTTGCACTTAATTTATTTGGGAAACTTGTTTTAACCCCCACAACAAAGGTCATAGAGGAATCTTCGGGACGATTAGTCCCCAGTCTTGGAATTATTAATGTCCTACCCTTTATGGTAGAAGGCTCTATGGTTCATTTGAACTTTTATATCTTTGATATATGGGGTTTCGACCTACTGATTGGACAACCTTTTAGAAGACTCCTTTATGAAGGTCAAACTGGAAAGCTCTACATTTCTTTGGGAAAGGATTTTAAACTTCCAATTACAATAACTCACTCCTTGAATAATAAGACCGAGCCATATCTTTTGCCTGATCCTATGGAGGAGGTAAATGTTGCATCTCTAGAACTTTTAGATGATCCAGACTTAGAAGAGGAAGCCCCCTTCTTCACTGAAGAAGAGGCCGAACCTTCTGAACCTGAACCCTTAGCTGAGTTTGCAGAAACACCTAGACCCCCCATAGAACTCAAAACTTTACCACCCGGTCTTACCTATGCTTTCCTAAACAATAATCCAGAGTTTCCTGTGATCGTTAGTAATAAACTCACTCAGGAGCAAACTCTGCGATTAATTACCATTCTTGAAAAACACCACTCTGTTTTCGGCTACTCACTTCAAGATCTCACAGGAATCAGTCCTATGATTTGTACCCATCGTATTCCGACAGATCCTTCTGTTACACCCTCTCGAGAGCCTCAACGTAGACTTAACAACGCGATGAGAGAGGTAGTTAAAAAAGAAGTTATAAAGTTGCTGCATGCAGGGATTATATATCCTGTGCCGCATAGTGAGTGGGTAAGCCCTGTTCAAGTTGTGCCTAAAAAAGGAGGCATGACTGTTGTTACTAATGATAAGAATGAGCTAATTCCGCAACGCACCGTCACTGGGTGGCGGATGTGCATAGACTATAGAAAACTTAATAAAGCCACGAAAAAGGATCATTTTCCTTTGCCTTTTATAGATGAGATGCTTGAGCGGTTAGCAAAACACTCGTTTTTCTGTTTTCTAGATGGATATTCATGGTATCACCAGATCCCTATCCATCCTGATGATCAAAGCAAAACCACTTTTACATGCCCATATGGAACGTATGCTTATCGTAGAATGTCTTTTGGGTTATGTAATGCACCAGCTTCTTTTCAAAGATGTATGATGTCTATATTTTCTGATATGATTGAAGAGATTATGGAAGTTTTCATGGATGATTTCTCAGTTTATGGAAAAACTTTTGATAGTTGTCTTGAGAACTTAGATAAGGTTTTGCAAAGATGTGAAGAAAAGCACTTAATCCTTAATTGGGAAAAATGTCATTTTATGGTTAGAGAAGGAATAGTGCTAGGACACCTAGTGTCTGAAAGAGGTATTGAGGTAGATAGAGCTAAAATTGAAGTAATTGAACAACTACCTCCACCTGTGAATATAAAAGGAATTCGAAGTTTTCTTGGCCATGCTGGTTTTTATCGCAGATTTATAAAAGACTTTTCATTTATTGCGAGACCACTTACTCTTTTGCTAGCCAAGGATGCTCCTTTCGAATTTGATGATGCATGTCTAAATTCTTTCAATTTATTAAAGCAAGCACTCATCTCTGCACCAATCATTCAACCCCCTGATTGGTCGTTGCCTTTTGAAATTGTGTGATGCTAGTGATTATGCTGTGGGGGCAGTTTTGGGACAAACTAAAGATAAAAAGCATCATGCAATTGCTTATGCAAGTAAAACTTTGACAGGAGCTCAACTTAATTATGCAACCACTGAAAAAGAGCTTTTGGCTGTTGTTTTTGCCATTGATAAATTTAGATCTTATTTAGTTGGAGCTAAGATAATTGTTTACACTGATCATGCTGCACTAAAATATTTGCTCACTAAGAAAGATGCTAAACCTCGCTTAATCAGATGGATTTTATTACTCCAAGAATTTGACTTAGAAATAAAAGATAAAAAGGGAGTAGAAAATTCTGTTGCTGATCACTTGTCTAGAATGTACTTTAAGAATTCACAGGAACCCCCCATTAATGACTCACTCCGGGACGACATGCTTTACGGGATTAACAGATCTGACCCCTGGTATGCAGATATTGTTAATTTTATGGTTTCAGGTTATGTACCACCCGGAGCAAACAAGAAGAAGCTTATTCAGGAAAGTCGTTCACATATATGGGATGAGCCATATCTCTTCCGAGTATGCGCTGATGGCCTACTTAGAAGATGTGTGACCACTGAGGAAGGATTGAAGATCATCGACAGATGTCACTCATCACCATACGGAGGTCACTATGGAGCATTCAGTACACATTCAAAGATCTGGCAATGTGGATTCTACTGGCCTACGATGTACGATGACACGAAGCAATATATCAGAAGATGTGGGCCATGTCAAAGGCACGGAAACATAAATACAAGGGATGCCATGCCACTCACCAACAACCTTCAGATTGAACTCTTTGATGTCTGGGGAATAGACTACATGGGTCCATTTCCCCCATCTAAGAAGTGTGAGTTCATCTTGGTGGCGGTTGATTACGTCTCCAAGTGGGTAGAGGCACTACCTTGCAAACATGCCGACAATATCAGTTCGAAGAGGATGTTTGAGGAAATCATATTTCCAAGATTTGGAGTCCCCAGGATAGTGATAAGTGATGGAGGATCACACTTCATTGACAAACGCTTCGAGCACTATCTATCAAGACATGGAATCCGTCACAACGTCGCTACTCCCTATCATCCTCAGACAAGTGGCCAAGCAGAGACTTCTAACAAGCAAATCAAGAACATTCTTCAGAAGACGGTGAACGAGATGGGAACGGCATGGAAGGACAAGTTACCCGATGCACTCTGGGCTTACCGGACAGCATACAAGACCCCAATTGGAATGTCTCCATACCAATTGGTATACGGAAAGACCTGTCACCTACCTGTTGAACTTGAGTTCAAGGCACACTGGGCCATAAAAAGATGGAATATGGACCTAGATATCGCTGGAAAACATAGAAGAATGCAATTATCGGAGTTAGAAGAATGGCGAGAGAAAGCATATCACAATTCAAAGATCTACAAAGAAAGAGTCAAGAGATGGCATGACAAGAGGATCAAGAAGAAGGAGTTCTCACCCGGAGATAAGGTATTACTTTTTAATTCCAGGGTGAAGCTTTTCGGGCATGGAAAGCTCCGGAGCAAATGGGAAGGACCATTCAAGGTAATTCATTCATCATCACACGGAGCTATCACACTTCAAAATGACGAAGGTACGTTATTCAAGGTAAATGGTCAACGTCTTAAATTATTTTTAGAGCAACACTGAGCTATCTAGATTAGATCTTGGGGCTATATATGTCTTAGTTATTATTAGATTCAATTAGGTTCGCTTATAATCAGTTTAGATCTATTATATTCGGTTATTATTATTATTATTCGGTTGTAATAAATGCCTCAAGATTAATAAAGATTATTATTAGTATGTCTTGTGTGTCTCTACTTTACTTTTGTGCAAGAAAGCAGAAAACAAGTATGGGGGAGATTCCCTGACATGTCACACACACTTCGATCGCACCACTCCATGAACCAGGTACACACTCTGCACACTTTTCACATTAGTTTGTGCAGAATTTTATCTCTCTAAACATGATAAATTAAAAAGATAAAAATGCTTATAATCATGATCAATCTCACTCTGTGATATTTCCTGGAAACCTGCAATTATTAAAATTATTTCAAAACCCTGTGTTGCTAAAAGTCATTGTGGAATAAGAGATGGTAAGGGTATGAGTACCTTATTCTTAGTATCTTTATTGCTTGGAGAATTTGTTTTAAAAATCTCAAAATTATAGCTACCATCCTCAAGTTTTATATGCCTGCTAAACATGAAAATATTAATTAAAGCTATCTGCTTTGTATTGAGTTTGTTCAAAACAAGTTAGACCCTTGTTGAGAGATTTATCATACTCCTAAGATCAAGACATTTTTATTCAGAAAGATTCACTCTTCCGAAGTATTATTGCGTTAGAGGCATGGGCTATGCAAAATTATGAATATATCGAGGAAATAAAAAGGAGCAAGTGCTCGATAACCTCGTGGAAAAAAATGGACAAGTGTCCGGCAGTAGAATTAGGGGTACCTCGGTATCCACCCAAAATGAAAAAAAAATGAATGAAAAGAAAATGATAGCCCATGGTCCCTCTAATAAGCAATACGCCAGTAAGAGTGACAAGTTTTTAATTTTCAAAGTCTTTGATCTAAAGAGTATGGTATTCTTCTCCTCGGATCCAGTTTTGACCATACAATAAATGCAAGGTATGTATGCTTAAAGAATTATTTTTGCAATATCAAAACAGCCTCAGAGAGAAATATAAAAGATAATGAGTGACTCTGAGAGCACCTATGAGGATAAAGGTATGCTAAGTTTTTCTTTTCAAAAATATGTAAAAACTCCAAGTGATAGGGATTAAGAAGAAGAAAGGCTCTTTACTCTGACCATATATTTCCCTGACTATAAGTGCACAGTGGATTTTTACAACACCCTGCAGGTATGAAAGAATGTTTCAACCCCAGATGTTTTATTAACCAACCTTTTCTCGAGGACGAGTAAAAGCCTAAGTATGGGGGTGTTTGTTGACGGTTCTTAAGTATCAATTATAACCATCAAATAAATAAAGAAAAGGACCTATATGCAAGCAACACCTAGAATTAGGGTTTGATCTAACAGAATTCCACGAGTTTTGCTGTTTATCTATTTCTGCAGGGGGTTATCAGGAAATACGGAAGAAAGGCCCACATGTCGGATTAATGACGGGATATTAACCGAACACGTAATTATCTTACATCTAGAAGATTCCAGAAGCCACGGGAACGAACGGGAGCCGTAACGGGCCAGGACACAGGGCGCCCGCCCTGTGCCCTAGGGCGCCCGCCCTGCCCCCGGGACCAATCAGGTCGAGTCTCGCGGATTATGCTCCACCGCCTTTAAGGATCAAGGAAAACCGTAGGATGAAGGTCGGTTTGATCCGATGGTCCAGATTCATCCAAAAGGGCTATATAAGCAAGGCCCCTGACCCCTGGTGGAGAAGACCCCAATTCATTATTCAGTTGCATATCTCTAGTTAGGGTTTAGAGAGACAGGTTCCCTCTAGGGTTCCCACCTCTTAGGGCTTAGCATCCAATGTGAAAGTAGAATTAGTTCTACTAGATTGAGAGAGATAGAGTGGAGGTGTAGATCGGAGGAAGCCGGCCTGTCGGTGTCTACTCCGAGGTTGTACCTGCGGGAGCAAGTTCTTCTAACCCGAGGCTTGTTCTCAGGATTCTTCAGTATTTCGACTTCTAAATTCTAGTAAGTTCTTTGTTTTATTGTTCTTTGGTTTATGAGTTTACTTTGATCTCTTCGCGTAGAGTTTAGAGTAATTATCTCTAGCGTAAACGTGGTGTTTAAGCTAGGATACTCATAGATATCCCCTCGTCTAGCCGGACCGTGGTAGTAGCGAGGAACGTGACAATTCCGAGTTACCTTTGTATTCCATATCCCGTTAGCAGGATCGATAGGGTTTATAGGTGCGGGTTGAACATCCTTTGTGGTGTCTAGATTCGGTAAACCTCCCCAATAGAACAGTAGATCATCCTTACCAAGGTTAGAAGAAGAGTGCGGTTGTAGTCTTCTCTATACATCACTCACATCGAATCATAGTGGTTGTAGCCTAAAGGTTAGTAGTAATAGATTTGGTTAGTCAGATGCACTCTTTCTCCTAAAGGTAAAAATATAAATACGATACCCAGGATAACATCTCGGGTGAAGTGCTCACCGATATCCGTGCGCTTGTGGATCCTATTTCCTAATTGCGTTACCAAATATCAACAGCTCCCTTACGCCAAAGGACGCAACTGCGCGCTAAGTAAATCACACGAGAACACAATCCAAGCAATAAGGGGAAGAAAGGCACGAATAAAACTAAATTAACTACGAGCCGGTTTGTGCTTCAAGTATTTAGGGCCTCCGAGGCCACCACGACCAAAATCTAAAGTACTAACTTATTACACGGGCCTTTGCGCCCAGATCTAGCTCACAGGCCTTCATCATCAGCAGGCGGGACCACCTCGGCTTCGAAGAGCGAGGCCAGACGACTCCCAGGCCCCTCCGCGGCTTCGATCAGCTCCAGGCAGGCGTTCTCATTGTCCTCGTCCGTCCGATCCGGGTCTGTGATGAAGCCATCGGCGACGAGCTCCATGTCGAACACAAACCCTGAACGGACGACGGCCAGCGCCCTCTTCACACCGTGGTGGAGGCTATCCCGTATCTTCTCCCGGGCAAGGTGGCCCAGCGCAGCCATCCGACGGATGAAGGAGTTCCCCGGAACGTCTTCTCCGGTGTCGGCGTCGGGCTCGACCCCCAGACCATCACACACGGTGGTGATCGCGCCCTTGAGCAGCTGGGTCCTCTGGGTCTCGGCTTCGAGGAGGCTCTGGAAGGAGTTGGTGGAGGAATGGGCCTCCTGATTCTCGCTCTCCAGCTCTGAAACGCGACAAAATAAAATTAGTACCTAACACAAGGCCTCGACATCATGACTGCAACAGTCATACTTACCCTCGATATGGGTCTTCAAGCCCACAACCTTGTTGATATTTGGTAACGCAATTAGGAAATAGGATCCGCAAGCGCACGGATATCGGTGAGCACTTCACCCGAGATGTTATCCTGGGTATCGTATTTATATTTTTACCTTTAGGAGAAAGAGTGCATCTGACTAACCAAATCTATTACTACTAACCTTTAGGCTACAACCACTATGATTCGATGTGAGTGATGTATAGAGAAGACTACAACCGCACTCTTCTTCTAACCTTGGTAAGGATGATCTACTGTTCTATTGGGGAGGTTTACGGAATCTAGACACCACAAAGGATGTTCAACCCGCACCTATAAACCCTATCGATCCTGCTAACGGGATATGGAATACAAAGGTAACTCGGAATTGTCACGTTCCTCGCTACTACCACGGTCCGGCTAGACAAGGGGATATCTATGAGTATCCTAGCTTAAACACCACGTTTACGCTTGAGATGATTACTCTAAACTCTACGCGAAGAGATCAAAGTAAACTCATAAACCAAAGAACAATAAAACAAAGAACTTACTAGAATTTAGAAGTCGAAATACTGAAGAATCCTGAGAACAAGCCTCGGGTTAGAAGAACTTGCTCCCGCAGGTACAACCTCGGAGTAGACACCGACAGGCCGGCTTCCTCCGATCTACACCTCCACTCTATCTCTCTCAATCTAGTAGAACTAATTCTACTTTCACATTGGATGCTAAGCCCTAAGAGGTGGGAACCCTAGAGGGAACCTCTCTCTCTAAACCCTAACTAGAGATATGCAACTGAATAATGAATTAGGGTCTTCTCCACCAGGGGTCAGGGGCCTTGCTTATATAGCCCTTTTGGATGAATCTGGACCGTCGGATCAAACCGACCTTCATCCTACGGTTTTCCTTGATCCTCAAAGGCGGTGGAGCATAATCCGCAAGACTCGACCTGATTGGTCCCGGGGGCAGGGCGGGCGCCCTGTGTCCTAGCCCGTTACGGCTCCCGTTCGTTCCCGTGGCTTCTGGAATCTTCTAGATGTATGATAATTACGTGTTCGGTTAATATCCCGTCATTAATCCGACATGTGGGCCTTTCTTCCGTATTTCCTGATAACCCCCTGCAGAAATAGATAAACAGCAAAACTCGTGGAATTCTGTTAGATCAAACCCTAATTCTAGGTGTTGCTTGCATATAGGTCCTTTTCTTTATTTATTTGATGGTTATAATTGATACTTAAGAACCGTCAACAAACCTCGTCACGGAGCCCCCCGCACGACTGCTCGAGCCCCAGGAGGGCGCTGTCCTTGTCACGGACAGTCGCCTTCAGCGCCTCGATCTCCTGACGGGCGGTCTGGAGTGCCGCGTCCTTCTCTTGGACGGCCCCGTTCAGCACTGTGACCTCGTCCTTCAGCGCACTGAAACGGGTCGTGACCTGCCCGATTTGGACATCGAGGAGGTCACGTTGACGGCCGACCTAGGAGACGTCCTCCTCGAGCTCCTTCACCCATGCCGACAGGGGCTCGAGGTCCCTGCGAGCCTGGGCAGCCTCCTCCCGGGCCTTGTCCACCTCGGTGCGCATCACGGCTTCGGCCGCCCAAGCCTGTATCGCCTCCTCCTTCACCGTCGAGTAGGCGGTACGCAGCTCAGCCATCTCGGCGTTCCGATCGGAAAGCCTTTTCTGGGCCACCTCGACCAGGGCTCGTTGCTGCGCCAGCGCGGCCCACACGCCACTCTCATCCCGGATGAAGAGCGACTTGCGGCGGGAGTACTCCTTCAGCTCCTGGTCACGATTCAAAGAAACCAAGAAGATAAAGAAACCGAGGGAAAAAGACACTAAAAGCCACGAAAAAAGCTGACGGATCGATCATACCTCGGTGGCATCCCGTATACCCCGCGAGACGGCGTCGGACGCCACGTTGAGTATCCGATCGAGGTGCCGGCGGACACCCTCGAGGTACTCCCAACGGTGCACCTCATCCCTGTCATTCAGGGTGAAGATGGGCTCGGCGGCGGGGTTCGCGGCGTCCCTGAACTGAAGGGACGGCCCCCCCACCTCGGAATCTCCGCCTCGGCCCATGCTATCACCAGCGCGGCGATGTCAGGCCACGACGACGATGACCCAGCCGGGGCGTCTCCCGGTCCCGCCAAAGGGCCGGCCTCGCCCATAGCTCCCGCGGCTCCAGCGGCCGTCGAGGCACCGGCCTGATCCGTGGCCTCACCCCCCTCGACCCCCATCACTTGTTTCCCCTTGTCCAGGGGGGTGTCGTCGAGGGTAAGGACCACGGGCACCCGCCCTTCTGCGGTAGCCGGCCCCTCAGTCGCCGGCACTTCCGGAGCCGGCGCCTCGACCGTCGACGCCTCCGGAGCCGGCGCCTCGACCGTCGGCGGCTCAGGAGCCGGCGCCTCGACCGACGGCATTCCCGCAGCCGATGCCTCGGCCTCTGGCGCCCCTTCTTCTGGGGCTCCGGTAGGGAGCTCGACGGCCTCGCCCTCCACCGTGCCCACCGGTCGCGCCGGCAGGTCTTGCTGCGGCTGCGACCCCCTCGCCGGTGCCACCTCCTGTCCTGGTGCCGACGCGACCTCCTCCATGGTCACGTCGGCACCCGCCCACTCCGCGCCCCGGGCGGGTGCTTCACCCGTCACGGCCTCAACGACAGCCTCGGCCGTTGGCAACGGCCTGGGCTCCGCCTCGACCGAACTGGGCGCCACCGCCCTCGCCGGGTCAGACCTCTCCGCGGCAGCATCGAGGCCCGCGACCCCGGTAGCAGCTGCCGCCTCCTACTGCTGTCGAAGACGCCCCTTCGCGGCCTCGACCTGGCGAACCCAGGCTACGTCCTGCTCCGCCGTCCGGTTAAGAACAGAAGCGCTCGCCCGCAGCGACTTCACCGGGGTAGGCCCCATTAGCTCTGCCTTCCGCTTTAACCTGTGAAATAAGGAACAAGATCAGTCGACGGATCCAGAGAGAGGCGAAACCACTAAGCACGAATACTCACCCGGAAATTGGCACCAAGGGCCTCGACCCCGCGCGGTCCGAGCCTCCCGAGGCGGCGGGCGGCGGCCTCGCGGCGGCCCCGCCAGCAGGCCGGGCACTCCGTGGGGCCCTCGCTGGCGCACTACCCTGCGCTTTCTGTGCCTCCGAGGCCAGCTGGCCTCGGGTTCTTACGCCTGCCGGCGGTGCCGCCGATGACGACGCCGGCACCACCGTCTCGGCCCCCGCCCGAGCTTGCGGGGCCTGGGCCGGTACGGGCATCCCCGTCGACCCCTCTTGCCAGGTCCGGGGCAAAGCGGCCCCTCCCGTCGAGGGGCCCGCCTCTTCCTTCTCCTTCTTCTTCTCCTTCTTCTTCTCCTCCTCGGTCTCCTTTTCCTCCTCCTCCTCGGTCTCCTCGACCACGATGACCGAGGAGGACGACCCCCCCGATGGGCTCCAGCAGGGGGCGGATATCGGGGAGGTCCCCCAGCCCGGTCGCGGCATCATACCGCGACAGAGCATCGTCGTCCTCGCCACTGCTGTCGTCATCATCCCCCGAGATCGTCTCGGAGGGCGACGGCGCCAGGGGGACCCCGTCGATGGTCTGCTGGCGCCGGAGTTTCTTCAGCGCCTCCGCCTCCCTGGCCTTGCGGGCCGCCCGCTTCTTGGTCGACTCCTTGCTCTTCTTCTTCTTCGAGGCATGCAGGCGTCGAGCCTCCCAGGCGAGTCGATCCTCTGGGACAGGCGGACGCGTCTCCCGCAACGCCGACAAGTCCTGCGCACCGGCCTCGACCAAATTAGGGGAATCCAAAAACGAACAAAACTAGCAAATGTATCAACCCGAAGATACTTACCACGGGCTCAAACCCCTGGGTGGGCCTCATGGGGACCCGGTCGACCTCCACCTTGAAGGTCCCAACCATCCGGCGCGCTCGCCGGAGAACCACCTCGAGGGTGAGGGATTCATGGGACATCCGGGTCCCCTCCAGAGATGCCTCCGGAGTCATCTGGTCGAGGCGCAGACGACGCCGGCATAGCGGCATCGCTCTGCGGCGGTGGAAGGCCGTAGCCACCGCCGCTGCCGTCAAGCCCCGAAGGCGAAGCTGCTGCAGCGCCGCCAGCAGCGGGTCCAGGCGCGGCTTCTCGGCCTCCGGCACTCCATACGTCCAGCGGTCCTCCCGAGCGGTCAGCACGCGGCCGGTGTACCTCGGCAACTGATTATCATCGTTGCGGAGGTAAAACCAACCCTCGTGCCACCCACTGTTCGAAGAAATGAGGCGAGCCGGGATGTACTGATCCGCCCGGCTCGACCTCAACTGCAGGACGCAGCTTCTTACTCGAGCCGCGCACAGGACCCCCTTCTCCCCTGCTCTTTTGGCGAAGAGTTCAGCCTTGAAGAGGTGAAGCCACAGGTTCCACTGCGGCTCCACTCCGAGGTAGCCCTCACAGACCGCCGCGAAGATGGCGGCCTGCGCGACGGCCTTGGGGGCGAGATGGTGAAGCTCCACCCGGTAGTAGTGGAGGAGCGCGCGCATGAAGGTGGATGCAGGAACGCCGAACCCCCGCTCGTGGAAGCAGACGAAGCTCACCACGTACCCTTCAGGGGGCACCGGCTCCCGATGGGCAGCCGGCGGCGCGATGCACTCCGGCCGCGACTGACTCATCCTCGGCTGCAGCAGCCCATCTTCGACTAACTCTTCCAACCTCCTCTCCGTCACCGAGGAGGCGGCCCAGTCGTCGGCGGGGAGGATCTGGCTCTTTCCTGCCATCGGTGCTGTCGGGAGGGGTGTGAGCGAAGAGGATGCGGTGGCGGCGGTGTAGGCGGAGAACGCAAGAAGGCAAGGATTTTCTAGGACAAGAGGATGGTAGGAGCGCAAGGAACCGGTGGGGAACACGGACCCCTAGGTTTTGCCTTTATATGCCCGAAGGAAGCCCAACGGCCGCGCGAAAAGGTAGGAACAGTTTCCCACATTAAATGCGCTCACCTAACCGTCCCCCACGTCTTACAGGAACCGGGCACGTGGCCGTCCCCCACGCCGTAACCGAACGCCACGTCGCCCACTACCGCACCGATCTCGCCCTAAAAAGGCGCGCCTGGCTAACGGGCGGGGCGAGATCCGCGGACGGATATTCCCATATACCTATAACGGGCTCCGAGCCCACTATAAGTCTCGAGGGAACAGAAGCTGGCCCTCGACCTGGGTTCGACAGCTGCCCTCGAGCGACAGAGCAAGGGACGACCAGGGATGCGCCCGTACATGGCTAGGGCTCGAGCCACGCTCTCGAGGCACCCCAGGACGTATTCGAGGCTGTAGGAGGAGGTCGAAGTAGGAATCCCCTCGGGGGAGGCACCGAGCCCTCGGATCCTGTCGAAAGGGAACCGACATCCACACGACCACTCCTTGGCATTCTTGAAGAGCGCCTCCGGGCCACAAGCCGACTCCTAACGACTGGAGCACGGACTCTCACTCGAATCTCCCTGCTAGCAGCTCACCGGAGATCATCGGGACTCGCCCAAACGGGGTAGTACGGCGTTCCCCATGTAACAGAACCGCCCAATTATACGAGATTAAGTAAGAAAATCATCCAACGGACGGACAATTCACCAAACTTAAGCCCGTATAACCCGGTAGTCCGTGAAATCTCGACGGATTTCAAACCATTTCACATCACAGCCAAGATCGTAATAAGTTCAGCGATTACCTTCATAAGTTACACAGTAGTTTGCGGCACAAAATACATCGGAGTTTAAACATAGTTATTACAAACCAGTTTCGAATAAAGTAGCGGAAGCATTAGTTCAAGCGCACACACACACGCACAACTTTCCAAAATAAAGTGCCAGCTCGCGATCATCTCCCACAAAAGCATCAGGCGAGGAGTAGTGAGTGACCATTGCCCATGGTCCTAAGCTTCGCCCATCGCAGGGTAGAGACAGTTGATACAATAACCATAGTACATCTGTCCATCTGCAACAAGTGGGAACAAAGCCCTGAGTACGAGAAGGTACTCAGCTGGACTTACCCGACAGAACCAAAACAAAAAGACTCCAAGGATCATGATAGGCATTTTGGTGGGGTAGCTGACTCATTTGCAAGAAAAGCATTTTTAGCTTAGCAAATCATTTACAAAAGCATGTCATGTTTTAATTCTTTATTCTCCTGTCAACTATGTTTGCACTTTATGCTAAAGTAACCATGTAATTAAGCAAGCAAGGATTACCATTGATAATTTACAATAGTTACCATGTCATTTCCTCATAACTATCCAAGTGTTGCATCCATATTACTACGATGAAGTAACTCAAGTCAAGTGTTCACTATCCAGTGAACGATGGCGATTCGAATCGATTATTGACCAGCTGGTAATTTATTCCTCACACAAACCTCACTCACCCGCTAAAGTGAGGTATTGGTCACCGAGTCAACCATTCAGGTAAAGTCGCGAGCTTGCCAGGAACCACATGTACCCGGGGGCCGCCCGACTGCTCTTTGGCCTTATCATCGCGCCCCCGTTTCCTGCCACTACTGCTCCGGTACAGTGCGTTGCGGGCAATCTACTCGGCCCGAATAATCTCCCGGCTTCGCGGTCGAAAGGTACTTTATCCGGCCAGCTAAATGTGAGGCATGCGTTCAACATGACCCGAGGCCCGACATCGGACGGTCCTTAATCGACACAGACGGAAGACACTACAGTCCAGAACCCTGCAAGCTTCCGCCCGGTCTCATATTCATTTCCACACTTAGTTATTCTCACATGACATTTCTTTAACAAAACCAGGTAATCCCCTATAGCTCGCGGATGACAGGCAATCACCCGACTTCTACCGGTCTAAGCAAGCTAAGCAAGTATTGACCGTGGACACCAGGGTGACAAGGATCGGGTAAAATAAGGTGGAACAAGGTATAATGCAGCAACGTTTGCAAACAACTCCTAAACTTAATGCATCAGATTAAGTGAAATTAATAAATAATTCTTTGCAAACCGAGGGAGAAATGCTCCGGGGCTTGCCTCGCTCGAAGGTACTGGGACGATGGTCAGGGCACTCCGGAAGTTCTTCACCGGACTCCTCTTCTGCTTCTGCTGGCTCCGGCTCCGTCACTTCGAGCTGCTCCTCTGCGTCCTCGGGAACAACTGTCGGAACCACCTCCTGCGATCCTGTATGATGCAGAAGTATGAGTGCAACATGCATAGGTGCATTGCAGAGGTGACATGAGATGATGATGATGCGGAATGCATGCGATGTAATGAATGTATTCCGTCATCGGATTATGTGGAACTTATGACTCTTCTACAAGGTAGTCTACGTCATCCAAGAACATGTACTCGGAAACTACCAACACTAGTTTCTACCATGCGAGAGTATTTGAAAATCAAGAGGCTTCAAAGATACACCAAAGTATAATTTTCCAACTAACTTTGCATTAAGAATAAATAGAAACCCTAATTAGTCCTAAGGTTGAACAGCAACACATATTTTAGTAGCTCAGAAAAATCTTATAAAATTACAGTGGATTACTAATATCAAGAATAGCTTGACATAAAATTTTTACTGCATTTGGATAACTAGAACTGCCTACACAAAAATAACAAACTAGGGCCTAAAATAGATATTTAAAATACTTTACATTATGAAAAGTATCAAACAACAGATTTAGGAATTTTTCTACTATCTACTACCTAAACAAACACTATGGAAAAATTATCACTTGCATGTTTTATTCAAATTTATTTAAATAACAAAAATAACAAAGATTGGTAATAAAAAGCATTTGAACTGCAACTACAAATTTTTATACAGAACACCCAAGCTATAAAATTTCCCTAGAAAGTACATGACACAAAAAGATTAATAAATTTGGAATCATATTTTTCTGACTTTTCTAGGATTTATTAAGTATTTAACAAGAAAATAGCCATTTTACTATTTAATTATAAACTCTACAGAAAAGTACATCAAATTTGACATGCAACAATTTTATATCATAGATTTGGTCCCAAAGAGTCCATAGAAATTTGTTTCATCAAATTTGGAGCTAAAATGAGCAAGTTACAATTTTTCTAAAGCATTTATACATTTTCTGAAAAATCAATTTCAAAAATCCTTTTTAACTCCAGCCGCTGAACTGCTAGGCGCACCCGGCGATCTACACACGCGCGCACACACAGAGACAGACAGGCGGGCCCGCGGGTCAACCGGGTCCCACGCGTCAGCCGCTCCGAGTCAAGGAGGGCGCTGACCGCGCGGATCTCGACGACGGCGAGGTCGCCGGCGACGAGGTCACCACCGTCGTGATCCCCAAGGCGAGGCGGTCCCGTTGAGACCATTGGCATGACCGGAGGAGCTCGAAATCGAGCTTGCCACCGGCCATGGCGGCTCGGCGGCGCTGCTCACCGGCGGGAGCTCCTCTCCGGCCATGGGGCGGCACGGGAGACGGTGTCCGAGCACCGGGAGGAGGAGGCGAACAAGATGCTTGCGCGAGTGAGGGAAAAGAAGAGGCGGAGGTGGGGTTTCCACGGAGCGGAGAACCACGGTGAGCTCGGCCGGAACTCCGGCGAGCGATTGGCGTGGCTGTGGGGCTTACCGCGGGAGATGGAGGTGAGCACGGGTTGCGCCAGAGAGAGAGGAAGCTCGGGGCGAGATGAAGAGGTCTGCGGTGGACGGAGCTCGTCGGAACGCGCGCGTCCGGCGAGCGCGTGCGGTGGCGGAGGCGGAAAGCGGCAGCCGCGCGCGGTGAACAAGCAAGGAGGCAGAGCGGAGGGGGAGAGTAGCGAGGCGCTGCGGTGGGGGTTAAGGAGTGGGCGCTCGCGCTGGTGGGGGCGACCGAGCGCCACCCGGCCGCTGTGGCCGGCATGCGGCCGCCACGCGGCGCGCTTGCTCTGCCGGAGCGCCAGCGCGCGCGGGCGCGGGCGCGGGCGGAGGAAGGAGAAGGCCGGCTGGGCCTGGGCCGAGGCGGGGCAGCGCGGGCGCGCGCGCGCGGTGATGCGGGCCGGTTCTGGCCGTGGGCCGAACCGGTGGCGGCGGCCCGCGAGGGAAGAAAATCAATTTTTGATTTTTGATTTTTGAATTTAAATGCATTTCAAACTTCAAACCAAATTTTGAACAAGAAGAAAGCATTTTATGGATTTGGCCCAAAAATAAAAGTTGCTCAAAATTGAATTCTCTACAACTTTGATTAAGGGGCCATTTCAAAATTCTTAATAGATTTTAAATGACAAAATAAAAGCTAAATTAGGGAATAGTTTTGAATATTTTTCATAATTATTTTTGAACAAGTTTTTGACCAAATTTGAGCTCCAAAATTTGAACTAAGGTTCCAAGTGGTGTAAGAATTATGGTTGCAAGGCTTTTGATATAATGTGATTATCATATTATTATAGTCCATTAAATATAGCATGTTTAAGCTTTTATTTTAATCGAATTATACCATTATCATACATGATTATAATGATATGAATGCTATGCAATATGATTGCCATGCAAAAATGCATTGCGTAACACCGGAGTGTTACAGCCCTCCCCCCTTATAAAAATCTCGTCCCGAGATTTGGGTTACGAACCATTTATTATAAAAATCTTCATAGGCGTTCTTTAAGTATTCACCCGTTTCCCAAGATGCATCCCCTTCATCGTGATGACTCCATTGTATCTTATACGTTTTCACCACACTGTTTCGAGTAGCCCTTTCCTTGGTATCCAATACTCGAACTGGTTGCTCACGATACACCAAATCTGACTTTAGTTTTATGCCTCGAGGTTCAATCCTTTCCTCTGGAACGCGCAAATATTTCTTGAGATGTGATACATGAAAAACTGGGAATATAGCACCCATTGACTCCGGTAACTCCAATTTGTAAGCCACAGGACCCTTCCGTTCCAGGATTTTGTAAGGTCCCACAAATCTGGCGGCCAGCTTTCTGCGCACACCAAACCTTTTCTTTTTCATTGGCGTAACTTTTAGATAGACATAGTCACCAACTTCGAACACAAGCGGTCTCCTTCTCTTATCTGCATAACTTTTCTGACGTGACTGGGTTGCTCTCATATTCTGCTGGATGATATGAACTTTCCTTTCGGCTTCCTCTACGAAGTCAATACCATAATACCTTCTTTCTCCGGGCTCAATCCAGTTTAACGGTGTTCTACACTTTCGGCCATACAGAGCCTCAAAAGGTGCCATCTTGATACTCTCTTGATAGCTGTTATTGTATGAGAACTCTGCTAATGGTAACCATGACTCCCATGAACCTCTGGAAGACAACACACAAGCTCTTAACATATCTTCTAGAACAGCATTAACTCTCTCAGTCTGACCATCGGTTTGAGGATGATAGGCAGTGCTACGAATCAGACTAGTCCCCAAACCTTTGTGCAAGTGCTCCCAAAAGTGAGCAGTGAACTGCGACCCTCTGTCAGACACTATAGCCTTTGGTATGCCATGCAATCTCACAATCTCTGCAATATACTTCTCAGCATATTGAGGTGGTCTATATTCCGTTTTGACAGGCAGAAAGTGGGCTGTCTTAGTAAGATGATCCACAATTACCCAAATGGAATCGTGACCTTTTTGAGTAGTGGGTAGACCCGTGATAAAATCCATACTTATGTCATCCCACTTCCAACTTGGTACTGACAAAGGTTGTAACATTCCGGCAGGCTTCATGTGAATTGCTTTTACTCTACAACATGTGTCACATCTGGCTACATACGCTGCAATTTCCTTCTTCATCTTGGTCCACCAATAACGAGGTCTTAGTTCTTGATACATTTTACTGCTGCCAGGATGAATAGACAACTTAGAGAGATGAGCTTCATCCAAAATTTTATTCTTAAGCTCTCTATCCTTTGGAACAACAAGACGGTTGTCGAACCACAACACACGTTGCTCATCCACCCTGAAGTGTTTCGAGGGTTCTTCTTGAATCTTCTTTTTGATGTAGAATATCCCTTTGTCTGCTTTCTGGCCTTCTATAATCTTACTCTCCAAGGAACAACTGACCTGAATACTTTGTAGCACGGCAGGGTGCATTAGATCGAAACCATCTTCAAGCAAGGGTTGCACATTCAGACAATGTGACTTTCTGCTTAAAGCATCAGCTACCACATTGGCTTTCCTAGGGTGATACTGTACATTCAAGTTGTAGTCTTTGATCAGCTCTAACCATCTCCGCTGTCTCATGTTCAATTCTGGTTGGGTGAAAATGTACTTGAGACTCTTATGATCGGTGAAAATATTGCACACATTACCCAGTAGATAATGTCTCCAGATCTTTAAGGCATGCACCACAGCGGCAAGCTCAAGGTCATGAGTCGGATAATTGATTTCATGTTTTCTCAACTGCCGGGAGGCATAAGCAATGACTCTTCCTTCTTGCATTAGCACACACCCTAGTCCTGTTTTTGATGCGTCACAGAACACATCAAAAGGTTTCTCGATGTCGGGTTGTGCAAGAACTGGAGCAGTGGTCAACAGTTTCCGCAAGGTATGGAAAGCTGTCTCACACTCCTCTGTCCACACAAACTTGTGATCTTTCTGTAACAGACTTGTCATAGGCTTGGCAATCTTCGAGAAGTCTGGGATAAAGCGGCGATAGTAACCCGCTAACCCTAGGAAACTCCTGACTTCTGACACTGTGGTTGGAGTCTTCCAATCCATAACCTCTTGCACTTTACTCGGATCTACAGAAACTCCATTCTCAGATAGGATATGACCGAGGAAAGGAACTTTCTTTAACCAAAATTCACATTTGCTGAACTTAGCATATAACTTATGATCTCTCAGCCTGGTCAAGACAATTCTCAAATGCTCTTCATGATCTTTCTCATTTTCAGAGTATACTAGAATGTCATCAATGAAGACAACTACAAACTTATCCAACTCCGGCATGAAAACCGTATTCATCAGATACATAAAATATGCAGGAGCATTTGTTAGTCCAAATGACATAACAAGATACTCGTACAACCCGTATCTAGTAGAAAAGGCGGTTTTCGGAACATCTTGAGGTCTAATCTTTATCTGATGATACCCAGACCTTAAGTCTATCTTGGAGAACACTCTGGCTTTAGCTAACTGATCAAACAGAACATCAATATGAGGCAGTGGATATTTATTCTTGATGGTTACAGCGTTAAGAGGTCGGTAATCCACACACATCCTGAGAGTACCCTCTTTCTTTTTCTTTACAAACAAGGCAGGACATCCCCATTCAGACTTACTTGGGCGAATAAACCCCTTTTTTAATAACTCTTCCAACTATTTCTTCAACTCAGCTAACTCATCCGGAGGCATCCGATAAGGTCTCCTTGAAATTGGAGCTGTCCCAGGGATCAACTCGATTCCAAACTCAACATCTCTATCTGGAGGAAGGCCAGGTAACTCATCTGGAAACACATCCGGAAACTCACATACTACTGGGATCTGATGGATAGGAGTAACTTCCATGGCACAGGTCACACTCACAAGATCTGTTCTTTTAGGCAATGGTACCTGAAAAGTACCCTCTGCCTGGGGATCTTTAAGGGTAAGCATCCGACTGCTTGTATCTATGACTGCTTCCCAGTCTGTCATCCAGTTCATTCCTATTATTACATCCAAAACTAGTCCAGGCATAACTACCAGGTTCACTCGGAACTTCTGACTACCTAACTCAAGGGTTGCCCCTCTAACCATCTTATTGGTTAACACATCAGCTCCTGCTGAACTTATGCGATAACCATAACTCAATTCTGTGCATAGTTGTTCATGCTTCCGTGCAAATGCTTGACTCATAAAAGAATGCGAAGATCCAGAATCAAAAAGAACAACTGCAGGGTGATGGTTCACAAGAAACTTACCAGCAGTTACAGGCTCTCCCTCAGGAACTTCATCAATGGCGGTGTGGTGCACACGGGCATTGTAAGTCTGTTGCTTCTTTTTAGGCGGATAAGGGCAGAACTTTGAAAAGTGGCCTGGCTGACCACAGTTGTGGCAGGGCCCTTTCACTGTACCAGCAGACCCTATAGCTCCCTTGGAGTTGCTCTGTTCTGTAGCTGCGTTGGTCTTTGTTGGCGGCACTGCCATCTTGTACGGTTTCTGTGGCCCCTTGTAGTTCTGGGTCTTATGCTGCGGCGGCCTGAACCTCGCACCAGGTGCGGACGGACGATAAGATGAACGATTGGCAGGGACAACTCTGGACTGGGATGGTCCTGACTCGAACACTCTCTTGCGGTTCTTGGATGCGGTGTAAGCGTTATTGTTCTTCTCTTGCTTCAAACAGTCACTGATAAAGTCGTTGAATCTGTTGCGGGTATTGGTACCCACATGCTTCATCATCTTCGGACTCAACCCTCTCTTGAAACTAGCAATCTTCTTTGCATCTGTGTCAACCATGTCTGGAGCATAGCGGCACAAGTTATTAAAGGCATGCAAATACTGTGTCACCGTCTTGGTACCCTAATTCAAGGCTAAAAACTCTCCAAGCTTCATCTCAACCAACCCTGGGGGAATATAAACTCCCTTAAAAGCTTCAGTGAAATCCCTCCAAGAGATCTGGGCATTAGGAGGAAAAGTACTGCGGTGATGCTTCCACCACATTCCTGCTGGTCCTTGTAACTGATGTGCAGCATACTCTACTTTCAGAACTTCTGTCATCCTTAACACACGGAACTTATCTTCCATAGTGTTAATCCATTCTTCGGCATCAAGTGGCTCTGCTGCTTCTTTGAAAATAGGTGGCCTCGTATCCATGAAATCCTTGAAACTGTTGTACTGGTTCACTCCATGGCCACCACCTTGGTTATTTCCCCTTTGAACATTTTCCGCGATGGTACGCAGAAAGTCTTCCATATTCCTCTGTGATTGTTCAGTACTGCGTTGACTTCCAAGAAACTGTGTGAAGAACATTTCTGCGGTAAGCGGCGGAGGAGGGGGCAAATGTGGTTCTGGACGTGGTTCCTGGTGGTTGACATTGTTGGCACCACTTCCACCAGCTCCTGCACCATTGCCACCAGTCTCAGCGGCTTCATACGTAGCACGACGAGTGTTGGCCATCTGCATATTTCAGCCACAAGCACAATTGAGTGAAGTTGTAAAATTATGTCCGAATGAACAATTATGCCATACTGAATTCATTGGAGAGAACAAGTCATACAAGAAAACAGAGGCGCAATAATTTCATTCTAATTAAACAACAGCACCAATTAAGTTACTTTAAAAGCAACATCGCGATCCATACAACCACGTTGCCAGCATACATACACTGGACTTTTATGCGTTCGGGTATCGCATACACAACCAAACTCCAAAGATCGTCAGTCTCAAGGTCGAACAGGATACATCATGATACATGAAAACCAAAAGAAGGCCATCGCGTCAAGCCTAGCTACTAACGCAGGACACTATCCTACTCCTCGGGGCCATCGTCGAGGTCGGAGGCGTCGCCCTCGCCCTCGCTACCTTCAGCAGCGGCGTCGTCGTCGAGGTCCATCTGAGCGGCGTTCGGAGGAGCATACGGGCCCATCCCGTTGTAGAGGGCATGGAACTCTTCATGCAAGTTGGCATTGTACTCTTCTAGCTCCTCGACCCTCTGCCTCAGAAGGTCTCTCTCGTTCCAGGCTTCATTCCTTTCCTGTACTAGCTGCTCCAACAGGCGATCTGCATTCCTGTTGGCCTGAGTCAGCCTCTGTACCTGCTGCATGGAACTCTCGCCTCTCTCGAGAGCTCGGTCCCGCTGCAAGCTCATGTCGGCCAACTGCTCCTGCAAGCTAGCTATAGCACGCGCTTGCTTTTTCTTCTGCTTCCTTGCTTCAAGCCGATCATCACCACGTAGACCAGTCAAGGTCCAATAGGTATTCTCCAGACCTTGGTATGCTCTGATGGCTGCATACATGGCACTCATGGTGTGGTTGTCGCTAGCCCGTCCTTCACTGGGGCCTCTAACCAGGGCACTTCCTTGCGGCTGTACCCAAATGGCGTCGCGAGGATCATCTCTCGGGAAAGTACCGGCCAAAGCTGCTGCCAACTCATTGGGAAATCTGCTCATGATGTCTCGGATGACGCGAAAAGCTGCGCCCTCTGCACCCTCGACTGGAGTGCGTCCTTCGAACTCCAGATGCCAACCATCCCATTCTGGCGCATCACCAAGAGCAGGGACGGTGATCTCTACCACAGCAAGTCCATCTTCAGCTAGCTGGCTCTCGCTCCAAGAGTAAACTGGCTCTTGTCCCTCCGGGTACCCCACATCATGAAGCACTCTCCAAAGCAAGGTGGGCATGCCAAACTCGCTTAGAAAAGTGTCCGTGTTGCGGTGCTCCCGCGGGGCTAGCTGACGACGGGGTGCTCTTCCGCCAGTGGACTTGCGGGCAGTCTGCTTCGTGCGGGCCATCTGTAGCACAAGTTTTAATTACCCGGTGAGAACATATTTTAGTTGAGGTCACTTTTATCAAAATGGGATAATCCTTTTATAAGGGGAGGAATGCATGCCATGAATGGAATGCACAAACAATATGATGCATGCACGAGTCTTACGTTCTCACAAACTTATGAAATAAAAGCATCTAACGGTGAATCCGGTGGCATACAACGATCTCTCATATACGTAACTAATTCGGTCTACACGATACGCTGTTATGTACCTGCAGAAAACTCATTTCAGCCCATTCCCCATGAATGCATGAAAGCAGTAAATCTACCTACACGCTTTACACGAATCCCCGGATGCGTGTACAACGGTAGCGACTACCCAAACACATCGTCCTATTGACGGCATCGCCTCAACGGACGGAACACCCACACATGCGACACTTTTATAAAAACATGTGTAAAACATGTAATTATCCAAGTATCATACAAGCACTTCCCTAGATCGGCGGTGTATCCGATCATGCTCTCACAGCTCACACTTACCGAAGCGTAGAGGTAATTGATCCATACATTACCACTCAATTAAGTGGCACTCATACAATAGCACGCCGTATGAGCAACGAAAAAGAAATATGGTGCAGAACCCCAAGTTAGTACTTAAATAGCCACCTAGAGTCCTTAACTGGGCATACAGGATATGACCACTGGCACACTTTTTAGTTTCAAAATCACACTTTTTAAGCAGGGTTTTGGTTTAAATACACTTATGAACAGTAATTACGCTAAACCATGCTCCGATGCCAGCTGTAACAGAACCGCCCAATTATACGAGATTAAGTAAGAAAATCATCCAACGGACGGACAATTCACCAAACTTAAGCCCGTATAACCCGGTAGTCCGTGAAATCTCGACGGATTTCAAACCATTTCACATCACAGCCAAGATCGTAATAAGTTCAGCGATTACCTTCATAAGTTACACAGTAGTTTACGGCACAAAATACATCGGAGTTTAAACATAGTTATTACAAACCAGTTTCGAATAAAGTAGCGGAAGCATTAGTTCAAGCGCACACACACACGTACAACTTTCCAAAATAAAGTGCCAGCTCGCGATCATCTCCCACAAAAGCATCAGGCGAGGAGTAGTGAGTGACCATTGCCCATGGTCCTAAGCTTCGCCCATCGCAGGGTAGAGACAGTTGATACAATAACCATAGTACATCTGTCCATCTGCAACAAGTGGGAACAAAGCCCTGAGTACGAGAAGGTACTCAGCTAGACTTACCCGACAGAACCAAAACAAAAAGACTCCAAGGATCATGATAGGCATTTTGGTGGGGTAGCTGACTCATTTGCAAGAAAAGCATTTTTAGCTTAGCAAATCATTTACAAAAGCATGTCATGTTTTAATTCTTTATTCTCCTGTCAACTATGTTTGCACTTTATGCTAAAGTAACCATGTAATTAAGCAAGCAAGGATTACCATTGATAATTTACAATAGTTACCATGTCATTTCCTCATAACTATCCAAGTGTTGCATCCATATTACTACGATGAAGTAACTCAAGTCAAGTGTTCACTATCCAGTGAACGATGGCGATTCGAATCGATTATTGACCAGCTGGTAATTTATTCCTCACACAAACCTCACTCACCCGCTAAAGTGAGGTATTGGTCACCGAGTCAACCATTCAGGTAAAGTCGCGAGCTTGCCAGGAACCACATGTACCCGGGGGCCGCCCGACTGCTCTTTGGCCTTATCATCGCGCCCCCGTTTCCTGCCACTACTGCTCCGGTACAGTGCGTTGCGGGCAATCTACTCGGCCCGAATAATCTCCCGGCTTCGCGGTCGAAAGGTACTTTATCCGGCCAGCTAAATGTGAGGCATGCGTTCAACATGACCCGAGGCCCGACATCGGACGGTCCTTAATCGACACAGACGGAAGACACTACAGTCCAGAACCCTGCAAGCTTCCGCCCGGTCTCATATTCATTTCCACACTTAGTTATTCTCACATGACATTTCTTTAACAAAACCAGGTAATCCCCTATAGCTCGCGGATGACAGGCAATCACCCGACTTCTACCGGTCTAAGCAAGCTAAGCAAGTATTGACCGTGGACACCAGGGTGACAAGGATCGGGTAAAATAAGGTGGAACAAGGTATAATGCAGCAACGTTTGCAAACAACTCCTAAACTTAATGCATCAGATTAAGTGAAATTAATAAATAATTCTTTGCAAACCGAGGGAGAAATGCTCCGGGGCTTGCCTCGCTCGAAGGTATTGGGACGATGGTCAGGGCACTCCGGAAGTTCTTCACCGGACTCCTCTTCTGCTTCTGCTGGCTCCGGCTCCGTCACTTCGAGCTGCTCCTCTGCGTCCTCGGGAACAACTGTCGGAACCACCTCCTGCGATCCTGTATGATGCAGAAGTATGAGTGCAACATGCATAGGTGCATTGCAGAGGTGACATGAGATGATGATGATGCGGAATGCATGCGATGTAATGAATGTATTCCGTCATCGGATTATGTGGAACTTATGACTCTTCTACAAGGTAGTCTACGTCATCCAAGAACATGTACTCGGAAACTACCAACACTAGTTTCTACCATGCGAGAGTATTTGAAAATCAAGAGGCTTCAAAGATACACCAAAGTATAATTTTCCAACTAACTTTGCATTAAGAATAAATAGAAACCCTAATTAGTCCTAAGGTTGAACAGCAACACATATTTTAGTAGCTCAGAAAAATCTTATAAAATTACAGTGGATTACTAATATCAAGAATAGCTTGACATAAAATTTTTACTGCATTTGGATAACTAGAACTGCCTACACAAAAATAACAAACTAGGGCCTAAAATAGATATTTAAAATACTTTACATTATGAAAAGTATCAAACAACAGATTTAGGAATTTTTCTACTATCTACTACCTAAACAAACACTATGGAAAAATTATCACTTGCATGTTTTATTCAAATTTATTTAAATAACAAAAATAACAAAGATTGGTAATAAAAAGCATTTGAACTGCAACTACAAATTTTTATACAGAACACCCAAGCTATAAAATTTCCCTAGAAAGTACATGACACAAAAAGATTAATAAATTTGGAATCATATTTTTCTGACTTTTCTAGGATTTATTAAGTATTTAACAAGAAAATAGCCATTTTACTATTTAATTATAAACTCTACAGAAAAGTACATCAAATTTGACATGCAACAATTTTATATCATAGATCTGGTCCCAAAGAGTCCATAGAAATTTGTTTCATCAAATTTGGAGCTAAAATGAGCAAGTTACAATTTTTCTAAAGCATTTATACATTTTCTGAAAAATCAATTTCAAAAATCCTTTTTAACTCCAGCCGCTGAACTGCTAGGCGCACCCGGCGATCTACACACGCGCGCACACACAGAGACAGACAGGCGGGCCCGCGGATCAACCGGGTCCCACGCGTCAGCCGCTCCGAGTCAAGGAGGGCGCTGACCGCGCGGATCTTGACGACGGCGAGGTCGCCGGCGACGAGGTCACCACCGTCGTGATCCCCAAGGCGAGGCGGTCCCGTTGAGACCATTGGCATGACCGGAGGAGCTCGAAATCGAGCTTGCCACCGGCCATGGCGGCTCGGCGGCGCTGCTCACCGGCGGGAGCTCCTCTCCGGCCATGGGGCGGCACGGGAGACGGTGTCCGAGCACCGGGAGGAGGAGGCGAACAAGATGCTTGCGCGAGTGAGGGAAAAGAAGAGGCGGAGGTGGGGTTTCCACGGAGCGGAGAACCACGGTGAGCTCGGCCGGAACTCCGGCGAGCGATTGGCGTGGCTGTGGGGCTTACCGCGGGAGATGGAGGTGAGCACGGGTTGCGCCAGAGAGAGAGGAAGCTCGGGGCGAGATGGAGAGGTCTGCGGTGGACGGAGCTCGTCGGAACGCGCGCGTCCGGCGAGCGCGTGCGGTGGCGGAGGCGGAAAGCGGCAGCCGCGCGCGGTGAACAAGCAAGGAGGCAGAGCGGAGGGGGAGAGTAGCGAGGCGCTGCGGTGGGGGTTAAGGAGTGGGCGCTCGCGCTGGTGGGGGCGACCGAGCGCCACCCGGCCGCTGTGGCCGGCATGCGGCCGCCACGCGGCGCGCTTGCTCTGCCGGAGCGCCAGCGCGCGCGGGCGCGGGCGCGGGCGGAGGAAGGAGAAGGCCGGCTGGGCCTGGGCCGAGGCGGGGCAGCGCGGGCGCGCGCGCGCGGTGATGCGGGCCGGTTCTGGCCGTGGGCCGAACCGGTGGCGGCGGCCCGCGAGGGAAGAAAATCAATTTTTGATTTTTGATTTTTGAATTTAAATGCATTTCAAACTTCAAACCAAATTTTGAACAAGAAGAAAGCATTTTATGGATTTGGCCCAAAAATAAAAGTTGCTCAAAATTGAATTCTCTACAACTTTGATTAAGGGGCCATTTCAAAATTCTTAATAGATTTTAAATGACAAAATAAAAGCTAAATTAGGGAATAGTTTTGAATATTTTTCATAATTATTTTTGAACAAGTTTTTGACCAAATTTGAGCTCCAAAATTTGAACTAAGGTTCCAAGTGGTGTAAGAATTATGGTTGCAAGGCTTTTGATATAATGTGATTATCATATTATTATAGTCCATTAAATATAGCATGTTTAAGCTTTTATTTTAATCGAATTATACCATTATCATACATGATTATAATGATATGAATGCTATGCAATATGATTGCCATGCAAAAATGCATTGCGTAACACCGGAGTGTTACACCCTACCCCTCCTCCTCCTCTCCGTAGGAGGAGCGTGAGGGTCGCGCAACAAAAGATGGCTGGGACTCCGATCGACCTCGTGCGTACGAGGCTCGGGGGCTCGACCGCGTCAAACTACTCCCCGATAAAACACGTAAAAGACCTCGGAGGAGTCTTCAACACTCCACCGAGGCCTCGGGGGCTACACCTGGCGGGTGCGCTCGCGCGCCCCCACCGGAGAAATCAACGACGCTACGACTCCAGTTCATCAGCAAAAAGCCTCTAGGAGAGTGATCACACACTCACCCAAAGGCTCGGGGGCTACTGTCGGTACCAATAGTATAGGGGTACCCACATTCAACGATAACAAAAATCAAAACGACTAAGCCACGACAAAACACAGCCCACTTCAAAACGTGCGTCAGGTCCGCCCCGTACGAGGCCGGCTCGACGGAATGCCTCGACCGCATCCCATCTCCGACTCGTACGAGGCCCCCTCGACGGGAGGCCTCGACCGCGCCCCGTCCCGCACGACAAAACACCTCGGCCACACTCCGACTCGCGTGAGCCCGGGTCGAGGCGCTCGACCCCCTCTCTTCACCTACCCCAGGACAAAAGCCATAGCATTTAATGCAATTACCTACTACCACCTACCGGCATGGCCGCAACCAGGGTCGACGTGGGAACAATGCCAGTGTCAGTCCTCACTGTTTTACCGCCCATCCCGTGATGGGAGGTGAAACCTGTCGCTGTACCCACCTTACCGTGCACTGCGCGTCACTAGTAACCCTCGAGGGAGGATACGACAAAGTCCGTACACCGCGATCCCAGGGATTCGGACTTATCCGTTCGCCCTCGACCTGGCCTCGACCCGGCCTCGACGCCCGGCGCGGCTCAACAGGGAAGGGAGGGCGGCATGGCACGGCGCTCCGGGTCATTTCAGCGTCTCGTCCTCTACGTCACCATGGTGTCCAGGGATGGCCCTCCATTTCTAGGACACGACGCTACAGCCACCTCAACAGGGATCGACAAAACATCATCTCAAGGCTCCCATCGTCCTGGCCTCCTCTCGTCCTATAAAAGGGTAGGCCAGGGCTCTGGAGGGGACGACGGACGACAAGCCATACACAAGATAGAGATCAACATCTCAAGCAATCATCTTGTATTTCTTTTTCCCCTTCTGAGACCTGGGCACGCCGCCCTCTCTCGCAAGCTTGTAACCCCTACGCAAGCACCTCGGTGCAAGAAAATATAAATCTCTCCCCCCCGCTGGACATAGGGCCTTCTCTTGCCCGAACCAGGATAAACCCCCGTGTGTTCTCCTTGCATCACCATCCAGGAAAGGGACACGCAGCATTTACTCGTTGGTCTAGGACCCCCTCGGGTCCGAACACCGACAAACAGGTATGATGCAATGTATGGCTCTGTTAGGCTCAAAAGGGTTGTTCCTACATTCCTTTTCTTGTAAAAAAAAGAATAGCTTGAGCTGACATTTATGATGATGATGAGCTTGACATTGGAGCTGGTTGTTCTTTCCTCCCTCTTAATCTTGATCAGTCCAGGAGTGTTTCTGCCACTTCTTTGCTACAGGCAGCTTCTGCTTCTAACTATAGTGAGCTTCATCCTATCTGGACTCTAACACAGTCAACCAGTTAGATGATGATTTAAACCTCATGCAATGGTGGCATGAGCACAAGCTTACTTATCCTATGCTTTCTATTCTTGTAAAAGATATTTTTATTATGCCTGTGTCAAGCATTTCTTCAGAATCTACCTTTAGCACTACTGGCAGGATCATCGAGGAACGTCGCCGGAGGCTGAACCCTGAGACTATGGAGGCACTAACCTGCATCAAAGACTAGGAGAATGCTGAATCAAGACTGCAACATATGATGGAGGATAAGGAACTGGAAGAGGCCTTTGAAGCACTTTATCTTGATGTTAATTAAGTTCCCCATTTATGTAATGGTTCTGTAATAGTTATTAAGACTTGGACATGCGGGAGGCTGGATGTAATGAACTTATGAACAATCTTAGGAGCTGGTTGTACTCTTTTCCTGTTTAGGGTTTATCACAAGGATGAGTTTTACCTAAATAGGTTTTTAATGAGGCAGCCATTGCACAACTCCTACTTTAATTAATTTTAGTTTCAAAACTTGTATGTGTTCTTTGCTGTTCTTTGCTCTTTGCTGTTTTTTTGCTAGCATTGTATGATGTTTTTGATGAGTTAAAAGTTATCTCTGTAAACTTATGATTTGAATGAATGTTTTTGTAATTTCAGTGCCAGGGCCGGCACGAGGCACGCTGAGCTGCCATGCCAGCGCGGCACACCAGGCACGGTCCAGCAAGTTTAGTGCTGTGTCTGGACCTGAACTCCGACACGACACGCCTGGCACGGCAGGCACGGTCCAGTAAGTTTAGTGCCGTGTCTGGACCTGAACTCCGGCACGGTGGCACGGCACGACACGCCTCATTAACCGTGCCTGCCGTGCCATGCCCAGACGGGTTAGGGCCGTGTAGTGTCGTGCCGGCACGTTTGAAAATCATTAGTTTAAATCAGAAGCAAACAGGCCCATTAAGGGTAGTTATGCCGTGCCCCACACTCAGCCCTACGGCTCACCGTGCGCAAGGTTCACCCCGGTTGGCACGTCATTCGCTCATCACTCCCACCGCCACCGGCCTCAAGCCAGCACCACCAGTCCACCACACGCGCACACGCACACGCACACGCACGGCCGTTGAGAGAGAGACGCAGGAGCAGTGAGGAAAAGGAGGCCCAGACCAGACCACCGACGGACCGCCCTGTAAACCGGGAGAAGCAGTGAGGAAGGGAAGAGAGGGAGGGGAGACGGCCTAGGGTTTCGATCCCGCAGCCATGGACGCCGCCGACGTGTGGGGCCGCTCGTCGTCCTCGTCTTCTTCTTCCGCCGCCGCCGCCGCGAGGCGCCTGCAGGCGCGCTACGGTACGTACGCCCGGCCGATCGACCCTTTTCTTTCCCTTGTTTTGATTCGTCTTTTTCACGCGGCTGGTTTTGATGGGCGGTGTCTATGCGCGGTGCGCCGGTGCGCGCGCAGATCTGTACATGGGGTTCGACGACGCGGACGCCGGCGGGGACGAGGTGACGGACCCGCGCGGCGGGGCGGAGCCCTACAACTGCCCCTTCTGCGGCGAGGACTTCGACTTCGTCAGCCTCTGCTGTCACATCGACGACGAGCATGCCGTTGAGGCTAAGAGCGGGGTACGTACGTTGCTTTCACTTGTCCCCGGCCCAATTCTATCATCTGGGTACAACCACGCGTTTCTAGGAATGCTTTTTCCCCTTTGCAATTCGCAATTGTGATGGTTAAATGGAGGTTGCAGGTTGAAGTGGTTGGAACCATCTCTTACGTTCTCATGTCTGCTGTGGAAAACCAGACCTTTGGATGCTAATATGACGCCTGATTCTTCTCCCCTCCACCTTTTTTTTTTCTGGGACCAACATATAGAAAAAAAATATAATTTCTTATTATGTGGGTTGTCTTGTTTCTGAAGGGGTTGTCATGGATTGGAACAAATAGGTGTCACCTTTTGAGAGTATGGTTGGTTGGAATTGTGGGATGTGGTTGCTTATGGGGTTTAGGTAGGTGTGTTTGTGTGCTGGATTGGAGGAATCGTATTTGGAATGATTGTGTGTGTTTGTTGGGAAAGTGGTGTCGGAAATAATCCTGTGTGTAGGTGCATGCTAGTGTCTAGGTGCATAGCATTAACTTTAGCTAATTTTTAGCATGGAGTAATAATAGGCTGATTTGTTGGGTAGTCTTCTGCATCAATTAGGAGGCTATCACAGCCTGATTTGTAGCTCACGTTGGCTATATTAGTGGAAGAGAAAAAACAGAAAAGGCTAAGTCATTCCAGCCACGAAATCCACTTGTACTCGTGTGTGTTCTTTCTGTGTGAGCTCCTGGGTGTCCTGCTAGAGGCATATTTGCCTTTCAAGTGGCTGTTTTGAACTTTTGACTTTGAGCTGCACTGAGAGGGTTTTAGTTTTATCTGATGGGTTAGTTGAACTTTTGACTTTTGGGTTGGGTTAGGTGCAACATTTGTTGCTTGGGCTGGAAGTTTCCCATACAATCCTTTTACCTGACAATCTTTCTTGCTGTAGTTTGCTAATTATGACTATGCTTGAAAATGAACCAATGGAATACTAGTAGGTAATCTGTTATTCTTGTTTGCATTTTAGCAATGTTTTCAAGGCGGTAAGGCGAGGCGTGGCGACTGACTACCGCCTTACGCTTAAGCGACTAAGGCGTGAGGCGAGGCGACGCCTTATCAGCTTAAGGAAAACTTAAAAAAGCAGCTTAGAGCAGTAGATAACGAAGAAAAACGAAAAGGAAAAAATGAAAAAGAAAGGAGAAGGAGCAAGAAGTACCCTAGCCCAGCCCACCAAGCAGCCCATATATGCCCCTAACCTTCCTAGGTCATCTCTCAAACTCCCAATCCTCTCTCCAGCGCCGCCGCATCTCTCTCTGTCTCGTTCTCCACGACCACTCTGCCTCCGCCCCTCTCTGTCTCTTGCTTCCCTCTCTCCTCCAGATGACCAAATGTGCTGCTCTGCTTGCGGGATGTTGTAGGATGTTGCAGGCCAGCGCCGATTGGGGAAGATGGCCACGGCCCGCATAGGCAGCCGCACAGCTCGGCGGCGGGCGGGCGGCAACTTCTCCCGTCGGCACAGGAGAACGCGTCGGCATGGGCGAGCTGCGGCTTCTTGTTCCCCTCCCGCTCTCCCGCTCACGGGTGTGGAATCTCCCGTGCGCCCGCTCTCTCCCTCCCCTCTCCTGCTCACTGGTGTGGAACTAAGGCGAGTCGTCTGCTGTGGCGTCGTGCGTGCAGCGCCTTGGCGCTTCAGCGACGCCTAAGCGTCGATTAAGCGACGCCCTGAAAACACTGCATTTTAGATTAGCTGCTTCATTTGTCGGTACCTTCTGTTAGCATCCATATTGACGTTGAAGTTGAAGTATGATACAGATGAATTTTTGGGTTTGTCCTAGGATTTCTTGTGGCTTTTAGTTTGGATCTGAAGGACTGTACTACCTTCTTTGCAGCTGATGACCATTCTATCTTATGCCATTTCATATCACTTTTTGTCAAGTTATTTAATCTGGCCATTTTCTTTCATGAAATGTCCCAACAAGACTGTTGTAAAACTCTTGACTTGGTAATCAATTTTGTGATTGATTTGTTTGTCATGAAAGAATGCTTGTTAGTTATTGTCTATAAGAACCAACAAAACAGATTAATCCATCTGGACTTCGGTAGAAGTAAGGATAGAATATAAATATCTTTTGGGAAACTAGATTCAAATATGTGGGATTACATATTGCACACCTTGTAGAATCATAATTTAACAATCATTTTATATCGCTAATATAAGTATTTTGTCAGTGTTTTAAGTGGTAACTGGCCTATGGAATTAGAAGCAGGAAAGCCTTGTGCATTTGTTTTTTTATCTAGATGCTGTTTGCGCCTCTGGCCTATCTGTCTTCAAGCCTCAGTGGGTGTTATGTAGATCGATATTTGATAGATAACTAGGCCTTATGCTTTGCCAAGAACTTGAGAGATTGAGGGAGACTAGAATTGGCCTTATGCTTTGCCAAGAGCTTGAGAGATTGAGGGAGACTAGAATTGTTTCTTCATTATTCTTTTTCCCCTTCCAAATGACAGACGTGCCTCTCTTTATATAGAGAGGGGACTAACCCTAAACCTAACTTGGTGGCTAAGCACCCTTGACCTAACTTGACGGCTAAGCTACTGACGCTTGGGTCTATTGGGCCGGCGGCAGCCTGTTGGCTGCCCATGACATCTCCCCCGCCCTTGGAGACCCAGCTCGCCCTCGAGCTGGATAGCTTGATGGCACCTTCTTCTGTGGCGTAGTAGAGCAGATGTTGATCTTGATGGGAATCTGGTCCGTCGGCGATGGTGACCAGAGGCGGTGACGACAGCAATGGGATAGGTCGAGCCTCGGGCTCTGGCGGTCGACGATGGAAGTGGTGTTGGACGTGGCGGTGGGGATTTTTTTTTCTTCCGATGGGGCAGGCGGCTGGTGGTGGTTTCTTGATCTGGTTGTGGTAGCGATGGATAGGGGATGCGGCGTAGATCGATGAACAAGGATGGATGAGGATCGGCTGGATCTGGATACCAGATGTTATGTAGATCGATATTTGATAGATAACTAGGCCTTATGCTTTGCCAAGAACTTGAGAGATTGAGGGAGACTAGAATCGGCCTTATGCTTTGCCAAGAGCTTGAGAGATTGAGGGAGACTAGAATTGTTTCTTCATTATTCTTTTTCCCCTTCCAAATGACAGACGTGCCTCTCTTTATATAGAGAGGGGACTAACCCTAAACCTAACTTGGTGGCTAAGCACCCTTGACCTAACTTGACGGCTAAGCTACTGACGCTGGGGTCTATTGGGCCGGCGGCAGCCTGTTGGCTGCCCATGACAGTGGGCAAATACTCGCTTTACCTATCGTGGAAATATGAATATAGCTCAGTCATTGGGTTCTTACCATTTGCTGCCAAGCTTTAGTAGTGTTTACTACCCTGGCTTTGCTTGCCCTAGCAGAAGTACAAAACTAATCAGGACCAACCACTGCAAAATGTGATTGACAATAGATCTCACACATTTCTTCAACATTGCCCAAACGTGGGTGCCATTTTCATTCCTTGTGTTAAGACAATATTTTCTAGCTCATTCGGGGTACTATACAATTCAGAGTTTCTTTTTTGATGCCATACCAAATGTTTGTCTCTGCTTGTTGAGACTTGAAGAAAACTTTGGTGCATTGTCATTTGCCTCTTTTCATTTCTGTCAGACTCACAGCTCTTTATCTTTACAGTATTTCTTTTCCATTTGATGAATCTATACTTTTTTAGGCTTGAATTCTTCTTTTTCTATTCTGAAGACTTCTGCAAACTTGTAACAGATGGACTAATCACTTCTTTTCTTATACATCTTAGGGCATGATAGAAGCAGTGTTAGCTATTTATCCTGCTTTACAACTAAGACCATCCTACATAATAGATTTAGACAACAAAAACTTATGGAATTTGCTGAAATGCCCTTTCAGGTATGCCCCATCTGTGCTACAAGGGTTGGAATGGACTTGATAGGACATTTGACTATGCAGCATGGAAGTTATTTCAAGATATCCTTTACTATGCTGCTGTTGCTGATCATTTGCATTTTTACATTTTCACATTATGCTACAGTTGAAGATACATAGGTATGTTGGAACAGAATTTACATATTGTTTTCCTTAATGAATAATACATGCAACGCAGGCGCAGAGTTCGAAAAGTATCTACTGGGTCCCATTCTTTGTTATCTTTGTTGAGAAAGGACTTGAGAAATGGCAGTTTGCAGTCATTTCTCGGTGGATCATCCTATGTATCCAATCCTCCTGCTGCAGCACCAGATCCATTTTTGTCATCTTTAATTTGTAATTTGCCTGTGGCTGAACCATCCAAAGATTTACTTTCCGACTCATCTGACAATAACTTTTTGCTAAATAAATTCCCAGATGAAAAGACTGTAGAGAGGTATGTCACCTCAAGCTTGTTCTTTCTGCTGCCTCACTCAGCTCCCTCTTTGCCACGATACTGTTGTATCTGGTCAGTGTATGATAGTTCATAGTTTTCCACTATGTCCAATTCTCATTTTCTTTTGTGTTTGCGGATAATATAATCTTCTAACTGTGGTACTTCACTGAGGAACCAGTGCATATTTATGCCATCCAAGCATGTTAACAATATCATATCAAATAGTTTTGTTCGGTATTGTTTGTTTAATATGTTAGTAATTTATCCTTCATGGCTATATTGCTGACTTTCTCAGTGGATCACTATACGCTCTTTGTGATGCTAAGATGTGGTTTATGCTGATTGTCATGATTCTTAGGTCTATTTGGCACCGTTCAAAGAAATAGGTTGAAGATATTGTACTTCCGATGCCATAAGGTTGTATGCATTGATGATTGACATTTTCGCCCTCATGGCTCTGTGCTTTTTACCTAATAGCTATCATTATGCCCATAATGCTGAAATGCGATTTTGCTTTATGGGCACTTCTTTCACATGTTTTCAACTAGTGCTAACAAATGGGGAAAAAGTTATGCTTGAAAATTATGGCAGATCCTCTTCAAAGGGATTGTTATGAGCTACATGCATGATTGCATCCACATGTTCTGTAGAGACCTACGAAATGAACAAACCTCGATTTTGTTTATCTTTGACTTGTGAGCTGAACAAAATAATGAACATTTCAGAATGATGTTTTAATGTTTCGTCTTGTGTACCAAATTTCCCCCTCATTCACTATATTTCTCTTTGGTGTTTATTCTTGATTAAATTGCTGTGGTGAATCTACAGAGCTGAACCATCATTGTCAGAGAAAGATCAGAAGGAAAGGATTCAAAGGAGCAAATTTGTCCGTGGGCTTGTGCTCTCGACAATATTTGATGATGATAACTTGTAAATGGAGGTCATCAAACTTGATAACAGCATCACAATACAGTCAAGGAACACAAAGAGAATCATCTGCGCTTAAGCAACCTTACTCGTGCTGCTGCTGCCGTGACCACACAAGAGGTCCATCTAAGTTCATGTATGTATGGATGGAATATTAATGCATGTATGTATGTATGTTTATCTCCCTGCATTTGCCCTTAGTGCAATAGGGTGGTAGGGGGAGGAAGGTTGTAGTATTTCAAATTTCTGTGTCAAATAAATGAGGACACTGCCCTTGGGGCGGAGTGCATACAATATAAGAATAGCGAGCTGCTCGCCATGATTTAGGATATTTTATTTAATTGTTGTAATAATATGCATTGTTTTATATGATGGTATCACATCCCATTTTTTATGTAAAACTGTTCACTTTAGTCCCTTAATGTTGTCTGCCTGCTATCATACAGATGTTTGGTACGTTTTACCATATATTTAGAACTCTTATAGTAATGGAGTTGCAAGTTTCAAAAAAAAAAGTAATGGAGTTGCAACTGGATTCATCTTAGGTCATGTTTGGTTTAGCAGTGGGTGCGGGAATGGTAATGCAATCAGTTGTTGCGCTATCTGTTTATATGGGAACTAAAACTAGGGGAACTAAAAACGCTATTTGTTTGGTTTGTGGACTACCTATTCTTCTCTTCCATGGAGGAAGAGGACTTAGTGTGGGCGGGGCATGGGTAGGCTTGTCGTCAAGGTGGCGTGGCGCCGGGCTTGGTCTTCAAGGCGGCGTGGCGCTGGGTATCTCGAGGTTGAGTGTCGGGGCCATGGCTGCTGCCTCTCGAGGTTGAGTGTCGGAGCCATGGCTGCTGATGCCTTGGCAATGGGAGTCGCCTATGGGGGCCTTGGGCTCGGGCTCGTTCGGCACTGCTGCAGGAGCTGGCGGTGGTTGACACGGATTGGAGGAGAATTTGGGTGCATGTGTGGTTAGGGTGGTCAGTGGTGGATGTAGTGGCAGGTGAGTCGGAGCGAAGCGGTTGGATTGGAGGAGAATTAGCGAAGTTACGTTGCTTCCATTCACGACACTGATCGGTTATCACTCAGCCCATCCAAGTACAAAATAATGCAACCAATCCATTCGTGTTGTGAATCGTTGATGGGTTGAAAACGTGAAAGCAAATAGCCTATTAGTTCAATTGCTTGTGTGGGAATCCTTTGAGTAAGTTCCTTGTATGCCTCGCTTCAAAAGCTGGATGTCAGAATTAAAAATCCCACACTCACACCTAAGTTTTTTTAGTGAAATTAATTAAAATTTATTGCAGATGACTTTGTATTACCTGATCCAACCATTCTTTAATGATAAATGATGAATTAAGCTAAAAACTTACCCATCCGCTAGGGTTTAAAATATGGACAATGGGTACCCATCAATAGATATCATGTCTTTGTCCTTCAGCTCCATCTATGACTTGTTCTCCCATATGGATTCCTGTAGGGAAAATGGCTCATACTGCCTCCGTTGGGCATACAAACATGTAGGAAAACATTTGATATCTCTATTTGATACGAACAAGTAAAAAAATACTGTTTAGGCAAATCCCTTTGGCTTCCCTAGTCTGTACTTGATCAAACACTTTGGGCTAGAAAAGTTTTCTGGATCAAAATATTTGGTCCAAGCCTAACCTGACGTAATGACAAGTCGAATCCAGCTATTTTTATGATTTTCCTACTTTGGGTCTGGTTTTTTCGTTGGGTCGAGCCATAGGTCAAAAATCATGGCCCAAACTTTGGGTCATGTTGGTTGGATGACCTATGAACAAGTCTACCTAGGGTCCCCTTGGCATTGATCCGGCTCTAGCTTCTTGCGGCTCTTGTCGTTTAGTCGTGCCAAACGGCTATCTAAAAAAGAGCTCTTTGCAAATTGAGACATAAATTATTACAAAACTACTACTTGAGCCTTTTTGTCGAACTTTTTTTTCTTTTTAAAACAACTTTAACTTCATTATAGACAAGCTACTTTACAAAAAGAGCTCAAGCTTTTTAATGAGAAAAAAAGTGCGAGTTAGAGTGGGCCCTAGTTAGAAAACAAAGCTCACACATATGAGCATGGAGAAAACAAAGCCCACACGTATGAGCATGGGTTTGGGTGCCTCCCATAACCACCGCCTGATCAAAATGACAATATATCAGGTGGAAACCGGATCATCTGTGCAAACTTGGAAACTTTGAATCAAGACCACGGGACGTTGTGCAGGAGGATTGGGTAATTTTGCGCTTAACCGTCCGCTTCAGCGCTTCTAATCACACTTTTGCAAATCCCGCTCCCACTCTCCCGTGTACCCATTGGATCAACATCGTGTGGCCCAGATAATCATCACCACCATGTTACCCAAACCTAATCAAACAACTCCCAGCAGATCCAAGCCGTCCAATCAAAATTCAGCGGTTCATCCTCCTCCCCCGCCACCGTCTGGTCGTCGTCTCCTCGTCGCACAAGTCACCACCGACCGCATCTCCATCTCGTCGTCCTCACCATGCCGATCCGGCGTCAGCGCTAGGGTTAGGGTTCCCTCTTCGCCTTCATCGCCATGGCTCCTAACGAAGCCGCTAACATCACCACCCCGTCGGAGCCGGAGAGCGTGGGCGGCAGTGAGATGAGCAGCGAAGACACGACTGCCGCCAGGCCGCTCCTCTCGTCGTCCTCCCCCTCCCCCTCCGCGGCCTCCGCAGCCCCGGTGCTGGAGAGCATAGAGGAGCTGGACCGGAGGTACGCACCATACGCGCGGCGGGACGCGTACGGGCCGATGGGGCTCGGCCCCGTGAGCGCGGCGGAGGCGGCGCGACTGGCGTTTGCCGCGGTCGTGCTGGTCCCGCTCCGCGTCGTGGCAGGCGTGCTCGTACTCGTGGTCTACTACCTCGTGTGCCGCGTGTGCACGCTGCGGGTGGAGGAGGAGCGGGAGGGCGGCGAAGGGGATGGGTACGCGCGGCTGGACGGGTGGAGGCGGGCGGGGGTTGTGCGGTGCGGCCGCGCACTCGCTCGCGCCATGTTGTTCGTCTTCGGGTTCTACTGGATCCGAGAGTACGACTGCCGCTTCCCCAATGCCGAGGTAGTGACGATGAGTAGTTCTAGTTCTATATATGCCAGCTTCTGATTGTTTTATTTTCTGCTTGCCTTCTTTGCTCTTGATTCCTGAGCAAGGGAAGAGCTGGATAGTGTAATATTTGACAGTATTTGATACAATATACATGATAGCTATTAGCCTGGGTGTTTTGGTGTTTGTTCGTGGGCCGCATGCTTTTCCTGTGTGGATGAGAAAGTGGATCTGTAGACTGATTAAATTTATTGCAACTATGTGCACCCTGTCATTGTGCATAGATGCATCTATCAACTTGTATGGAAGATTTGCTAGTTTGTTTCCCCCACCTGCCACATTGTGATCCCATGTGTTTGTTTGCAGCTAAACTGTTTCCAGATGTTGGGGAAGTATTTGTGTTGTGGGGTTGAAGTTCCTCAGACATCAGAATTTGATGATAATGTGATAAATCTGGTGGTGGTCGCGTGGCATGGTCATCATTTGTAGCAGAATATAGTATCCATGTAATTTTAGCCTTTACTGACTGACTATAGGTGAATCGTACTTGGGGGGTTCGAATGACGAGTGGAATGAATATTATATATGGCTGGTTTTGTGTCTATGTCGTCTCCAGCTATCGTAATTCATTAATATTTCAGGATGACGATGTGGACCAGTCTAAAGAAATCGAAAGGCCTGGGGCGATTGTGTCTAATCATGTATCTTATGTGGATATTCTTTATCACATGTCAGCCTCTTTTCCTAGTTTTGTTGCAAAGGTACTGTAAAATTTTTGTGATAATGTAATTGTTTATTTGATTTCTCAAAACTTTGCCGTTAAAATATATTGATTTTGACATGTCTCTTTTGCATATCTGTATCCTTTTTGAAGAGATCAGTGGCCAGGTTGCCCCTAGTTGGTCTCATAAGGTACTAGCGTTCTCCGCTGCCTTAGTAGTTATGTTTTCTCTCAGTCTTCTAGTAGAAATTTTAACATGATCTTGTGGTAGATAGTGTTGGAGTATATGTAATGTAAGCCCATGAGGCTTAGGCCCATGTGGCCCATGTAAGGAACCTATATAGCTACCCTTCTAGGGTTAGCCCAAATCAATAGAGAATCATCCAACCCTAACTCTAGCATGGTATCAGCAGCCTTCCTCTAGGAGCCGCCGCCGCCCCCTTGGCTGGAGCCGCCGCCGCCCTCTGGCCTGGCCGGCGCTCCTCCATGGCTGGCCGCCGCTCCCCTCCTCCCTCCCCTTCCTATTTCTCTTCCTTCCCCTCTCTCTCCAACACCTCCTGGGCTCAGGTTGCAGCCGCAGGGGCACTGCCCGCCGCCCAGGCCGCCGCCCAGCCTGGTCTGCCCGCCGCCGCTGGTGGCTGGCCCGCCATGGCTGCCCGGCCGGTCTCCCCTGCCGCTGGGTTCACCTCCATCTTCCCTTCCGCCGTCGGCTCCTCTCCTTCGTTCACGGGACTCCACGCCTCTCCTCCCTCTGCTGCAGCCCTCACAGCCGCTGCTGCTGTGGAGGGTGCGGCAGGGGGCTCGGCCTCCTCCCCCCTTGCTGCTCCGGCAGTGGGGGGGCATGGGGGGGACCCTACTGCAGCCCTTCCTGCAGGAGGCGTGGAGGATGTCCTGACAGAGCGCCCCGCCGACGCCGTCCACCTTCCCGACGCCGGGACGGACACCGGCAACCACCTTCCCGCCGGTGCCCCCACTTTCCCGGCCTCGACACCACCACTCCTCTCCCAGATTTACGCCGGCTCTCAACCCTACGCCGGTCGTGACACCACTTCTCTCGCCGCTGCTCTCGTCGCCGCACGTGCCGCCGCCGCGGAGGGGCAGGCCCGGGTGCGGGCGGCCGCCCTCGTGTGGGAGCACGAGCGCGAAGCGGCCGACGCCTTGGCTCGTCAGATTGCCGAGGCGGAGCGGCTCCTCTCTCCTGCCTCTCCGGCTGGGGCCACCTCTGCCTCGCCGGGTCGCCGCGTGTCCCACACTACTGTCCTCTGGCACGATCCGGCGGACCCGCTCGTGGCGCAGCTTCACTACCAGGCCGGGGGGGTCCAGAACATCCGCCTCCTCGTGCCGGTCGTTCTCGAGCCGGAGTCACCTTCCTACGCTCGCTGGCGGGACCTTGTGGTGCTCACTCTTCGCCGCTATGCCCTCGACGACCACGTCCTCCTCGACGCTTCGGCCGCTGTCCAGACCCCGTCGTGGCTCCGTCTGGACAGCATCGTCCTCTCCTGGATCCTGGGGACGATCTCCCTCGACCTCCACGACCTCGTCCGTACCTCTCCTGACGCTCGCCGGGCTTGGCTTGCCCTTGAGGGCCAGTTCCTGGGCAACGCCGAGGCCCGGGCTCTGCGCCTCGACGCGAGCTTCCGGACGTTCGTCCAGGGGGACCTCTCCGTCGCTGAGTTCTGCCGCCGGATGAAGGGCATGGCGGACTCCCTGGGGGACCTTGGGTGGCCCGTGGAGGATCGCATCTTGGTCCTCAACGTCCTCCGGGGGCTCAGCGACCGCTACGCACACCTCCGGACGTGGATTACTCGCCAGCGGCCCTTCCCCACCTTCCTGGAGGTCCGCGACGATCTCGTCATGGAGGAGCTCACGCAGGGCCTCCAGCCGGTCTCCACTACTCCCGCAGGGGCATCGGCCTCCTCGACGGCCCTGGCTGCCACTCCTCCGCGCCCCCCTACTCCACCACGGACCACTGCACCACCACCGTCGTCTCTCCTGGGTCCTCCTCCCTCCGGGCCGAGCGGAGGCGGGGGGGGGTCGCGGCGGTCGCCGACGCCGCGGTGGGGGTCGAGGGGGTGGCCGGAGCGGCCACACTCAGGCTCAGGCTCCCGGTGGGTTCCCGGGGGGGGCACCATGGCCCTCCTTCCAGCACCCATGGGCAGGGCGCATCTCCATGTGGCCCTACCACACCACTGGGGCCGAGTCGCGCCCACCGGTGGCCTTGCTCACCGGGGCTACTCCTGCGGGCACTCCACCTGGCGCCCTCCCTACGGCAGCGTGGACTCCACCGGGGGTCGCCGGATGGGACACTACAGCCCTGGCTCGCTCGTTCTCCACCATGGGTCTGACACCTCCGGTTGGACCCGAGTGGATCGCCGATTCAGGAGCCACCTACCACACCACTCCTGACCCTGGTATACTTTCGTCACTCCATTCTCCTTCCTCCTCACTTCCTTCGTCCATTATGGTCGCAAACGGCTCTTGCCTTCCTGTTACCTCTGTGGGTACCGCCGGTGCTCATGGCTCCTTTCGTCTTCCTGATGTTCTTGTTGCTCCTTCTATGGTTCATAACCTCCTTTCTATTCGTCGTTTTACAGCTGACAATTCTTGTTCTGTTGAATTTGACTCTTCTGGTCTTACTGTCAAGGATTTGGCTTCCCGGCGTCCTCTGCTCCGATGTGACAGCTCCGGGCCCCTTTACACCCTTCGCTTTCCGGCGGCGCAGTCGTCTTCCTCGCCGTCCCTTTTGTCAGCTGCCTTCGCCGCTTCTACTTCCTCTACTACCTGGCACCGGCGTCTCGGCCATCCTGGACGTGACGTCCTGATACAGCTCAGTCGTAGCTCTGGTCTTCCATGTACTCGAGCTCATGATGAGCAACTGTGTCATGCGTGCCAATTGGGCCGACATGTTCGTCTTCCTTTTTCTAGTTCTTCTTCTCATGCGGCTCGCATTTTTGATCTTGTACATTGCGACCTATGGACCTCTCCTGTCATCAGTATTTCTGGTTATAAGTACTATCTTGTGGTTGTTGATGATTTTTCGCATTATTCGTGGACTTTTCCCCTACGTGCGAAGTCGGATACGTTCACCACGCTCCGTCACTTCTTTGCTTGGGTGTCGACTCAGTTCGGTCTCCCTATCAAGGCCGTCCAGTGTGACAATGGTCGCGAGTTTGACAACTCCACCTCCCGAGCTTTCTTCCTCTCTCACGGTGTTCAGTTGCGCATGTCTTGCCCGTACACTTCTTCGCAGAATGGCAAGGCAGAGCGGATGATTCGCACTACCAACGACACCGTGCGGACTCTACTGTTTCAGGCCTCTCTTCCTGCTCGCTTCTGGGCTGAGGGCCTGCACACTTCCACCTACCTTCTTAACCGCCTTCCTTCCGCTGCCTGTCCCGCTCCCACCCCTCACCACGCCCTCTTCGGTTCCCCGCCTCGGTACGATCACCTCCGCGTGTTTGGGTGTGCCTGTTACCCCAACACTGCCGCCACCTCCTCTCACAAGCTGGATCCTCGATCCACGCTCTGTGTCTTCCTCGGTTACTCCCCTGATCACAAGGGGTACCGCTGCTTCGATCTTGCCTCCCGACGTGTTCTCATCTCGCGCCATGTGGTGTTCGATGAGTCCGTCTTTCCCTTTTCCGGCACCTCTACTTCTCCGGTCCCTGACCCACCCACCCTGCTTCCCACTGACCCGGTGGTCCAGCCACCTTTCTTGTGGTCTCCTGCAGGTACCGTTTCACCGCGCTCCGCGCCGGCCACCGGTCCCGGCTCCCCTGCGAGTCCGGGCCCCTCGTCCTCCGGCGTGGCCCCGTCTCCTTCGGCTGGTGCAGACCCGGGGCCTCCGTCCCCTGCCTCTGCCCCGGGGGGGTCATGCCGACTGCCGACGCCGGATCCCGTCTCGGCACCCGCACCGGCGCCTCCGTCAAGGTTCGCCGCGCCGGTACGGGTCTATCAGCGGAGGCCGCGACCTCCGCCGATCGCGGTCCCTTCTCCACCGGGGACACCGACACCGCCGCCACTGTCTCCACCGGCCCGTGGTCCCTCGCCGGTCTACCATCCGCCGCTGCTTCACCGACACCCGCGGCATGTTCACCCGATGGTGACACGACACGCGGCTGGCACCTTGCCGCCTCGTGTCCTGGCGGCTTCGACCGACGACGCGGTGGTCTCTCCGGTACCCTCTTCTGTCCGCGATGCCCTGCTGGACCCTCACTGGCGCCGCGCGATGGAAGAGGAGTACGCCGCGCTCCTCGCCAACCAGACATGGGAGTTGGTGCCCCGGCCGCCGGGCGCCAATGTCGTCACCGGCAAGTGGATTTGGACACACAAGCGCCGAGCAGACGGCTCTCTCGAGCGCTACAAGGCTCGATGGGTCCTCCGGGGTTTCACTCAGCGCCCTGGCGTCGACTACGATGAGACTTTCAGCCCGGTGGTCAAGCCGGCCACGGTCCGTACAGTGCTCTCGCTGGCACTTGCTCGGTCGTGGCCCATCCACCAGCTGGACGTCAAGAACGCCTTCCTTCACGGCCTTCTTACCGAGACGGTGTACTGCAGTCAGCCGGCGGGGTTCGTCGACACCACCCGTCCTGACATGGTCTGCCGGCTCAACAGGTCCCTCTATGGCCTCAAGCAGGCACCTCGGGCGTGGAACCATCGGTTTGCTACTTTCTTGATGACCCAGGGGTTCGTGGAGGCCAAGTCTGATACGTCCCTGTTCGTCTACCACCATGGGGCCGACACTGCATACTTGTTGCTATATGTGGATGACATTGTCCTCACCGCCTCCAGCGAGCCCCTCCTCCGGCGGATCATTGCAGCTCTCCAGCAGGAGTTTGCGATGAAGGACCTGGGTGAGCTCCACCACTTCCTCGGTGTCACTGTTGAGCACCGTCCTGCTGGGCTTCTTCTTCATCAGCAGCAGTACACTCGGGATATCCTGGAGCGGGCTGGGATGTCTGACTGCAAGCCCTGCTCCACTCCGGTCGACACTCAGGGCAAGCTGTCGGAGACTGAGGGCCCTCCGGTGGCCGACCCCACTGCGTACAGGAGCCTTGCCGGGGCTCTTCAGTACCTCACCTTCACCCGGCCGGACATCACCTATGCAGTTCAGCAGGTCTGCCTCCACATGCATGATCCCCGGGAGCCTCACCTCACGGCTCTCAAGCGGCTCCTCCGCTACCTCCGGGGCACCCTCGACTACGGCCTCCTCCTACACCGGGCTTCCTCCACCGACCTCGTCGTCTACACTGACGCGGACTGGGCCGGGTGCCCGGACACTCGCCGCTCCACCTCCGGCTACGCCGTCTTCCTGGGCGGCAACCTGGTGTCTTGGTCGTCCAAGCGTCAGCCGGTGGTCTCCCGGTCCAGCGCCGAGGCGGAGTACCGCGCCGTTGCTAACGGTGTGGCAGAGGCCGCCTGGCTCCGGCAGCTCCTCGCTGAGTTGCACACTCCTCCCTCCCGGAGCACACTGATCTACTGCGACAATGTCAGTGCGGTCTACCTCTCCACCAATCCCATTCAGCACCAGCGGACGAAGCATGTAGAGATCGACCTCCACTTTGTCCGTGATCGGGTGGCCATGGGCGAGGTGCGGGTTCTCCATGTTCCGACGACCTCCCAGTTCGCGGACATCTTCACCAAGGGCCTCCCGTCCTCGACCTTCGCCGAGTTTCGCTCCAGCCTCAACATCACCAGTGGCTAGTTGCGTCTGTGGGGGGGTTGTGTGTGTGTTCTTTCTTGTTCAGCCTCGAACTCCGCTGCGACGGTAGTTCAGACTGCGGGGGGGTGTTGGAGTATATGTAATGTAAGCCCATGAGGCTTAGGCCCATGTGGCCCATGTAAGGAACCTATATAGCTACCCTTCTAGGGTTAGCCCAAATCAATAGAGAATCATCCAACCCTAACTCTAGCAGATAGTTTAACTGGACAAATGTTTACTTGTATTTACTTTGTGTAAGATGTAAGATGAATTGAAAAAAATGACATGTTATATTATTATGCAGCAAATGTCTTGGATGCATTTTTGTTCAGCGGGAGTCTAAAACATCAGATTTCAAAGGTGTTTCAGGTGATTTCCATAGTCTTAAATCAACATGGTTTGTGTTTTTTTTTGTTCCTCTGTGGATATGAAACTTATTTTCTCATTGTCAAAACTCTAGCATGTTTGGAAATAACATACTACTGACTACCAAATTTTGATCAGGAAATTCTGCACTGAATTTTCCGCTTTTTGATTGATGTCTACAGTTGAATTCCATTCGATTCAGAATCTCTCCCAAGAACTATTTACTTTGTTTATTCTGATAGAATATTCTAAAATAGACGACCCTGTTTTGATGGGACGATACCATCCTTCACACATGGAAGTATTACAGGTGGGTTGGTTATAAGGGAGTTACTTTTATAGCCAACTAAAAATCTAAGAAGATTTGGGAAAACGATGAAAGTTCAAGAACCATAAGTATGGGGATAAAGATTGAAAATTGAGAAGTTATGAAAGATCTAATGGGGTTTAACTAGATTTGGGAGTTTTGAGAACTATTAGATGGCATTGCTAGCTGTTAAATATGACTACTAGGTTTAGCACCTTCTGTATAAAGACATTGGTTGGGACTCGATCTTTGACACACAACTACTAGGGGCACATTTGCCTCTTTTGTTATATATCTGGCATAGTTTTCTATGGTAAGGAATAACGAATACATGATTCCATTTTACTTCTTTCAGCTTCTGATATGCTACACTGCACACAGGTGCTGTAACTGAAAGAATCCAGCGTGCTCATCAACAGAAAAATGCACCAATGATGCTACTCTTCCCTGGTAAAGTTCATATTAACTTTATATCTGATCATCTCTGAAGTCTTGTTTTGGATACCAACTGATGATTTTTCAGTTTAAAGGTTATTTGTCAGAATACATGTTTTTTTTTTCTATTTGTGGAATATATATTTTTAACTTCTCACAGAATTGTTGGCACATCTTCATTGCATTATCATCTTTTGTTATCTTGTGATTCTCTTGTTGGGTTTGTTATCTAGTCTTAATACTTCGATAGTAAGACCAACGGTTGATTATGCATATTGTTAATGCTTTCTTCTAATAACTTTACATTCTACTATTGCAGAGGGCACAACTACAAATGGGGATTATCTCCTTCCATTCAAAACAGGTGCTTTTCTTGCAAAAGCACCAGTCAAACCAGTCATTTTGAGATATCCTTACAAAAGATTTAATCCAGCATGGGAGTCCATGTCAGGGGTGAGTGTCACTGGCAATTTATCTGATTGAAATTAGCATTTGAACACCAAAAAAAAAAAAGGGGATAGATACATTAGCAACCATGAAATATTCCCTCCAAAAATGGTGCTATCCTCATTATGATAACTTTTGATTCATGGCATTATTTGGATTTGATTAATGTTAGGCTTAGAAAATACTGAAATATTGCCCCCCTCCCCCCCAAACTTCGCTACCATTTGGTGCCTCTATAACTTTCTTGTGTATTGAGAATGGACTCCATTGAATTTTTTGATTAACTATTTCTACTTTAGACCTTTTAATCAAAATCCGCGTCTATGGTATTGGTTTGTAGAAGCAAATAACAGAGAAAATCAGCACTGTAACATTAGGGATGAGGCCCATTTATGGTGTATGGCTGGGACCAAAGGGCTGCGGGGGATTTGGCCATAGGAGCTTTATTAGTGCAAGGGTCATAATTTTATCCTCAGTTGGTGATCCTTTGTACCAGAACCTGCCCTAATGGGCTTGTATGAGTCTTCTTAGACTCCTTTATTATTTTTATTTATATAGTATATAATGATACACACCTCTTCTCCGTATTCAAGGGAAAAATCAATGTTTGTGTAGTACATCTTCATGTTTGAGTGCCATGTGGTGGTTGTTTGAAGTTTGTGAACTAGTTTAATAATAAAATTCTGTTTGGGAACAGTCTATTCGTGACATACTAAAATTAACTAATGTTCTTGTATCTATTTAAGTTTGCTGAATTCTCTTGAAAAACATGCAGGCACGTCATGTTTTTCTTCTCCTCTGTCAATTTGTAAATTATCTAGAGGTGGTCCATTTACCTGTTTACTATCCTTCTGAGCAAGAAAAGGATGATCCTAAGCTTTATGCAAATAATGTTCGGAAATTGATGGCAGTGGAGGTATGTTAATTCTTTCTTTCGTCTAAAATTTGTTAATCGCATGGAATGGTATTGTTGTTACCAGTTTTTGGTACTACGGTAAATACCATGTGGAAATCTTGACTTCTTCTTTTCAGGGAAACTTGATTCTTTCAGACCTTGGGCTGGCAGAGAAGCGAGTGTACCATGACGCACTGAATGGTAATAGTCTACCTCGTGCTTTACATCAGAAAGATGATTGAAATGCCATGCTGTCGTGCTTCCATAATACTGACAGTTGAGTGGCTTGCTTGTAACTGTGTAATGTACATTATAATGATTGAGAGGTGTGATGTGAATATCCTATCGCCATAAAGCTGTAAAACAAATTACCAACTGTCATAGTTCAATTATGTTGGTTATACTTCTACATGGTTGGGCATCTGCGCATTTGACCATGTGGGCAATCCATGTGAACCTTTTTACTATTGATGTTTGCCAAACTGAACAATCTACTTGGTCTTCCCTGCAGGATTGTTGTGTCAAAGCTATTTTGGATAAAATTTGGAAATGAAAGCTGTTAGTTTTTCCTAGTTGTCCCTGTACCATTGCTGTAGGAGGAAAAGAAATCATTTTTTTGTCACTAATCTTTCTCATTGAAGACCATCTGTAGATGACCACACCATTTTGCTGCAAGAATCGTAAGACTTTTAAATCAGGAGTTACAACATAGGAATCAAGCAAGGCATAGTGGGAAAATTGCCATTTTCTTACACTCAGCATCACAATTCATGTTACGTTGCTATGTGTTTTGAGTTGACATGATGTACCTGATGTATCCGTTGACTAACATATTGTTGTCTAACAAATATAATGGCCTCCCTTTTAGCTCAACAACGCAGGCTCGTAAGTATTTTTACAATGTTTCTGCTAAGCACTACTACCTCCGTCCCCAAATACAAGGAATTTGGGCTATTCTCCTGGAGTTCTGGTCTCCTGTACAAGCCTTTTGTTCACTTGAGTAGTCAAAATCCCTTTGTATTTCTGGACGTAGGTGGTAGTATTTTATTTGTGTTGGAACAGGTATTTGGTTTGGCTACTTTTACACTGAAGGAAACTGAACCATGCCTATGGCCAGTTCGAGAAATACGCGGATTTAAAATTTCAACTCTCTTTCACCCTTTTCCCATTTGTGCTTAAATAATGCAATTGTGTTGTACTACTTGCTTAGTTTTTTACGAAGAAACGAATTTGTCCGAGACCATAGCGTCGTAAGGGTTGGCTTGGGGGCATATGTCGTGTTAGGCTGCGTTATCTGTGTTTGATCATTTGTGTTGTTAGGAAGGTGTAAGATCCTAAATGGCCAGAGACGGTGGGGTGAATAGCCTTTTTAAAATATCAGCTTTATTTAACAACAAAGTTAGTATAAAAGATGGCGTAGCTAATTCTAGTAGTAGCTCAATTACACTATACAAGTTATATAAACAATTTTAGTAGATAAGAAGGCTATAATCTCTAGCCCACACCAACAAGGCTAAGTTACTACTTACTCTACTCCTAGGTGAAAGAGAAATATTATACAAACTAGGAGCTAGAATCTACAAGAGGAAACAAGTTAAGCAACTAGCAAGGTAGACAAGTAAGTAAAGGAGTGAGCATGTATTGTTATATCGACGTTGATGAGTAGAGATATTTCTAATGAACCAATCAATCAATGCAATCACAATCACAAGATGAAATCCTCGGTAAAGAGATGATACAAGATTTTTACCGAGGTTCACTTGCTTCCCGGCAAGCTAGTCCTCGTTGTGGCGATGCACCCACTTGATGGATCGCGAGCTAATTGACTATCAAGAGTCAAACCCTCAACGGGTGCCACACATCCACTCATAAGATGGAGATCCTCCAAATCACAAGCTCCACTAGAATAGCCAATTCGCGAACTCCCGCGGGGAAGGCTCAAGAACCCCTCACAATCACTTGGTGAGGCTCGAAACAATCTCCAATCACGAGCTCAACACCATCGCTATTCCAAGCCGTCTAGGATATCGGGAAACACCTAAGAGTAACAAGAAATCCGCAGCCAACTCAAGGATGAAGTGCCACTAGATGCAAATCACAGAGCAATGCACTTGAATCTCACTAGAGTATGCAACTAAGCAAGGAGATGAGTGGAGAGAAAGTTCTCTAGCTCAAAGTATGTCTTAAATGTTCAATGAGTCAAGAGAGAGGTCCCAAAATCGGCCAAGCATGTATTTACAGTCATCCCTAAAAAACAGAGTCGTTAGGCTCGAGAAGCCGCTTTGCGCGCGCTGACCCAACGCGCTGGTCTGATCGACCGGACGCGGCCAGCGTCCGGTCGCACTAGCGCGACTTCGCCGATGCTCGCCACGTGTCCCTTTTTTGAATCTCGCTCGTTAGATTTTCAATGGTCACGAAACGTTACGCTCTCAGGTAAAGTGTGACCAGACACGCTCCACGCCACGACCGGATGCGACAGTGCTAGCGTCCGGTCGCTGTCTAGAGAGATTCCAGAGAGCGACTTTGTCGACCGGACGCGTCCGATCGTACGTGACTGGACGCGCCACCGTGTCCGATCAGCTCTGAGACTGGCGCTGTTCTCTGGGTGCGTGCTCGGATGCTCCGGTTCCGTGAGGGACTAGACGCGTCGATTGCAAACCCTAGCGCCTCACGCCGCGCACAACTGCTGCCACTGACCGGACGCGCCGGTCATGCCGAGACCGTGTCCGGTCACATCAGTGACTTTCTTTCGCCTCCGTTTCTTAGCCTTCGGCGCAATGGAAAAATAGGTGTTTCACTTCCACTAAAGCACTGAATCTCGCCTCGCAAGCTCGGCGGGAGGGAGAGAGGAACCTAAACCCCTCTCTACCGCTCAAACTCCATCGCCTTCGCAAATGTGCTAATACCACCAAGTGTACACCACCATGTGCATCTGTGTTAGCATTTTCACAATCATTTTCTCAAGGAGTTAGCAACTCACTGGATCCTAAATGCATATGCTCAAGAATATGGACCTAGTAGCACTTGATTCATGAGATAACCGTGATTGCCCCTCTTGATAGTCGGCTATCAATCCTAAACCCGGTCAATCACTTCTCTACTCATCTTTAGACTGGCAAAAGAGAATCCTATGATTATACTTTTATCTTGATCATCTCATTCCTTGTCCATCACCTATGTGCATGTTCACCATCATCTTTATCTCCATGTACTTGTGATCTTATGGCCATCATCATCATGCTCCTTGCTCCTTCATCACATGTGTTGCTATATCTAACTCAATTCACTTGACACGATGGTATTAGCAATTTGGTGTCATTAATTACCAAAATCAAACTTGGGCTTTCAGAAGGCCGATGATGGCTGAGCTTTTTTTTGTTGCACAGGCAAGCTAGCTTAGCCCTGCCCCCACAGTGTCGAAACCACTCGACCCGTGGGCCAAATAAAGGACCACACCATAATTAATTGGACGTGACACTAATTAATTGGGCATGGCTAGTGCGTGGACATCCAGATGGATGCCCGCGCAGGCCGCCTTACTCTGACTCGCACGTGTGAAAGGACCTTGATGTCGCCTAGGAGGCCTAGAGGGGGGTGAATAGGCCTACAAAAATCTAGCTCAAAAGGAAATTAAAACTCAGGGCGGCACAACCTTCCTATGACCGTGAGTCCAACACAGCTCAAACTTGGTGGAGATGTACTAGGGATATCCAGTGACGATCCTACAAAATTTCAGCTCGAAACTCTATCAGAACAGAGGGCGGCACTGCCGACCTGCATAGGGATTTCAAACCGAACTTAAATATTAACCAGTAGAACTTAGATCAGATAAATTTCCCTACTTCCTGCAGAAGTATTAGTCACAGAATATCAACTAGAAGCTGCTGATCGAGCACCACCAAGTAGATCGGGATCAAACCATAGAATCACCACAAATGCAAGGCAAAGCACAAGAACATAAGTGAGACACCGATTTATCCCATGGTTCGGATGTCCCTACTCCACGTTGTTGAGGTATCCACTTAAGGACAAGCTCACCACTTAGGTTGGCTCTTTCCCTCTTCTCAAATCAAGAGACTTAACCCTCGATTTGAGAGTTTTCACTATATGATTGGGGTGATTACAAACCTCCCGGGGCTGCCACACAAGTTGGCAAGCTCATGGGTGATGCTCTTGCTGGCTAGGAGCAAGCTCCAAGAGTAACAAACACAATCCACTGGCTTGAACGCGAACCAAGTGCTCTAAGAGATGAAGAACAGGTTGAAGAGCTCTCTAGCATAGTTTGGAGGCTCAATCTCTCAAAGAATCAGAGAGGAATCAAAGGGAGAAGCTTGAGGGGCTCCAATGATGAGTAAGAGAGTGAGAGAGCTGCTCTGGTCGCACCTGGAAGGGAATGGTCGAGAGATGACCGTTGGAAGGGATGAGGAAGAGATTAAATACCCCTTAGCCCAACGGTCACTTTAAGTGCGGCACTGCCGCCCTCACCAAACAGCAAAGAATGGAAAACTATTTTGCTGGCTATTTGGTGGATGAATAAGGATGTCATGGACAAGATATGAGTACTTGGTAATACATTTAAGCTTATGCATTGTATCCCCCTTTATAGTATGGTATTTCCTAAACTCAAAAACAAAAAATGAAAGAATTTAATCTCCTTTGAGTTAGTTGCCTCTTTCTTTTGTAATTGGGGTTTCTACCATTGAATGGACTATCCTCATTCTCAATATCACTTCATAAGAGATTTGCAATCTTCTTTGTTTCATCTCTTAGAGCAAGCATACTTTGACCATGTGACTTGAACCATTTCCATATATATAAGTTCACCTCATGGCTTCAAGTCACTTTCACTAATGATTTGATCATCAACACAATATGACTCCTCATAGCTTGATTAGTTCCTCGACTCAATGTAAGTACTCTCTTCTTCACCTTATCCATGGTACCTCGGTCCTCAAGCCGTCGCTTGCCTTCACCTTCGCTTAGTCCCTCGAAGCCCTTTTCTTGCTATCTACATCTTATCAAGCCATACTCAAGTCACATCATATTAAGCATCCATCGAAAGACCATTTCTTCAATATTGTGATCCTTGCTTGAATATCTTCTAGATATGAATGTTGAGATCAATCAAGCTCTAGTTTGACTCACATACAGACATACATGGATTAACATCAATATGGTCAAGTCAATTCACGATCCCTTATATCCTCTTCATTTTGGCTTGACACTTGAAAGTCCTATGTTTGGTGTTGGCAATTAGTGACAATGCCTAAGTGCTAATCATATGTATAAGAATGTGTGTAGCAATGATGATTGGCACGAGACATGGTGAAGCATGGTGATCAAATAATGTGATGATGAAGTGCTTACCATGATGTGGAGTTGGAACAAGGTACAACAAGTGATGCTCAAGGTAAAGGTATCATTTAGGGATTTTCATTTTGCATCCAAGACACCATATAGGGTGTGGATGGCTTAGGATTGATAGCCATACTATAAAGAGAGCAATTTCCGGGGCTATTGATCACTTAAGTGCCACTAGATGAAGTTTCATTTGTATATGCATTTAGATCTAGTGGAGAGCTAACTTAACGCCTCAAAAATGATTGTGAAAATGCTAACACACATGCACATAGTGTTGTACACTTTGGTGATGTTAGCATATTTACGAAGGCGGTGGAGTTTGAGTGGTAGAGAGGGGTTTGGGTTCCTCTCTTCCTCTGCGCCGAACGCGAAGAAATGGAGACAAACGGAGGTCATAGAGGTGATCGGACGCTGAACCGGACGCGGTCTCTGTTTGATCGTACGCATTCGGTCAGTGCTCAGTGTTTGCGCGCGTCTCGGTCTTGTGATCGGACGTGGTGGCATCTGGTTCATCTAGCGTGCGCGTCTGGTCGCTGACTCGCTGGAGTGCTGCTCGGCTTGACCAACGTGTCCGGTCGGTCATGGGACCAACGCGTCCGGTCGTGCTTTTCGCGCATGGGTGGTGTGCGCACCTGCGTGTCCGGTCAGTTCGACCAGCGCGTCCGGTCAGCGCGACTGCAGCAGAATCAAGTGCCTAACGGGTAGTTCTTGTTAGGAACGTCTATAAATACTTGTTGGCCGGCTCTTTGGAGTCTCTCTTAGCTTGTTGATCATTCTAGCACTCCTTTGAGCTGAGCACACGCCCTCCACTCTTTCTTCCTTGCTTGTTTGCCTAATCAAAGCGAGATTGAGTGATTTCAAGTGCATTTGCTTATGAGTTTGCATCTAGTTGGCACTTGGGTGTTCATTTGCTGTGGAATTCTTGTTTCTCTTGGTGGTTGCCGCCACCTAGACGGCTTGGATCAGCGGTGGAGGTCCGACACGTGTTGGTGATTGTTCGTGGCCGGCTCCGGTGAGCTTGTTGTGAGGGGTTGTTGTGGTTCCTGTGGTAGAACCTCCTAATTACTATGACCCACATGTACTTGTTATCATCTTAAAGACCTCTAACCACTGTACATGTGTACCACAGAACTTAAGAAGCCTGTCGGGTGTCCTCGGGAAACCCGAATCATCCACGATCTTCCGAGCAGAATCATATTTCAGAGGCATTACAGTATTACAACATTTTATATAATAAATTACATCAGAGTACAAAAGCGGAAGTCTTACATAACATAAGTTTACAAACCCGTTGTTCCAAACTTACAAAACTTAAGTTTAGTGTTACAACCATAGTAGTGGAGTAGCATTATTAACATTATTACAACATCAAAATGTGACGCTCTGCCCAAGAGCCAAACATCTTTACTCGTCATCGCTCACCGCAAAGACTGTCATGCAACAGGGTCCAAAACACACCTGCTCATGAGACGCACCTGCAATAGGGGTTTAACAAACCCTGAGTACGAAAGTACTCAACATGACTTACTGACAAAACCGGTGAAATGACTCAGGAATGCAGGCTCAGGGGAATCAAGGTGAGGTTCCAGCAAGAATCCAAGTTCTTTTGCATAAAAGCTACTAATAGTGAATCCTTAAGATCACGATTTTATTTCAGTATTACTTATCGACAGAATGTAAGTGATCCTAATCTAGATCATATAACTCATTTAGTATCTTTCCGATTCTCCGACCAAAGTTCTATTTCTTAACTACGATGTTGAACAGAGAATCGAGTCTCCTTAACCGAGGAGCAACGACGATTCGAATCGATTTTACCCAGCTGGGGATTCCTAACCACACCACATATGTAGGACTCTAACCGACATATATCAACCTTCACTCGGATCCTCCAACGTATGACCGGGTCCAGCGCCACCCGAGAGTACAGTACACTTCCAATCCAGCCATTGGCTACGAGGGTACACACTACTCTCGCCATCTCTCCACTCCCAGTGCGTGGTTAGCCGTTCATATGTTGGCATTACCGAGGTCTTAGGCTTACCGGAGCATGTGATCAGTTGCAAAGTCTCGACGCACACAATTCAAACAACGGTACGGTCCTTAACTGACTCAGTCGGAGACACTACATGGGACTCCTTTCCTGATGCAAGTCCACCGACCGGTCTGAGATTATCACCATCATTATTCATTAAGCAGTTGTCCAACAACCCTTCAAACTTTACTTAAAAGTTTTAAAGTTTTCTCATTAAGCATGACTAAGCATACTAAGCATTTTCAAATAAAACACAGTAACAAGGATGATATTGGAATATCAAGGATGGTAATGTAGTAATTAGGTTATCACTCAACTCCTATCACTTAGTGTAATAAAACATTAATGTAAGTGAAGTAAAACTTTTCAAAACACAAGGGTTAAATGTAACCGGGGCTTGCCTTGGTCGACGGGAAACTCGGGCTCTGGATCAGTACCGTAGATGTCAATCCCTACTTCCACGGACGTCGGTGCTTCTTCGGGAACGGATTCGGCTTCGGCAACCTCCTCGTTCACGGGGACTACACGTGACGATAATGCATGCTTAAGATGATGAAGTAATAAGGGCCAATTGCAAGACTGCCCCTGTTTTGAGGTCCAATTGCTCGTTTGCCCCCCCTTTTTTAACTTTGCATGTTTGCCCCTGTTTTTCAAAATCGAACCCACCGTTTGCCCCTCTTTCCATAAACCGTGAGCTGGGGTTAAATAATAGGCAAAAAATAGAAAAATAGGGGAAAAAAGGAAAAAGGACTAGACTACCCTTTATCCATCTCCCCTCCTCTCCTCCCATCGTTCTTTCTCTTCCTGGACGCACGCCGTAACCCTAGTGCCGGAGATGAGGGTGGTCGGTCGCGCGTCGTACCGAGTCGAATGCAGAGAAAGAACGATGGGAGGAGAGGAGGGGAGATGGATAAAGGGTAGTCTAGTCCTTTTTCCTTTTTTGTCCCTTTTTTTCTAATTTTTTGCCTATTATTTAACCCCAGCTCACGGTTTATGGAAAGAGGGGTAAACGGGGGGGGGGGGGGGTTCGATTTTGAAAAACAGGGGCAAACATGCAAAGTTAAAAAAAAGGGGGCAAATGAACAATTGAACCTCAAAACAGGGGCAGTCTTGCAATTGGCCCATTCTATAAAGATGGCTGCAGAAATAATATGGCAGTTGGCTACAAGACAATGAACGGATCCCGCAGTTTGAGCCCTACCGCACTCCTTTTTGGAAGTGGCAGTGGAAACATCTTATAATTTGCATTTAACTGATTTTCTAAGTGAATCCCGTCCAAATTTTTACTGTATCCGACGAGCAGCCCTGCTTGCACATACTCCCGTGTCCCATAAAAAAATGTCATTTTTGCTTTTTGAGAAGTCAAATATATTTAACTTTGGCCAAATATATATATATATATATATATATATATATATATATAAAAGAAAAACATTAATATTTATGGCACATAATTAGTGTTATTAGATAGATTGTTGAATATATTTCATAATAAACTTATTTGGGGATACAAATATTGCTAATATTTTCTATAAACGTAGTCAAATTTAAGAAAATTTAACCAACAGATGTTCCATAGCGACTCTTTTATGGGATAGAGAGAGTACAACATTGTTCAATACTCTTAATGATGATGAATTTAGTTATACAAGTTCATGTTCTTCATCTATAATGATTGTCTGATTTTTGGAATTTTAACCAACGCGAATCCTAACACCTGATTTAGCACGTCAAATTTAAATCTTTCACACCATGACAGTTGGTGTTTCCTGCACTCAATGTTAAAATCAAGATCACTTCCTCCAAAAAAAAGAGTTAAAATCAGGATCCTAGGATGATGTAACACCCTAGAAGAAAACACAACAATCCTCTAGAGAATTACCACACTACACTACAACAACATAGTACGCGGAAGCAAAAACACGTCATCTAGATTAAGCAATAAATTAAGTCTCCTACGGTAACATAAGAAGAGACATTCTCAAAATTAATCAACAAACCTATTTATTACAACATACAAACGACTCTACAATCAGCTAGCATGTTACAAAAATATATGATTGTTTGAAGTGTACAACACGTTTGCATGCTACTCCCATCCCGCCAAGCATCCTTGAACTCATGTACCTGAGATGGGAGAATAAGCATATGAGGTTTATGAAAAACCTCAGCAAGCAAATTGCCTTAACTAAGCTATTTAAATCATAGTTTGTTTAGGCATCAAATTTAAATAGCATAATAAAAGATACATCAATTGTTTCATAGAAATATAAATATACTTCAAAGTGCAAATACAAATGTTGCAATGCAATGCAAATATGAATGATGTAATGCAATGCATGACTTCACTTCTACCCACACGGCCCAAGAAGAGGGAGTGAGAGCTGCAACCACATTGCTCATCAACGTGCGTTACTGCAACCACATTGCTCATCAACATGCGTTGTTGTACCGGTAGTTACCGCACTAATTTGGCTACGGTTTCTTCAAATGCATATCAACGGGAAGAGTGCAAATGCAAAAGTCGTCATATATCCACTTCATATGCTTCATAATTCAACAACAATATCACAAGATATAATATCATATACTTTAAGGTAAAGCAAATAACTTCAGATTTCAAATTATATGGCTAGTATGAGATATTAAAAATTTAGTGGAGGTAATTCAAACAACAAAGTTAAAGCATATGGACCACGGCGCCACGTTTACGTGCCTTTACGGATGATCAAACAAAAGAGCTAGGCACTCTCCAAAGGCAAACCACCTGATAAAAAGCAATCCTCAATACCAAAAAAATCGTACCAACAAGTATAAACAACAAATAATGCACTAGAACCCCCCAAACCCGTCGTTCCTTCTACCATTAAGCTGCCGTTAATGATAGCAGCTCTGACTCTTCTCTTTTTCATAGACTTTTAACCATACATTCAAAAATTCCCGAAGTCTATCAGATGATATAAAACTTCATTATCTATAACTTTGGTATAATAAGATTTGGCATAAGAGACCTCCAAAATAGATTAAACATCCTCTTAACTTAACTGAATTTTCTGACATTCAAAACAGGACAGAAATCTTATAAAATCCATAGTTGGAGATATACGTATCCAACAAATGTGTTCTTTAGCAATCTGGAAACAGTAAGAAAACTCCTACAACTTTTGTTTATACTAAAGGTTTAGATTCTTCCAGTATGGTGGTCAAAAACTAAATAGATGTAAAACTGTTCAGATTCTCGTCACTGAAAAACAGTCTACTTAAGATGATCATATCTCCAAAAGTACTGGGCTATGAGGGTGATCTTGGTGTCAAAAGAAAGGTATTGAAATCCTATACGACTTTGTCCACAGTGACAAAATTTATTAAAGCCATTAAGATTCTCTAAAACAGTGATGAACAGAAACTGCTTGGTCTGACAGAATTTCAGAACATGAACGAAAATTAATTTCGTCAATTTCGGGAATTACTCTAGGTATACCCCTTCTAATTCAATGATTCGATCCACAAAACATGATCCGAAGAAGTGGATTAGGATTTGGCCTCTCACCTAGGGCAACCGCAGCCTTCCTGTTCTCCTCCTCACAGCGATCTACGCCGCTAGGACCGTCTCACCAGTTCTGATCTACGATGAACATAGGGCATCCATCATGGACAGTGAGGGAACAAGAAATTTGAGGGCAAAAAGGGGAAGAGAAGATGATGCCTAACCAAAATTCCAAGAAAGAGCGGTGCCACGGATGACGACAGCGACGAACGACGATGGCGGTGGACTACAGCAGCGGCAGGTCCTAAATCCTCTCTTCTTCTCCCTTCTCCCTTCTCCCTTCTCCTATTTGTTTCCCGTGCGTGCAATGGGTGGCTGCTAGGGCTGGTAGAGACGGGAGAGGAGAATACGTGCGACCAATCAGGAGATCACGGTGGAAGGCAAGAAAAAAACAAAACAAAAGGAAAAGGTCACGGCCAAGAATAGCTAACGGAATCAGACATCAACCACTACTCGACCTGGTCTTGCATGGCTACAGTAGTTGTGTTTTCCTTTTTCACTAAAAACTTCTACCATCCAAAACTTTATGATCCAGACTCTGAATAACGCACATAAGCAGTCAAATGAGAAGCATTCGATGAGCTCTATGCGTCCGTGGTCTCTGTCCATCCAAGGAACGGATCAAAAGTCAAATTTTGGTCCCTCTTAAAAGTCAATCAACCTTCCCTAGTTAAATTACTTAATCCATATTTACCATGTATTCTTGGGTATTACAGATGGGAACCCAAATGGTAGGTTTGTAAAACCAAAAACTAAATGATACTATCACGAGTTCACGACTTTGAGACGGATCCATGATGAGTAATCTACAAACTCTAGGCGCTGCAGTAGCAAGCACAAAAGAAATAAAAGCAGCTCAACAAAGTCGAGTTTCATTTCGACAAGCACAAAAGAAATAAAAGCAGCTCAACAAAGTCAAGTTTCATTTCGAGAAGGAATCGATAGCGATTTCTTGATCAGTATGTATTTAACAAGTGGCAAGATACAATTTTTTTTTGCAAGTTTAGCTTCTCAAATCTTCATCTAAAACAAGGGAAAATATCTGCAAAATGTTTTACAACATTCATATGGAGCTCCTGCAAATGAAAAATCTGACGGCACTCAGCTAAGGCCTGGGGGTTTCACTTGTTAGTAGCTTCAAGTTAGGATCCATTGCTCTCCAATCTAGCTCTATGTTATTTCCAATTGCAAAAGCCGTGCCAGCAGTTGCAGCGATCAAAACTGCTGTTGTACAGTACAGGACTTGTTGCAGGAAAAAGCAGCCAAAAGAAGGATATTGATCCAGCCACAAATGCTACCGATGCCGCTCCTATGACATAAAAACAGAAGGCAACATAAGAAGTTGGGTATAATAAGTTTACAAACCTTAATGTTTTATTTTGTTTTATCTAAAGAAAACAGGACATACATATATGTATACAAATACACACCTTTTGTTCGTGGTGACGAGAAAACAGGCAAACCCATCATATTACAGAAGACGTGAGCAATAATTGGGCATAACAGATTACCTGTAGTTTATTTATTTTTTTCAAATGAAAGTCAATCAACAATGAAACCTTGTTATTAGAACCATATTAAACTTGCTTACAGTAAAATAACTATAGTTACCATTCATCATGTCATAAAACCAAATGGAAATTGGAGTGCAAGCACAATCATGCAGCCAGGTTACAATCCATAAACTAGTTGAATGTACCAAAATATGGTTGAAAAAACAATGAAATATGGAACATGGAATCATCATTTTGCTGTCATTACGGTTTTGCTTTTCATGTTTCTGCAATACGGAATATCATACTAAAAATAAATGGTAATCATAACACCTACACTGCAAATCTGATTATCCAAAAAATTGATTGAGCATGAACCATGTATGAATGATAAAACATGGAAAGTTCAATTCTAAAACTGGAAAAAGAGTTCCAGAAACAATAGCAAGAAAATAATAACACACATAACAACATAAAGGAATGAGTGAGACCTGTTCGAATGAACAAAAATGCTGCATACCACCCAAAGATTACGGTGTAGCCTAACTGGACACCTGAGGAGGGAATGTAAGAAGTTAAATCAAGCTCAGAAAGTGCACCCAATAGGTGTCCACGATCGATGAAACAGAGGTAGTCCAACTTTTTTATGCCAATGTCTGACAAAATATGTGGAGAACTAAAGAAGACTAATGACTTTGAAGATGCCAATTTTGTTGCCAAGCATACTAAAAGGTAAAAGTGTAGGTTTCTAGCTTCAGATACAATCGGTAAGAGCAATAGGTCCCAGTGCCTGAGCTTGAGCCATCTCAATCGAGAAGTCAATATTTGCAAAACAAGCCTAAGGTTAAGAAAGAAGATAGAAATTAAGACCATAGCTTTAATTGTTGACTCTTCTGGCATGCAGCACAGTGGTAGTGAATATGTGAGACCACAGTGCAACTGATTTAAAGGTAAACATGTCACTGAAGAACAAACATATTAAACTAACATGTTATAGTTCTCCTTGATTTTAATAGAAACAAAGTTAGTTAAATATAGATCCAAAAGTCTGTTCGGAGTTTCTGACATATAAGTTAATGTTGCTCAAAAATTTTCTTCCCAAACTATTGCAGGAAGATACTAAAGGAGAAAACAAGATGTGTAAAGAAAAATACCTACAATCAGTAGCGATCTCACAAAATTGCATCCCTGCTGGTGTAGTTCGAATAAATGGTTTAAGTGTGCTGTCAACAGAAAGGTTCAGTTCTAATTAGAAGAGTACATCAATATCAACAACAGCAAGGGGACAGAAAGAGGTAGTGGATGATAGATTCCATCTATTGCTTGAGTTCACCAATTACAATCAGCCTACTCCATCTAACTTCTAAATCAATCTGCTAATGATAGGACCCGAAATGTTGCGGAGGGCACATTGCTGAGTGACCAGCAGCAAGGGGTTGAACCCCTGGCAGCGAGCAGGTGCCCTTCTTGCGCACGGCAAGGTGAGAGCGGGAGGCAAATGGGTTCTGGTCAAGAAGCAACAACTTATGGACTGATCTTGCTTAACAAACAAATGATAGTGTTTGGGCTATTTAAATAGCCGAATCCTAACAAACCAACAAGCTTATCAAACCAAACAAAATCCTATCTTTGAGCTAACGAAGTGAGAAAGAAATCCCATGAACCAGCCGAAGCGGTGTTGATGCTGTCGCTGGTTCGCCATGGTGACACTTGGCATGACATTAACATAGAATGCCGGTCATAATAACAGGTAATGATCCAAAACCCATAACAAATGAGATATCCTAACAAACCGAACTGACGACCATTACTAATCCAATGCCCCTGACTAACTGAAACTTCTGACGGGGCACGAACTTTCTTCAGAACCTAGCTACTATCTTGCACTACAGCCTACTCCAGAGCACGACCCTTTCACTCATCGCGCCACTGTTCACAGATGTGTGCCCGTACATGAGAAGGTTAAAAAAGATACAGCCAGGGTTGGTTCCTTCGGAATACAAAAAATTAGAACGATACTATAGAAATTTACCTAGACTGAAGAAGACTGGACTCAGAAATATAATTGTAGACATTCTGAATCCCCCACACAGAAGAAGAGGTATCATGCATGCCCTGAAAACCAGCTCCTCAGTAAACGGCGCCTGGTCAAAAGGTCATCACCAAGCAATATCACTACAATAGAAGAGGGAATCCAAGTGTTCTCAGTAGTAGCACTAATTAATATCAGTAGCATCCTAAACAGTACTACAGATTGCAAAGTGTTCTCAGTAGTAGCACTAATTAATATCAGTAGCATCCTAAACAGTACTACAGATTGCAAAGGCACTACAGTAATTGTTAGCTGGTAATTATGGTCCTTACACTCAGATGTTAGTCAATGAGTCATTCTTCCATGTATTGCTAGTTTGCTACAATAACCTTCGATCACTGGTTTACAACACGTAGTATCTTATAAGTACAAAAAAAAAGGTAAAAAGGGGGAGAAGAACAGACCACTACATAGTTCCGCCAAACCATAACATCCGCAACAGCAGCTTGGATCCATTGTGCAAGCCTCTGGGCGCAACCTATTTCCACCGCATCGCCACTGCCCCACGAGCTCGCTAGAAGCCACAATCTAGTGACGAATGACCCAGCATACACTAGGGATGTAAGGAAAAGTGGAATCGCCACGGCCTGAATCTGTAGAAGAACCAGCGTTTCAATACAAGCATGAAAAGCTCAACTCTAATGAGCTACGAGCCTGTAGCTTATATTTGGAAAAGGTCGCTTACCAAGTGATCCTTCCTAACGCCGAACACAGCAAGCATATCAGCGAAGTCGCTGAGGCTCCAGACCTGAGGAGGAAGACGAGAAGAGGGGGGGATTTGAGATTCGTTCAGTTCAGGTCCAGGTATTGGACGAGAGGCACGTACCGGAGGAGAGCAGGGGCGCGCTTACTCGGAGGAGGGACGCGGTGGCAAGGGCGGAGGCGGCGGATGCGACGGCGGCGCAGGCGAAGCGGCGGTGCAGGAAGGTGCGGAGCGAGGTCGGGGGCGGGAAGCGGAGGATGACCGTCGGGGCATAGAGGACAGCGACGTAGGATACAGCCATGACGGCGCACGCCGCCACCGCCACGGCGCCTGATATCGCCGGCGGCGAGGCGGGATGGAGGCCCGCCAGCGGCGCCATATAATCCGGCGAAGCGGGCGTCAGTCGAGGTTGCTCATTGGATCCTAGATTTCGTAGGGTGAGAGGAGGGGGCGGGGGTTGGAGCGAGGAAAAAGATGCCGGCGCCGGAGTTGCAAGGAGGAGGAGGAGGAGGCGAGCGAAGCGACGGCGGCTGAAGTGACAAGCGACCATTATCCGATCATGGCCTAATTAGACTTAAAAGATTCATATCGTAATTAGTTTTATTTTTTATCTATATTTAATGCTTCGTATATGTATATAAAGATTCGATGTAACGGAAATCTGAAATATTTTGCAAAATATTTTAGGAACTAAAACAGGGCCAAAGTTGGCAAATCGTAGATCAGTATTGGAAGCATAGATTATATATTGATTAGAATTGTAGAATTAACTCTCTATAAGGGCTGCCTCTAAAATTTAGTGACCTTCTATTTAGATCCATATGCTAAAAGTAGGCTAAAGTGAAAAAGAAAGGAGAGAGAAAGAGAGTAAAGTCACTTGAGATCACTTTTAGTCACTTTTGGTAATTAAAGCCACTAAACTTTAGTGACCCCTTTTAGTCAGGGTTTTGACATTTAGTGACTAAAAGTGACTAAAGAGGGGTGAACCAAACATGCTCTAATTATAATCATAGTCATAGAGACGTAGAGCGAAGAAAATTTTAACAATCATATTTGAAACTAGTTTAGACCCTCTATTTTGGATAGATGCAAAATTATTTTTGGATTTTTTTTATGAATATCATGATTTTGTAGAATATTTATAGGTATTTAAATAGTTGGGCCGGCTTCGTTGTGGGCTGGACCAAACCCATACAAGCTTTTTTCTTTTTCTTTTATTTTTCTTTTTTCTATAAAAATAAAGATCTTTCAAATTTCGCCAAAAATCATAGAAAAATCAGAAAAATGTCAAACGGTTTTGTTAGCTTCATAAAAATGTGATCTATCCATAGATGTCATGAATCTTGTTAGGCTGTGCTTTGTCTATAGGTGTGTTAAATCATTATTGCATATATTGTATGCATATATGTTTGGTGATGACCGATAACATGCCACCTTTGTTTGTTTGCACATTAAGTTTTGAGGAGAAAGATTTACACCATCTTATCTGATGTAGTTTTGATTAGAAACAAAATTTATTTTTATTAAAATATGGATTAGTCAATGGTACAACTAATTATTTCGTGAACCGAAATCTTGGGCAGATTATGTTGGAGTATATGTAGGCCCATGAGGCCAAGGCCCATGTGGCCCATGTATGGAGACTATATAGCTACCCTTCTAGGGTTAGCCAAGTAATGGATTCACTTTCTCCAACATGGTAATCAGAGCTTAGGGTTAGGTTCCTCTTCCCCTGCCTCCCAGCCGCCGCCACCCTGCTGGTGCCGCCCGCCGGCCCAGCCACCATGGCCGGCGGCCCTCCTCTTCCCCCCTCTCTCTATTCCCACTTCCCCTCCTCTTCCTCTCCCACCTGGGCCCAAATCCTGGCCGGTGCAGCCGCTGCTGCCTCTCCCAGCGCCGCTGCTGCAGCCCACCCGCCCAGACCCGGCGCGCCCCCTCTGGCCGCCCCTCTTCCCGCCGGCCAGTACCTGGCCGCCGGCCAACCTCTTCCCGCCGGCCAGCACCTGGCCGCCGGCCACCCTCTCCCCGCCGGCCAGCCCCTGGCCGCCGGCCACCCCCTGCCTGCTGGCGGCCTCCCTCTGGCCGGCGGGCAGCCCCTGCAGCAGCGCCCCTCCTCCCCCTTCCCACCTGGGGCTGCGGCTCCTCCTCCTGATGCCGCCACTGCCCAAGCCCTTGCCGCCTCCTCTGATCTGGGCACGGTGGGGGATGGAACCGAGGATGCAGCGCCGGCAGGGGTCGTTCAGCCACTCCTCTCCACTGGCGACCCCGCTGGTGCCGCTACCGGTGCTGCTGCTCCTTCTCTGGACCTTCTCGGTCTCGGTGGCTCTCATCCTCTGCGCGCCCCGGGGCCCGATTCCACTCTCGCTGCCGCCCTCGTGGCTGCCCGTGCTGCGGCCGCGGAAGGCCAAGCTCGTGTGCGTGCGGCGGCTCTCGTGTGGGAGCGCGAGCGCGACGCGGCCGACACTTTGGCTCGCCAGATCGCCGAGGCGGAGCAGCTCCTTGCTCCACCCGCCTCCCGGGACGTCGGTGCCACCTCTGCCTCGCCCAGACGTCCCATCCACCACACCACCGTCCTCTGGCATGATCCGGCGGACCCGCTCGTGGCCCAGCTCCACTACCAGGCCGGGGGGGTTCAGAACATTCGCCTTCTCGTCCCGGTCGTCCTCGAGCCGGAGTCGCCCTCCTACGCCCGCTGGAGAGATCTGGTGGTTCTCACCCTTCGCCGCTACGCCCTCAACGACCACGTCCTCGTCGACGTCTCGGTCGCCGTCCAGACGCCGTCGTGGCTCCGTCTCGACAGCATCGTCCTCTCCTGGATCTTGGGGACGATCTCTCTGGACCTCCACGACCTCGTCCGCACCTCCCCTGACGCGCGTCGGGCATGGCTTGCCCTTGAGGGCCAGTTCCTGGGCAACGCCGAGGCCCGGGCTCTGCGCCTTGACACGAGCTTCCGCACCTTCGTCCAGGGTGACCTCTCCGTCGGGGAGTTCTGTCGTCGGATGAAGGCCATGGCTGACTCACTGGGGGACCTCGGGTGGCCCGTGGAGGATCGCATCTTGGTCCTCAACGTCCTCCGGGGGCTCAGCGACCGCTACGCCCACCTGCGGACGTGGATCACCCGTCAGAGGCCCTTCCCCACCTTCCTGGAGGTCCGTGACGATCTGGTCATGGAGGAGCTCACGCAGGGCCTCCAGCCGGGTTCTACTGCTTCCCCGGGGGCCTCCTCGACGGCGCTGGCCGCTACCTCGCCGCGCCCGTCTGGTTCACGTCCGTCTGCTCCACCGCCGTCGTCTCTTCTGGGTCCCCCTCCCTCCGGGCCGAGCGGAGGTGGGGGGGGTCGTGGCGGACGTCGTCGCCGCGGAGGGGGTCGCGGGGGTGGCCGAGGCGCACCTCCACAGGCCCCGGCACCTGGTGGCCCACAGGGGGGGCACCATGGCCCTCTTTCCAGCACCCGTGGTCTGGGCGCATCTCCATGTGGCCCTACCACGCCACCGGGACCGTCTCGCGTCCACCGGTGGCCATGCTCACCGGCACACCTCCCGCTGGTCCTCCTCTCGGCGGCTTCCCTGCTCCACCGCCAGCTGCTTCGTGGGTTCCTCCTTCCGGACCTCCACCGGGGGTCGCCGGATGGGACCAGACGGCCCTGGCTCACTCGTTCTCCACCTTGGGTCTGACACCTCCGGTTGGACCCGAGTGGATCGCCGATTCGGGGGCTACCTACCACACCACTCCTGACCCCGGTATACTTTCGTCGATTCACTCTCCCTCTTCCTCTCTTCCTTCGTCCATTATGGTCGCAAATGGTTCTTGTATTCCAGTCTCATCTGTGGGTACCGCCGGTGCTCATGGCTCCTTTCGCCTTCCTGATGTTCTTGTGGCTCCTTCCATGGTTCATAACCTTCTTTCTATTCGTCGTTTTACAGCTGACAATTCTTGTTCTGTGGAATTTGACTCTTCTGGTCTTACTGTAAAGGATTTGGCTTCCCGGCGACCTCTGCTCCGATGTGACAGCACCGGGCCCCTTTACACCCTTCGCTTCCCGGCGGCGCATTCGTCTTCTTCGCCGTCCCTTTTGTCAGCTGCCTTCGCCGCTTCTACTTCCTCCACTACTTGGCACCGGCGCCTCGGCCATCCTGGACGTGATGCCCTGATACAGCTCAGTCGTAGCTCTGGTCTTCCATGTACTCGAGCTCATGATGAGCAACTGTGTCATGCGTGCCAATTGGGCCGTCATGTTCGTCTACCGTTTTCTAGTTCTTCTTCACATGCGGCCCGCATTTTTGATCTTGTACATTGCGACCTATGGACATCTCCTGTTATCAGTATTTCTGGTTATAAGTACTATCTTGTGGTTGTTGATGATTTTTCGCATTACTCATGGACCTTTCCTCTACGTGCGAAGTCGGATACTTTTACCACGCTCCTTCACTTCTTTACTTGGGTGTCTACTCAGTTCGGTCTCACCATCAAGGCCGTCCAGTGTGACAACGGTCGCGAGTTTGATAACTCCACCTCCCGAGCTTTCTTCCTCTCTCACGGTGTTCAGTTGCTCATGTCTTGCCCATACACCTCCTCGCAGAATGGCAAGGCAGAGCGGATGATTCGCACCACCAACGACACCGTGAGGACTCTTCTGTTTCAGGCCTCTCTTCCTGCCCGCTTCTGGGCTGAGGGCCTCCACACCTCCACATACCTTCTTAACCGCCTTCCTTCCGCTGCCTGTCCCGCTCCCACCCCTCACCACGCCCTCTTCGGTACCCCGCCTCGGTACGATCACCTCCGCGTGTTTGGGTGTGCTTGTTACCCCAACACTGCCGCCACCTCTTCTCATAAGCTGGACCCTCGATCCACGCTCTGTGTCTTCCTCGGTTACTCCCCGGATCACAAGGGGTACCGATGCTTCGACCTTACCTCACGACGTGTTCTCATCTCGCGCCATGTGGTGTTCGATGAGTCCGTCTTTCCCTTTTCCGGCACCTCTACTTCTCCGGTCCCCGACCCACCCACCATTTTTCCCACTGATCCGGTGGTCCAGCCACCTTTCTTGTGGTCTCCTGCAGGTACTGCTTCACCGCGCTCCGCGCCGGCCCCCGGTCCCGGCGACCCTGCGAGTTCGGGCCCCTCGTCCTCCGGTGCAGCCCCGTCTCCTTCCGTTGGTGCCGACCCGGGGCCTCCGTCCCCCGTTTCGGCCCCAGGGGGGTCGTGCCGGTTGCCGACGCCGGATCCTGCCTCGGCACCCGCCCCGGCGCCTCCGTCGAGGTTCGCCGCGCCGGTACGGGTTTACCAGCGCAGGCTGCGGCCACCGCCGCAGCCTGTCCCCTCTCCACCAGGGACACCGACACCACCGCCACTGTCTTCGCCGATCCGTGGCACCCCGCCGGTCTACCACCCGCCGCTGCTTCACCGACACCCGCGGCATGTTCACCCGATGGTGACACGACACGCGGCGGGCACCCTGCCGCCTCGTGTCCTCGAGGCTTCGACCGGCGACGTGGTGGTCTCTCCGGTACCCTCCTCCGTCCGCGACGCACTGCTGGACCCTCACTGGCGCCGCGCGATGGAAGAGGAGTACACCGCGCTGCTCGCCAACCAGACATGGGAGTTGGTGCCCCGGCCGCCGGGCGCCAATGTCGTCACCGGCAAGTGGATTTGGACTCACAAGCGCCGAGCGGACGGCTCTCTCGAGCGCTACAAGGCTCGGTGGGTCCTCCGGGGTTTCACTCAGCGCCCCGGTGTCGACTACGATGAGACCTTCAGCCCGGTGGTCAAGCCGGCCACAGTCCGTACAGTGCTATCGCTGGCGCTTGCTCGGTCTTGGCCCGTCCACCAGCTGGATGTCAAGAACGCCTTCCTCCACGGCCTTCTCACTGAGACGGTGTACTGCAGTCAGCCAGCGGGGTTCGTCGACACCACCCGTCCTGACATGGTCTGCCGGCTCAACAGGTCCCTCTACGGCCTCAAGCAGGCACCTCGGGCGTGGAACCACCGGTTCGCTACTTTCTTGCTGACCCTGGGATTCGTGGAGGCCAAGTCTGATACGTCCCTGTTCGTCTACCACCGTGGAGCCGACACTGCATACTTGCTGCTCTATGTTGATGACATTGTCCTCACCGCCTCCAGCGAGCCACTTCTCCGGCGGATCATTGCAGCTCTCCAGCAGGAGTTTGCGATGAAGGACCTGGGTGAGCTCCACCACTTCCTCGGTGTCACTGTTGAGCACCGTCCTGCTGGGCTCCTTCTTCATCAGCGGCAGTACACTCGGGATATCCTGGAGCGGGCTGGGATGTCTGACTGCAAGCCCTGCTCCACCCCAGTCGACACTCAGGGCAAGCTGTCGGAGGCTGAGGGACCTCCGGTGGCCGACCCCACTGCGTACAGGAGTCTTGCCGGGGCTCTTCAGTACCTCACCTTCACCCGGCCGGACATCACATATGCAGTTCAGCAGGTCTGCCTCCACATGCATGATCCCCGGGAGCCTCACCTTTGTCTAATGAAATGTAAACAAATGTAATTATGTAATTCCTGTCGAGGGCTGCTGTGTGAAAAATCAAGAGAGGTCTCCCATCATAATCATTGCCGGACATACCAATCCATTGCACATGACAAAAAAGTTAAGAAGGTTAATACGATGCGTCAAAAAAGCTACAAAGGTTGATATTAAGTCATAGAAACACATAAGTAGTATGGAAAATTAAAGTTATAAACGGGAGAATAATTTATTACGTTATTGGCGTCATGGGTGTGACTGTATGGTGAAGCCGTGTGTGGGCACAGTGGCCACAATAGCATGCACGCCTAGTGTCATCGGCATGGCCAGATAATGTAGGATGATCTTGCGCCAACCATTAAGACATGGGCTAGCACTGTACAACGATGCGATAAGGCGGCACAACGTCCGTGTGGGCGTGACTCTGCTGGTGGCTGTGCGGATGAGGCTCCTTGCAGCAGCATAGGCATTTCCTGATGATCGTGATTGAGAGAGCCTGCAACCCTTGCGGTGCCCTTAATGATCTAGAAGAGTGGCGTGCATGGGAGATTTAATTGTGCCATTAGTGTCCGCGACAATGCAACAGTTGGTGCAAGTCAGCCTGGTAAGGAGTAGATGTATCACGTGAGGGGAAATCGACTGCTCCACTGTCGGTCTTCCGAACAGCAGGTTTCCATAATTTCATTATGCTTGATGTGTCTTTTGCATTGCCTCATCATTATTGATCTCCTACGCCCTCTCTAAGGGCTCCAATTCTTATAATGCCATAGGTCTACGACAATCCATAGCGCACGTGCTAATGAGACTATAGAGATGTAACAGGTTTAGACCTGGAAGAGAGAGCAGAACAAAGCTGTCATGTCCGACACAGACAAAACAGGTGACAAACACATTGATTAGAAAGCGGACAAACGAATGTAACTCAAGCAAAGGATATATATATAATGGATGCAACAAATTAGTGGTGAAAAATATTTATTGAAATAATAGGAGATACTTGTTAAAAAAGAAATACAACCAAGTGGTTTAGTATTAGAGATATGGAAGCATAAGTAAGAAATAACAATGAGAGGTACACTTGGGAAAAAAAAACTATGGAAAGAAAACTCAGAGTAGATGAAAACTTTGGGAGAAAAGAAGGAAAAAACACGAAAATAAAATAAATAAAGGGTCCAAAAAAGAAAAAATTGATGCAAAACTGGAAAGAAACAAGTGAAAAACGGAACCGGAAAGGAGAAGACGAAAAAGAGATTCACTGTAAAGGTTGGAAGGTGTTAGCGTGTAAATAAAGGCCATGTTTGCTTGAGCTTATCAGCCAAAATCAACACTACTTTTCAGTCATAGAACAATATTTTTCTCTCACAACAAATCAGCAGTAGCCAAAAATCAGCTAGCTGAACAAGGCCAAAAAAAGATTCATTTGACATCACATGAGTTCACATGGTGTGGTGGTTATCAACTGTTTTAGCACCGTGGAGGCCTTGGTTCGAATCCTTGCGTGGTCGGAATTTTTGGTTCATTTTCCTGTCGTCGCGGCCAGTTTTTCCCATATGATAGTCGCTCCAGCCCGTGCCCAGGTAACGATTTGCGCTAAAAAAAATTTCCATATGGGTCAGTGGCGGATTTACAGGGGGGGCTGGGGGGGCTCCAGCCCCCCTAATGACTCGATTTACCACTAAAAATACTGTAGCAAAATCTCAAATCACCATTAAATTTTCATGCAAATCAACATCTCCATTGTTTTAGCCCCCCCTTGATTCTCATCCTGCATCCGCCACTGATATGGGTGGAGTGGACTGGGCTGTTTACAATTTGGATTGGTGGGCTGAAAAAATTGACCAGATGGGTGGAACGGACTGGGGCGAGCGAGTGAGAGATAGTTGAGCCAAATTGAATAGGCTGGACGAAAAAAAACCAGAAATTTGCAAGTTGTGTTGGCATCAGTCTCAACCAAACCCTGATTCTAAGTGTTTTACTTAAAACAGCCAATACTTTACACAGACTTCGAAATCAGGGACATTGACAACAAAAATCATCTCATTTCCTCACGCTTCGCCTAGTTCGGTGCCAAAAAAATCTGAAGTATGGCTCTCCATAAATAAAGAGGAGGGAGATCATGGTTTTACAGATTCCCACTTCCTAGACACTCCTCACCTTGACAACCAACTATCCAAGGCTTTGGTCAAGGACAATGGAACCTTATAAGAGCTCGGTAAGACGTGTGAGCATGTGTGTCCAATGTCTTGCATAATGGAGTAGTTGATAGGGATAATCCTTTGTGTTTACTTTTGTAGTAGTTGATAGGGATAATCCTTTGTGTTTACTTTTATCTTCTCGCCAACAATGATGAATGACGAGTTTGTTCTTAAGAGCAATTTTCAAGGCTATAAGTTAAGGAACAAATATTTGCAAGGATGGATGAAGTAATTGCAAAGGGAGTCAATGAAGCTTTTGCCAAACAAAAGTTTAGTTGCAAAGCTTATGTGGATTATTTAGAGGAACATCCCTTTGCTATCTTTTCTCATGTGACTAACCTTTTGTAGGACAATGTGAGTACTATCTCAGCGAGTACTAAGTTCTCAAATGCAGAAGGTAGGGAGAAAAAAATCATTTTCACTATTTGTTTTAGACTAACTTTATTTATTGTGATAGAGTGACGTTGTCGTATCATCATTAATGGCGAGAGTTGCAACAACCTTGCAAGATAAGATGCTCGAGAAGCGTACTTTTCTTGCTCACACACCCACACCCACATCCATATTACATCCAATAGATAATTTATTGTGATAAGATAAAGATAAGTGCATATTTTGACATAGTTCCTATGCAAGCATGTTTTTATTGCAAGATAAAACTTGGATTTATACAAATAATGTTTTGCACAATACGATTATCTAGAAACTAGGAAGAGCCAAAATTTACCCACCAATCATGCGACCATAAAGTAACATTTAGCAGAAAATCTTATTGATTTACCTTTGTTACAAGTTAATTTGCCTACTATTCCTTGTGACAAAGGCAAGCTGTGTGTTGATGTTGATGTTTTTCATGTGCCATAACTAATACAGATACTTGTGCTAAAAATAATTTTTCCCGTTGCCATTAGAATGGATAAACTAAAAGTATTGTATTCTTTAAATATTTAGAGTTATATTAAATTTTATACTTTAACATGATCTATGTAGTTTGCGAGGACACCAAAGCTAAAGCCAAATGAGGAGTTGATGTCCATGGGACCGGATATGTTTTGCTACTTTTTGTCTTCGCCGCCGCGACAGAGGTCATTGTAAATAAGACGCTTCCATCTAATTCCGTGTGATTGGATCAATTTTTCCTAGTGCAAAAAATTGGGAGGTGAGATAGGTAGTTGTTGGAGAGCAATTTTTTAATCTTGCTAAAAAATCAAGACTGAGAGTAGGTTTTGAAAACTCTCGGTGATGCTCTAAGTAGTACTTAGAAAGCAACAGTTTGCATATTTTAATAAAAAAACATCGGTAATGTTACTATTAAGATGTCCGGAAGGCCGGATGCCTTGCTCACTCACTACCGCATGCGCCACTCGTCTAAAAAACAAAATCAACTCCCGTACGCCTTGCTCCGCTCCGCTCCGCTCCCGCCGTTACTCCTTCCGCGCTCCTCATCCCCTGCCGCAGCGCACCAACGCCCGTCGTCCTCCCCCACCGGGAGCCCCTAAAGCTCGCAGATCTGGCCCTCTCCCCCACCCCAACGAGATCCATGGAGCAGGAGTGAGATCCATGGAGGTGGCGCGACGGTATTGCAGGGGAGTAGGCGACTCTCCTCCACCCCGGCGCGGCGCCCTCCCCACCCTCGGCAGCGCCCTTGTAACAGAACCGACCAATTATACGAAATTAAGTAAGAAAATCATTCATCAAGCAGACGATTTAGCAAACTTAATCCCGTATAACCCGATAGTCCGTGAAATCACGACGGATTTCAAACCAACTTACGTACCAGCCAAGATCGTAATAAGTTTAGCGGTCACCATCATAAGTTACATAAAAGTTCGCGTCACAAAATACATCGAAGTTTAAACATAGTTATTACAAACCGAGTTCAAATAAAAATAGCGGAAGCATTTAGTTCAAACCACACACAGAGTTCGAAATAAGGTGCCAGCTCATGATCATCTCCAATAAAAGCATCAGACGAGACGTAGTGAATGACCACTGCCCATGGTCCTAAGCTTCGCCCATAGCAGGATAAAGGCAGTTGATACAGTAGTCGTAATACATCTGCCCATCTGCAACAAGTGGGAACAAAGCCCTGAGTACGAGAAGGTACTCAGCTAGACTTACTCGACATAACCGAAAAGAAAATGACACCAAGGATCATGACAGGCCTTATGGTGGGGTAGCTGACTCATTTGCAAAAAGGCATGTTTAATATTAAAGAGTCCTTTCCAAAAGCTTTGCATCAAGTTAAATCTTTATTACTCTGTCAACTACATTTGCACCTGTACTAGAGTAACATGTAATAAAGCAGGTAAGGATAACCAATGATTATTAACAACCTTCATCATGTCATATTCCATATAACTGTCAGTATTCCATCAATATTACTACGATGAAGTAATTCAAGTCAAGTGTTCACTATCCAGTGAACGATGGCGATTCGAATCGATTATTAACTAGCTGGTAATTTATTCCTCACACAAACCTCACTCACCCGCTAAAGTGAGGTATTGGTCACCGAGTCAACTATTCAGGTAAAGTCGCGAGTTTGTTAAGAACCACATGTACTCGGGGGCTGCCCGACTGCTCTTTGGCCTTATCATCGCGCCCCCGTATCCTGCCACTCATGCTCCGGTACAGTGCATTGCGGGCAATACACTCGGCCCGAATAATCTCCAAGCTTCGCGGTCGAAAGGTATATTATTCGGCCAGCTAAATGTGAGGCATGCGTTCAACATGACTCGAGGCCCAACAACGGTCGGTCCTTAATTGACATAGACGAAAAACACTATAGTCCGAAACCCTGTAAGTCTCCGTCCGGTCTCAATTTCAATTTGACACTTAGTTATTCCAATATGACATACTTTTCCAAACAGATCCAGGTAACCACCTATAGCTCGCAGGTGACAGGCAATCACCCGACTTCTACCGGTCTAAGCAGGCTAAGCATTCTTGACTGCGAATACCAAGGTAACAAGGATATGATAGAGCAAGGGTAAACAAGGTATAATGCAGCAACGGGTGCAAACAACTCCTAAACGTAATGCACCAATTAAAGTAAAGCATTTAATAAAATATTTGCAAACCGGGAGAGAAATGCTCCAGGGCTTGCCTTTTTCGAAAGAGCTCGGACGGTGGTCCGGGCACTCTGGAAGATCCTCACCGACCTCCTCGTCGGCTTCGGGCACCTCCTGCTCTTGCGCCTCGGGCTGTTCTTCCGGCTCCTCGGGAACTGCTATCGGAGTTACTTCCTGCGATCCTGTATGATGCAAATGTATAAGTGCTTATGCCTAGGTGCATTGTATAGATGACATGAGATGATGATGATGAATGAGATGTAGATGAACAGGTTTACTTTATTGGATCAAGTGGGAATACAACTCTTCTACAAGGTAGTCTACATCATCCAAGAACATATACTCATAAACTACTACAAACATTCTCTACCATGCAAGGTCACCCCAGCACCCTAAGATGCTTCAAAGATGCACCAAAGCAAATTTTATTAACTAATCTTGCATTAACAATGTTAATTAAACTCTAGTTGACACTATGTTTGAACAGCAACACTTGTTTTGGTAACATGAAAAAATCTGATAAAATTACAGTGGATTACTATCATCTACTTCAGCATGCCACAAAAATTTCATTGCATTTGGAGTACTATAACTACCTACACAAAAATAACAATCTAGGGCCTAAAAATGAGCATAAAAATACTTTATACTATGCAAAGTATCAAACAACAGATTTAGCAATTTTCCTACATTCTACACACTAAATAATCCTTATAGAAAAATTAGTATATCCATGTTTTATTTATATTTTTATCTCTATTAAAAATAACAAATTCTAACAATAATAAGCACTTGTACTACACATAAGAATTTTTCCACAGAACATGCATGGTACATATTTTTCCTAGAAAGTACATTGCACAAAAAGATTAACAAAATTGAAACCATATTTTTCTGAGTTTTCTATGATTTATTACATATTTATCAAGAAAACAGAAATTTCAATGATTAAATAAAAACCCTATAGAAAAGTATTGCAAACTTATCATGCAACATTTTTAGATTGTAGATCTGGTCTTAAGTAGTCTACAAAATTTTACTTCACAATTTTTGGAGCCAAAATGATTGCACAAACATTTTCTAAAGCATTTATATTTCCAAAAATAAAAGAAAAACGAAAAATCGATTTTCCTTCACACTAACAGGCCAGCCCAGTGGAACAAGCCGGCCGGCTATGGTATTTCGGCCTGTGCGCGCGCGGGAAAAGAAAAACGGGCCGGCCCGGCTTAGGCGCCGGCCTAAGGTCGTCTCGACCCAATCACGGGCGGGTGAAGCCGAGGCGAGGCCGAGCCATGCCGGCGCTGGGGACCGCTGCGGTGCGGTGGCCGCTGACGGCCAGCGGCCGTTTTTGGGCGCGAGCGGACAAGGCGAGGCGCGTACAACCAGCGCGGTGAAAAGGCGAACACGAAGGAGCAGTTCGAGGGAGATGAGGAGGAACGAAGGCGCCGGTGGCCGGAGCGTGAGCGCGGCGGCTCCGTCCACGGCGGCATGGCGGGAGCGAGAAATTGCGCCCTACCAACGCGAGCAAGAGGCCGATGACGCTCGTTCGGAGGAGGGAAGAGGGCGGCGGAGCTCTTTGTGCAAGCAATCGAACGGCGGTGGCTTGACGTCGCCGGAACGCGGCGGCGAAGGCGAAGCTCGCGGTGGCCAGTGGTTCTCCCGCTCGGGATTTTTGGAATGGGCGAGCGAAGGGGCAAGAGAGCGAGAGTGGGGGGAAGGCTCGGACAGAGCGCTATGAAGACGCGCGAGGCCGGTCGGATGGCAGGGCGAGGGCGACGCACGGCGAGCTCGCCGTCACATGGCCGCCACGCGGCTCGCGTGCTCTGTCGCGGTCGGGGCGTGGGCGCGCCTGCGCGGGAGCAGCGCGGGCGTGGAGCGGGCGGCGCGAACGGGCCGGCCCAACAGCGAAGCGGGAGCGCGGGGGGGGGGGGGGGTTGCGGACGGCGTAGGTCGGGCCGAATTGGCCACGGGCCAGGAAGTGAGGCCGAAGCCCGCTAAGGGAGAAAAATGATTTTCATTTATATTTTCAAATTCTAATATTCCAAACACCTCCCAAATCAAATTTTAGCAAGTAGACAACGTTTTCTCAAGATGATCCAAAAATAAAAGTTGTTCTAGATTTTTAGATCTACAATTTTGCCAAAAGGACTCAAATCAAAATCTCACTAGTTTTTGAGATAGGGATTTAAAGTTAAATCTTTTAAAAAGAAACCAATTTCTAAACTTATTTTTAAAAGCAGAATTTGGAAAAATTTTCAAAATAAACTTTGCTCCAAAATGGCTCCAAAACATTAGTGAACTATTAGAATTACAAACAAGCATGACACTTAATTATAATCAGCAGTAACCTGTTATTTCTACTTAACACAAAAAGCTAACACATATGGGAAAATGCTATCATGTCATGTGAATGCTTAGTGCATGATGAGACTTATGCATGTGATTTGATGAGGCTAAATACAAGCTAAACACCAGAGTAGTTACCGAACCCCCCTACACCGGCGGCCATGGCGCTCCTCGCCCACCATCCCCCACTATCGCCACCGAGCCAAGCCCGATACTGGTGGCGCCGGTGGCGGTGGTGCTCGTGCGTCGTCGCTCGCTGCCGGCTCCAACCCTGACGCTTGGAATCGACCGGCCTAAACGTCTCCTCCATTATATTGTAAATGTATGCTTCAGGTGTTTTAGTCATTTCAAAGGTACGTTACAGTTGTTTCTTATGGATGTTGCAATAGTAGATCGGGGGATGCTGCACATGTTGCATATGTTGCAAGCGTTTCAGAAGCATGTTGCAAGCATTTGTTCAAAATATTTTATTTGTTACCATATGTTGTAATCGTTTTTATCTGGATGTTGCATATGTTTTCACACATATGTTGCAACAGTATGTTTTAAATGTTTCAACTGTTTAGTCTATGTTATATTAAGTGTTTTTTTACGTTGCAATTGTTTTATCTGGATGTTGCATATGTTTCACAGACATGTTTCAAATGTATATCCAAATGTTTCATCTGTTTTAAACGTACTACCTCTGTTCTAAATTATAAGTTGTTTTGACTTTTTTGTTCATTTATTTTATTATGTATCTAGACATATTATTATATTTAGATGCATAACAAAATAGATGTACCAAAAAAAATCAAAGCGACTTATAATTTGGAACGGATGGAGTATGTTGTATTCGAGTGTTTCATGTCGCAAGTGCAGACCGCCGGCATTGGTGTCCATAAGGGCGGACAAGGCCAAGCCGCGGCCTCGGACGCGTGAAGGAGGCACAAGCCGCCACCGACGGCATGGGGAGGAGGCATAAACCGCGGTGCTGTTGTGGAATAGGCAGGGGCGAGTCTTCTGGGTGGCCTAGAAGAAACGGACGCCGTACCGGTGTGGAAGAGGCGGGGGCGAGTCATCCAAGCAGCGTGGGCAATGGATCTGAAGCGAACGGTTCGGATACAAGCACGAGAAATGGAGCTGGTTCGAGCGGCACGCGAATCCGAGCGGATGGGACGGAGCAGCCGCCGGAAGCCGGTGCTGCCGAAAAAACATGTACTACTGCTTGCATACGCGTAGCCACGACAAGGGCAGAGAATATTCCGATATCCATTTTTCTAAGTTTTAGCATTTAATATTGTTTTAAAAAAGTTTTAGCATTTAATAGCATATTTGGTAGAGAGCGACTATCCTGTGCTCTCGTCAGAATAGAGGATCAGAAGGACTGAACGACCTTGCTCCCAACTTCTATGAACAGGATACATTAAAGTTGCCAGACAAACAGTATCTCCCAAAGACCCAAACAATTGTTTTAACCTGAAACTTTTTTCGAAAGGACAACATGAGAATTGCCACGATTTTAATTAGATGAGAAAAATAAAAAAACAAAAAGATTACAAGAAACATCACCACGACAGAAATCCCATCGACACATGAAACTGAAATCCCATCTTTCAATGTCCCTTTCTGACAACGATCTCAGAGCAATTGTCATTGCCTCGTTCGCTTGAACTTATCAGTTTGGCTTATCAGACATAGTATAGTGTTTTTCTCTCACAATAAATCAGTGAACAATACTTTTCAGCCTGACTTTTCAGCGAAACGAACAGGGCTACACCGTCGCGGTTGTGGACAGAGGTTCTCAAATTCGTCGTTTGGATAGGCGCCGAAATTGCAAAGCCGGGCATGAAGATGAAACAACAACAGAACACGCAGGCCATGGACTCGCCCTGTTCGCTTGAGCTACTTTTTAGCCATAAAATAGTGTTTTTCTCTTATAACATTTCAGCATAAACATTAGCATAAGCCAAATTTCAGCATAAAGCGAGACTCGGTTCATGCTGGTCGCGTCCGACACCCACAAAGAGTAGAACCCAGAAAAAAATGAAAAGAAGCGAGGGACGTGAAGGGGTTTGTTTGCACCAAAAATTTGAAACCAAATGACACAAAGGCATCCAATGTGAAAGATGATTCTGGTGCGTTTAAGTTCCCATCGATGTACCCCTCAACTGACCTATAAATACCAAAGCTCCACGCACAAACCAAACAAGATCCATCAGCTACTCCTTGACTAAAATTTAGTCTAGGGCTAAATATTAGCCATTGAAACGAAGGGGCTAAAGTTTTAGCCCCTTCGACTGTTATATCTAACTAAAAGGTGACTAAAAGGTGAAAGAGAGAAAAGAGAAATATTGAAGTCACAAATTAGCACTTTTAGCCCTCTTTATTCTTATGCCACAACGATTGTGTATTTGTTCACGTCTTTGTATAAGTAGACACCGGGCAACAGGTTTAATTAGCAATACGGGCCCGTTTGGATCCTTGGAATTAAATTCATTCTAATAATTATAATTTGGTCATAGATTAGTTAAGCTAATATGGTTGTATATTGAATATATTTGTATATTATTGTTAGACATACAAGAGACATACTTATATGTTGCATTTCTATTGTAAGGAAGTGAGTTGAAAAATGTGCTATAAGTTGGAGAGTAGAAATATAGCATAGTGATTTATAGAATATATTTCTATCTCTCACTCTATGAATTTGAGATATGCTTATTTGTGAGCTTGAGAAAGTTGTGTAATGCCAAATTCCAAGCAAAATAGCCTAATTCAATAAGTAAATTCTAATTCCTCTAAAATGAAGAGATTCAAATGACCCTTAATTGTTTTATTAAAAGTTCTCATGGGCCTGGTGCTCTCGGCAAGCTGCACGTGAGAGAATATTTGGGGCCATTCATGAGTCATATACGATGAGCCCATTTTGATTAATCAAACATTGCACTAATTAATCTGACTCTTGCAGCCCAAAATATTTTTAACACAGCCCATATTTAGCAAGTATACTATGCGCGTATATACACAATATTATCTTATGAAATTTCCTTTTTCTCTTAAGAACACATATATAATATTGTGATATGCCAAAATTTTGTCATACAAATGTCCCCCACCAAGTAAAGTTCATGCGACAAAAGAATCAGGTTCATTTGAACGAACTCTCCCTTTCTTTTATATTTCTGGCCAACTGTACCTCCGGCAAGATCGTATTTTGCCAGTAGATATTTATGGTTGTTGAGCCGATTATTTTATTTCACGGGAGAAATCTAAAAAAAATCTCGCCTAACAGAAGCAAACAGAAGCTCCATCGAATCTGTTTGTTGGGGTACATACTTATCTCATCTCCGTTGGGTTATAATACTCTCCAAGAATACGTGCGCCAGCGCGTCTCCGTTACTGCTGGTGCTTTGCCATCTGAGAGACCACCCATCTGCTGATCAGGGCATCTTCGCTTTTGCAAAGGTACTTTGTCATCTTCGCTTTTGCAAAGGTCATGTGTATACATGCATGCTACTAGTCTCGCGTTTATTTGCTCCATTTTCATTTCTCATAGAAGGACGTATGGCCTTACTTCTTTGTTTATTGTTACGCATGTCCTTGCTTCTTTGTTTATCTTTAATTTTCCATTAGATGGGATCGGGTCGTTTTCCCAATAACCCAATAGCGAGGCCAAGACGGGGAAGATCATCGCATTCCCGGCCACCGCGTTCATGGAACCGGCAGCGGAACACTCCCACTCGGCACTCGGTCCTATCACCGCTATGGCTATGATTGGGTTGCTGACCATGAAGGGCCTGGTAGAAGGGCCATTTCACCTAGAAACCATCGTCGTAGCCGATCACCTACTCATCACGATTGTGCTCATCGTCAATCTGATTGGCGACACAATGACTACTGCCGTAGTCGTTCACCAATCCGCCATGAAAACAACTCATATGAGTCTGGAGAGCCGACCGGCGCAAATGAACCTGCTCGTCAAGATCGCCGTCGCCATGATCATCTCGTGCAGCGTGAAGATGTGCGTCGTCCCGCTGAGGGTCGTGACAACAAAAACACATCTGATCTGAGTGGAAGCAGGCTAGAAAAAGGCAAGATGAAACTTTTGTTGGCCACAAGAGCCCCTGCACTAATGAGTGTCATAACTGGAACGTAGAGCCGTAGACCCTGCGATGGAGGTGAGCACACATACTCGTCTTCTTTTTAGGAAAGCCAGGACCTAATAAGGATGGATCCAACATGTGGCAGGCTGAATATGAGCCACAATGCGATATCACAGACTTAGCCAGTTCTTCGATGCTAGGTCAGAGCACCTATGCGGAAGATGTGAATTTGTGTATCACTTCTTCATTGAAGCCTGATGGTCTATTGAGAAGACCAAAGCTACTTACTGGAGCCGGGCCGATTGTGGATTTCAACTTCTTGCGCCGCCGCCCGTTGAACTGATGATGCCACGCCGTCGTCGGGTCGCTGCTCATTCTGATCAAGAGTCCAGCACAGAGAGGAAGGTGTTTATTACTCTAGAGCCAACACTTGATGGGTTGCCTTCCAATGATGACGGGGCACCACGCACAATGGTTTCTACGGCTGCACAAGAATTTCTGAAGCATCCCTCCAAGGCGCATGATGTTGATCCTCGCCTTTTGTATTGGTGTTCCGTTGATCCCAAAATTTCTATTATGGGCTCGAGCCATGCTAGTATCAGAGTATGAGAGAAATCACCTTGACTAGATCAGACAGGCATTTTGAAAAGCGTATTGGTTGACATCTACCGGGGTTAACTTGCCCTGGCCGTTGATCCAAGCCTGTATTTCCTTCTGGAATTCTGATGGCCATACTCTTGTTACTACACAAGGTGACTTGGGTTACCCTTTAATAGTTATTCAAGAGGCAGTGGGCATCCCTATATTAGGCCATTCGTATGGTCCCAGAGGATGACATGAATGACAAGGTGGCTCGAGAACTTTTCATAGCTTACGCCGAGTTAAGTTGGCGTAATAGTGGAAATAATACAGATGGTGTTTGCTGGCCCATTCTACTAACAGATTAGGTGGATTATTTCCTAAAAGATTCAGAGCATCTGGAGGGCCAGCAGCACATTCCTCTTCCGTCTTCTTATTATGCATCACATGAATATCCTTTACTAAAGGAATTGAATTTCCGTGTAGGAGGTAATGGAGGATGGATGCCCTTTTGTCTTTATTTTTCTCATAAACTGATGAAGTTTAGAAAAGGCTACACCCGTGTTCAACTGCTAGTCGCTTTTATTTTTGCATGGCTGTGGTCGTATTGTGTCCCAATAGGGCCAGGTGCATACATACGGCCTGAAGTTTTTATGGCTGCAGTTTTAATTGCCTAGGCCTGAAGTTTTTATGGCTGCAGCTTTAATTGCCTAGGGATTCAGCGGAGCATTGGGCTTGCTAGTGCAGCCCATTTCAACAGCAGTGTTGATGACATTCTTCATTTCATCATTGAAAATGATAGCTTGGCTAGTGAATGTGAATTACCTTTGCCGGCGCATTTTATAATGGGGTGGTATGCATGATATTGGAAGGCCTTGCCGCAGCAGCCCGTTTCTTTGTCACATATCACAGATTCACCACCCTTCATTATCGATATCTCAGACAATACAAGAGTGTAGATTAACCTGCGAGATGTGCATCGCCTATTTTTGGATGCTGATGAAGATGGCTGTTCTCTAAAGGCCTTGGATTTCTTAGGGAGATTGAGAGCTCGTTTCCCAAAGGACCAATCAAATGTGATTGAAGATAGACGAGGGGGCGAGAATGATAGGAGGCCACTCACGCTTTTAGAAGTTGATATGCTTATCAGCAGTAGCTTGGGTGGGATTTCCTATCACTGTTGTCAATTATATCAGAATCTGGTGTATGTACCTCACAGGTTTGTATGCATGTTTAACTGCGATCAAGCCGTTCCGGACTTCACCATGGATAATATACTTTGCTACCCTAGTGCTGATATGGACGAGACTCTTAGTGTGCTAAGCTGCTGCCTGTTGGCACAGTGGCTGCCCCATGGGCACACGTTTGAGATGTGGCCACAAGACACATTACTAATTGCTCATCAGGATATATGAATGATTTACACATTCACTTGGCTTTTTATTGGAAGCATCAAGCTTTACCAGTGGCGTTGCAGCTCCTCCTGTAGCAGCTAAAGGCAAAAATGCTGCTCTCCTTAGTGCATATTCCTCTTTATTATTGTCGTTCTTTTGCATTCTATTTCTAATTACAATCCATCTCTCTTTTTTTATATCCCCATGACAAGGCTTTCACCTCTTTGGATCGTACTGCCCCTGAATCCATTGTTCTTGGGCTCACCGGTGCTAGGAGACAGTCATCTGAGCCACCCTCCAGCCATGCTGATGGCGTGCAACCTAATGATCAGATGGTAAGTCCGGCTGCTATAGAAGGGTCAGTGGATATACAAACATGACCCTGCTGAGGACGAGGTGATGCCTAAGAAGAAGGGCAACCATTGTGCCACTGAAGCTTCGGATGACAACTGCATTATGATCAAGGCAATAGGTAGTGGCAGCAACCTTTAGAGTTGTGCTACTAAAGCTTTGGATGGCTAGGTTGTCATGGACAAGGCAACATGCAACGACGTTTTTGCAAAGAGTGTTGTTGGGACATCCGATGGCCAAGGTGTCACGACCGAGACTAGGGGTAGTGGTGATGCTGCAAAGAGCGCCACTGAGGCTCCAACTGGCCAGGGCATCACAAAGAAAGCGTCAGGTAGTAATGGTGCCACAAGAACTGGCATGCTCCGGAAGGTTACTAGTAAACCTATTACTTTTGCCAAGACGACCATAACTGATGAACCCATGGAGGTAGACCCAAGTCCTCACAAGCATCCAGCCTCCCCAGTCCCAGAGGATGACAACCAAGTTAAACCAAAGAAACCATGTGTCACCAATGCTTCGGGGAAGTGGCATATTTATAATAAAATAGGACTATTATATATTCATTTGTTTCTTGTTGATAGTCTAATTAACCGCCTCTCTTTCAATAACCCCCTAGTGGAGTATTCTAGCGAGCATGAAAGAGGTGCATGGATGCTGATATGAAGCATTGGCTCACTGAATTCTTGAAAGGTGTAAATGACAACCCTTCTCCACGCGCGAGTTGCCATGGAAGCCGTTATGCTATGTGCGTCTGACATTGTGGATGCTTCAAAATGAAAATCATTGGTGAAAGAGAGAGCCTTCATGCGTGAAAGAGGTGCATGTAAGCTACGTTCAGTTGGACGTACAGGGCCTTCATGCTTTGCTTAACTCAGAAAGCATTGATGAAAGTGCCCTTACCAAGGATATCGATGATGTACTGAGCCATTGGTCAGAGTTATTCTTTGGTGGCAAATCGATTAAACTGACAGCAGGGCTAAGACAATTTGGAAAGGCCCTAGACCAGCTTTTGAAGATCCTTGGTGGAGGGCCCTCGTCTTTCGAAAAGGTGAAGTCTGGTGCTGCATGAAGTCAACATGTAGCTGCTATTCAAATAGAGGTGCACATGGCCTTGAAGAGGTTGGACAACATTAGCACCGTTGGAAAAGAACACCTTGAGGCTCTGCAGGCTCAGGTGGAGCGTCATGATGAGAAGATTCGGCACTTTAGAATTTGCTCATGAAGAAAGAGAAGAAGCATGAACAAAAGTTGGAACGGATAGAGGGAGTTGAGACCCTCTTTCGTCAGTTATCCGCGGTGCGTAAGAGCGTGTCCAACTCATCATCTATAGAGGAGAAGCATATTATGATGGAGGCACCTGAATCACTAAGGTGACATATCCCAACATACTTGTGTCATATCTTCGTAGCAAAGAAGCTCCTGCTCGTGCCTCCACACCTCCTTGGCCTATTGCTCATGCTCAGCGGCCTTCAAAGTATATTTTGCTCTAAGTGTAGTGGCCTTCTTTTTGTAACTCACTAGTTCTGCTTGGCTATCATTGACAACCTTGAGGTCATAGGATACCTCAGAGCAGATAGCCTTCAGGTGTTGTAGAACGGAGCAAGCCTCATCCTCATCCTTGCCTATGGCTACGTCCCTAGAGGATGATCCACCCTCCAAGCGCTGAGCCAATGCTTGTAGGTGTGATATTAGCCGCTCGAGATCAGCTAGTTGTAGTGTCATATATAGCTCTAGCCATTTTGCTACAAGAAATTTGACCTGCATGATGATCCTGGTGTTGTCGAGTGGAGTCTTCTTCAACAAGTGCAGAAGGCGAGCCAAATCAACATGGACTATGTCCAATGAATGCTCCTCCTCTAGGATCTCTATTGGAACAGCGAGGCTTGGTGGCGTGAGCTTGTCCATGAGTGACCGTGCTGAGTCAAACTTAAACTGTGATCCATGGGAGATGAATTGAGAGATGTAGGCAATGGTCTTCTCCTTCAACTTCTACACCTGGCCCATGAGTGCAAGAACCCCCTTCTCCACCCAAGACTCGTCTTGGGGCGAAGTTCCTTGGTGGGCTCTGAGGGTTGAAGCATACCTTTTCCCTTCTGGTTGTTCAGGCGTTCTGAAAGCCGAAGATGGTCATCGTATTTAGTGCCTAGGTTAACCATCATAATGTTAATAAAAAGGATTAGACAATATCGTAAAGAAATGGTTTTTTGAATTACCTTGAAAGAGGCTGATCTGCCTTACGTTGGATCTCATCATTGAGATGGGGCTGCTCTACCTTCTTCAAATCTTTGAGGCCGAGCTCAGCATCATGGATAGAGTCAAGATTGATGATAGTGAATGACTCAATGTTCTCCAGAACAGGTAAGAAATTGTGAGAATTGAGGCCAACAAAGAACCATGCAATGATGAGCAGGTTAATTACAAAAAAGAAAAAAACATGAACAAGAGAAAGTGCATTATTTACTTACGTCACCATCGCTGCTGGTACTTCCATCAAAGTTGACGTCATCCAACTCCTTTTCTTCTGGCCTGGTTGCAACTGTAGGTAGCTTATTCTTGCCTGAGCCTTCGGCCATTGCAAGTGAGCGAAGGCAGCGGTGGTTGCTTGTATCCCAATTGGGCTAGGAGAGGACATGGTGTAAACCACCTCACATTGCACACTATATTGTGCGCGTGAAGGTCCATCACCAACTTGACGAGATGAATTAATTGGGCAGTGGATGATACGAGAGACGCCCCACGCCATTGTCACTGGATGAAATATGGGCAGCCTTGGAAGAGGAACTACCGTGCAGGGTGTTGGCCCTATAATGCTTCGCATGCTTGGTCTGCTAGTCCTATGAAGCCTAATGGATTGAGACCGTCCCGCAAGAAGGCAAAGGTCTCTAAAGAAAAAACTTCCTCTAAGGAAAAGGCTATTTGCGAGCAGGGTGTACATGACGTCAACCCGACTAAGGAGTATGTGGGTGAGGTTGCTGTTGCTGATGTTGAGGATGTTGTGTTAACTTGGTCTCTATGGAGGAGGTTGATATTGACAACGGCGAGATGGGAGCGAATGCTTCTTCTTCTTCCATGGATCTCCATATTGGGGATATCGAGTGGAGCTCATCGGCGCTAGGTAGTGGGCAGTCATCTTCATCTAGTGGGTCATCCTCTATTTCTCAAGGGGGATTTTGATTTGGGCGGATGCTTAGGAGATGGAACGGAGACAGCTAGATCTCAAGATGAGGCTAGGGAGGCAAACGCTGTGGCATCTCGAGTGCTTTTGTGGGATGACTAGGAACCCTATTCCACTCGACCAATGTCTCGATCGTCCTAGCACCGCAGGTCTTCGGAGGTGTGCTTGTTGTCACAGGAGGAGCATGCCGACTCATCCCTGCCCTCACCATGTGAAAATCCAGAAGCCACAGGCTTGTTGTGGATGGGTGCCATGCCTGCCATAAGAAAGAAATGCCTATGAGCAAGAAAGGATCTATCACCTATGAGTAGTACAAGCTAGGCTAACTTGGGAGATTGAACTTGCCTTGTACTTAGGAAGGTCTCGCGACACTAGCTGCGGGTCAAAAATCAAAAGGCAAAAAGGCACGAGCACTGGTGGTGAACTTGTGGGTGTTGCCTGTACTTATAGGCATAGGGCCATCTTGTCGGATATCTAGATGAGATCAACAACTTGTCGTAGAAAGCGCAGGCTGCTCTGGTTTGTTATGCCGTGTGTTTAGGAGATGGCCATGCATCTTGCACCAACTCGAGTTTATCCTCCATGGTTCCCGCATATATTCTACAAGGAACGGTAAAGAAAAAGCTAAGTGGCTGCACGCAATAAAGATTAGATGCGCCAAAATCCTTCTAGACATCTTCTACATCAAGTCAATATTGAATTTGCTTCGCACTTCAATCCTGACTTGGTGAGGGGCATTTGTTCGATGTGATTTTGTACATGTTTTCTAAATTGTCGATATTTATCTATATATGTATACAGTTTATAAGAAACAAACAATACAAGGGCCAAGTCAAGAACCTAAAGGGTGGTGAGGGGCTACTGGCCGAGGAGGCAAAGGTCAAGATTTAGGATGACCGGCCAAACATCTAGGTGATCCTTGTGCCTTTCGGCTTCGCCTTGACCGATGACTTCAACACCAAGCACGTCCGTGTCTTCTTCAAGAAGGCCGACAATGAGGCAGAGGTCCCCAAGATAGGCTAGGGCCAATAATCCGTGCTGTTACCTTAGTTGTATCCAATCGAAGCTAATTTCAATTGTATGCGAAGATTATGGGCCTCTTGCTTCATGGCCTAAGGCAGATAGTCCTAAAATAGGGCACGTAACTACCTGAGGACACTACATTGGTCCAGTAGGCATGTCCCCCGCATGTCTGAATAGCATGCCTATGGGTGTGTTTGGTTGGGTGCCGAACCCCTGGCCTGGTTCTCAGGAGCCAAGATGGGCTTGTTTGGTTGGCTGTAGGTGGGTTGTAGTATGGTTTTAGGAGGCCATTCATACACCCCTGGCCTGGCTATGATAGAACGCGAGCGCTAGGCATTTTTCTAGAGCTTGGCTTGTTCAGCTTGTGTGGAAAGTTCCCTCACCGCGTACCCTCGCCTTGGTGACTTCTCTATGATGTTGTCTCCATTCACAAGCATCGAGGACGATGGAGATTCGAGTGGCACCGTTGCTCGTGGTATGGAGCCACGATCACGGCGGTGGCATCCGTGATGCTGACAGCCCGCTAGAGCTTCGCAAAGACGACCATGCCACCCATCTTCATCCACAACCACCGTCGTCGAGCCCCCATCGTCCTACACCCTCCGAGCATGACACCACCGCCATGTAGCCACCATGCACAGGACAGGTTTGACCAGGTCACGCCATGCCTCGACAAATGTCGGTGTTTCTGGCCCGACCACGTCACCGCTTGCCCTAATGTTGAGGCACTGTCATTGCGTTGTCAAGCCACTGCTGACGATCACCATGGGCTCCTACTCCACCCTACTAAGCCGAGCCTAGGAGGACGACAATGCTAGTGGGCTCCTTCCAGATATCTGGCATGCTCACCCTGCTGTTGGCCACCGCGCTCGCCCTGCTCTGTTGTGCCTGCCATGGTGCAAGTGTGCTCGTTGTGCTCCCCCTGTTGTTGCCGTGTGCTTCTGCCCATTGCTCGCCCTGCTACTGTCGTGTGCTGCTGCTCGCCTAGGATGCCTACTAGATGTTTGACCAAATCCCTCAAAGGGGGTACACTACTACACTCGCACCTTTCACAGCCACATTGTAACCCACATCGTAGTCCAATTTTGGCCTTGGCAGTAAGATGTGGGCAGTGATACTCGTAGCCACCACCATCGGTATCTGAGACTGACTGAGGTGTACACTACACCATCATATTGGCTTATCATCCATTTGTGATAAAGTCCTTACTTCCGTCGCATTGGAGCATGACCCGCGTGTGGGAGTATGCACCAACATCACCGCATGGCTTATGCTCTGTCCGTGATCAGATGCTTATTCCATCGCATCGGAGTGTGACCCACCTGTGCCAAGGCAAACATCACTGTCGCTTCAGCATATGAACCGTTTGATCATAGGGCATGGTCACCGTCGCGCTGCAATATGATCCGTCTGTGATGATCCTGTAGTTGGTGTCGTGTTACTAATGATTCAGTGGTGATGGCCGTCTGCTTCACCAAAGGCGAGTGGTACGGCGGTGACAAAACAACCAACGACCCTTACATCCGACGGTGACAGAATTGAGTTTTTATAATGTATTTGCTAATTCAGCTAGGCCTTAATAACTTACTGAACACACACCATATAGATATAATCATTACACATCATTCATCATGTCCAGAATGAAGAGTACTTGTTATAATAACAATGCTCAACACTAGCAAACAACTATGTCAACTGATGAATTAACACAAGCGGTATATAGATAGCATAATAAAGGTTCTGCTCCCTATAGACTTACATAACTAAAATGAGGTAGATGTCATCCACTCCTTCAGATTGGCACTCCTTGATCAGTTTGGCAGCCAATGCAGCATAGAACCCCTCTTCTTCCTCCCATAGCAGAATTAATAATATTCAACATACCATTGGTTTAGTTACCAAGCCAAAATTAGACTATATATAGATTCAAAATAACTCTCTACCTGAACAAAGACATGTCCTAACAATAAAATACATCATATGCACCTTTACTGCTCTGCTAATGACTCCATGAATAAGGGAACATAAGACAGATAGTGAGGTCTGTTAAAATAAATACTCAAGTACTTTTAGGATAGTAGACGACCCGGGCTAAGAGGACATGAACTTTGCTCATGTCATATGCCACCAATGTTCTATCCTCTCCAACAAGGAATATCAAATTCCATTCTAGGTGAACTGCAATCATTCTGCAGTCTGCATTGGCAGCCTCAGAACCAAGTCCAATATTGTTCGGTCCAAATAGCTGCAGCGTGTTCACTTGATACTTCAATGTCCATTTACTAGTGCCATAGTCTTTAAGGATCCATATTGAAAGGTCAGACATATTGAAAATATCAGCAGTACATAGACATAACTGACCCTGATCTCCATGAATGGACATTGCAGGACCTGGTGGCCTAAGAATTTTTCTCCATGTCTTTTCCTCCATATCAACAACAACTATGTGGGACACCTCCAATGTGTGCATAAAACCTTTAAGAAACACAGTTTCTGAAAATTTGTATACTAGAATATCCTCTCCCCATTCAGATTCTTTACACATCCATGCTCCAGAACTAACAACTAACACCCTAGGCGACCTTACCCATAGTTCTACCACATGGAAGTGCGAGGAGATTATGGGATCGAACCCCAAGCGACCTGAACCTAACAAAGGTTGCTATGCAGTACATAGTGAAGCCCAATGCACCAGTAGAGGAAGAGGTCTCTGCAGTAATTTGAGATGACTAAATCCTGAATGGGGAAGGACAAGATAAAAAAGGAGGGGTATTAATCGGTGAAGCTGGTGAATCGGCATTTGCCTTTCCAGTTGCCATACATGAATCCGACGATAAACTAGGGCAGCTACTTACGGTGCTCGGATTCGAAGATGAGGCGGTACTAGGAGCGACACACACTTGCAGCTGCACAAGGTACGGGCGATGAGGCGACAAAGGATAAGGACCAAGGCATCGTCTATGAGGATGTCTACTTTGTTCCTCTTATTGGTGGCCTCCTCCATCTTGACTAGAATGTGGTGGAGCAGAGCCAGCGATGGAAGTGGCAGCGCTATCGCCTGAATCAGAGTAGAAGCACCTGCAGGGCTGTGCTCGTGAGCTCCTTAATGATCAAATGGAAGCTTGATTCATATTTAGATGAGATAAGAGGGGAATAAAAAGCCAAGAAACATAGATAAGGGAAGTGTGAGAAAGCATTACCTTTGCCCTTGGATCTCGTGGCAGTGAGCTCGAGCGGCCACAGCGGTGATGAGTACCAGCCTGATCACCAGTGGATCTGTGTGGGCGTGCCGGTGAGGCGTACCGGCGCGGAGCACTATCTTGTCAGCGGTGAGTGGCAGCTTACGTGCCGATGAGTAGGTGAGCGATAGCAGCACTTGAGGAGGAGACGGATAGGGTGGCAGTTGGGTGGGTAGCGATTTTTGTTAGCTAACTACAAACGCGCCAAAAATTCTAAAAACATGCGGGAGTCTCGCGCTGGCTTGCGAATTTTGACGATATTGGTGGTGAAGGCTACCAACGGTGGTGACTGGGTCATAAGAAGATGGTACGCAACACCTAATGACAGGCGTGTTAATAGAAAATTGAACGTTAGAAAGGAACAGAATATTATGAACATTATTTTTATAGGTTACAGCAAGAAGATGTTATTCCCTCTGTAAAACATGCAACTACGGGTTACGTGCCGGCAAAATAGTTTACGTTTGACTAACTTTCAAGTGAATACTACTCACATTTATGACTTTAAATTAATTTATTAAGAAAATACATTTCGTAATGAATCTAATGGTATTTATCTGATATCATAAATATTGATATTTTTTATCTATAATTAATCGAACTTGAGATACTAAACCATGACACTATGCTAGAATTGCATGTTTTCCTGGATAGAGGGAGTAGCATCGAACGGTGAATAGTGGCGGTGATACAATTTTTTTTTCAACACCGCTTATATCCTACGGTGACATAATTGTACAATGTAATTCAGCTAGGTCTTAGTAGCTTACCAAACACACAGCGTACGTTTTACAATAACAATGGATGCTAACATGACAAAGTTTATTAGCTGATGTTGCATAATAAAGGTACTGATCTCTACAATAACAATTGACGCGATTACAAAGCCGCACCATACGGCAGTTTGCACATACAAACCAACACCCCACCAGCATCACAGTGAGATAACGGTGTTCAAAATCAACAAAACACATTTTTTTCTCGATTAACTCTATACACTTTTCATTCACCAGGCGTACAATAATAAGTATCTATCAACAACTATAGTTATGACGACAAAAACCTTGGCCCTATTCTTCAGCACTACTTGAGCAGTATTACTTTTCAGTGAACAAACAATATTTTTCTCTCACAACAAATCGACATAAGTATCGGCATAAGCTAAATTTAAGCTATGATCGCAGGTTTATCCCCACGCTGAGCGATGGACATCTCATGAAGCGTAGAAGCTGGACGAAGGTGTAACTAACCTTCACTGCGCATTTGAATTTTCGCCATGAGCAGGGACAACGCCTGGAAGAAGCATTGGGAAGAACCACCTCACGGAACTCCCTCGAACATCTGAGAGGATGAGGAACCCCGCGAGGAGCCATGCCCGCACCGTCTTCGTCAATGTCAGGGAGGAACACATGCCACGACGTCAAGAGATCCCAGGTCGAGATCTATGGGCTCAAAAGGTCTCCCACACGCCGACCATCAACGAGCCTAGCCGTCGTGTCGTTGGAGACCCCGACCACCAAAGATGGTATTGTTCTTCCTCATCTCTTCGCAAAACTTCCTCTAACACCCAAGACGAACGGCCACCAGTAGGCCGCTGCAGAACCCGATCTTGAAAGCCTTCTCCCAGCAACGGTAGAGCCACCAAAGTATGCCATGAACCATGGTGGATGATAGGAGTTGTCGCTCTCTCAGTCAGTGCAATGCTAAGGGATGTGGAGGGAGGGGAAGGGATGGGAGGGAGGGGCGAGAGACTCAATGCACCAAGACCTGGCTTAAATAGACTACCCTTGAAGATGCATCTAGACTCAGTGCAGTTAAGATGCGTGATCTAGGGAGCACAGATCAGGAAAGACAAGGTATACAACGGTTCCCAGCTTACTAAGTGGTGGGGACGGTGTTGAAAGTTGGGATGACATTCAACACTCACGCACGCTTCCCTGAGTTTTGGGCTTCCTGTGCATCTTCCCAGATTTTGGTGTGAACACATTCCCCCAAATTTTTAAATAAATTTTCGTGTGACTCGGCTATTTTGAGCCGATGAGACTTGGCTATCAAGTATTGACCTAAATTAAATACTTCGGTTGTAGTTCTTTATGTATTTTTCAGTGAGGTCTATGCGATAATAGATCCGTACCATACGACGGTTTGCACATACAAAGCAACAGATCCTCCGAGGTATAAAGATTATAGAATCTAAAGTACAACGCATCACATCACAAAACTTCACCCTTAGTGAGGTTCTACCTTCCATCTTGCAACCATCATAGTCAAGGAATGTGATCTGCTTCTTGACCGTAAGAGCTACAAGACAGAATATAAAGCACCCAATCTTGAAGAACGAGCACCTCGCAAACTTGAAGCACCCCCAATTGAGTATGGAGTTCCTGAATAGGAGAGAACTAGATGATTATAGGTCTTCTATTAACACAAGATCTGCAATCATCAAGGTTAAGCTCCTGCTCAGCGGCAACACCTCTCCAAGGATGGAGAAGGAGCACCTCGCAAAACTTACACCTACATCTCAGTGGGGTTCTTTATATTCTATAACCTTGCTGCCTCTTAGCGTCGAGGGATGCAGATCTACATCTCGATGCTAAAGGGAAGCAAGGTTATGGAATCTAAAGCACCCAATCTTGAAGGCCTTCTCCAAACACCCGGTGAGGTGCTTTATCTCCATCTTGCACCTCTCGTGTCCTAGGATGAAGACAAAGCACTTCTTGGCGATGAGGAAAGATACAGTAGTGCTCACGATTGTGTGGATTCAAGAGTGTGTGGATTGAGCCCAAGAGGTGCATCCAAACCCTGGTTAAATAGGCCAACCTTGGAGACAGAGAAGTGCAAGTAGTTGGGAAATAACTCACGCTCACTTTATCGCCGGAAGACCAAACAGTCATGGAGGGCCGGCAGCCATAACACATATCCTAGTCGACTCGGCTTTTTATATGTTTGAGAAAATACCACTGTCGCGTCTATTGTTAACCCGTCGGTGGTAGAAGTTTGAACTATCAGTTTCCTTTCTGAAGAGGCCTTGCTATCGGTCCAACCGTTGGTGGAAGCATAACACAAATGCTTCTATTGCTACGGCAGTGAAAGTGGCAATAGTGATAAGTCAATTTGTAGTAGTGGTAAACTTACCAATTCGGAGAAGAGGTGACTATATTAAAACAAACCAGGCAACCAAACACGTCGTGGAGCTAGCCAGACTTAGATAGTACAGACAACCAAACAACTAGGCGTTGGCTTGGTGAAAGCAAGCTAAGGTTGCTCAGGCTTGAATTCTAGTCAAGCTAGAAGTTAGATAGGAAACCAAACACACCCTATATTTTACATTATCTAGCAATTTTGAAAAGACAGGTAGCACACGACAGCTGGCATGGCCCACGTAAAGAGGTCAACCCACCAAAAATGACCCAAAGACCATTCATACTCCACACGTGGGTTTAGGATTTAGGGTCTAGGAAAGCTACTGCTGCAGCACTAGTGGCTTTTCTCTGCAACCGAACACGACTCCACGCACAGAGAACAATTGGAGCATTGCCACATGTTGAAGCTACATTGGATGGACGACGAACGCAGATGACTCTCTGGACGCCAATGCTCCTAGAGTTATGGATTTTAATACTAAAGGTAAAGACTTTATGATAGCTGGCCATGTGTTTGTGGCACCGCACTGACGCACCGCACCGCACCAACACCTGTGAACGCCGGGGAGGACCCACTTTGTAAGAGAAAAGGGACGCTTGCCTGTTCATTTCTCCTCCCCATCTCTCTCCTCCTCTTCTCGGCTCTCTCTCTAGGTCTTCTCTTTGGTTCTGTGGGCCATTCAAAGCAGGCTCTAGTGGATCCACTCCAATCCCAGGCGGAAAGGTGGATGGCAGTACACGAAGGTCAAAACAAGAATTATTTAGTTGGCTCGTGCTTTTGAAGAATTTGTCAATAAAAAAAACCGCAAAATATTACTACGGTAGGGGCGGTTCCATTTATGCTGTGCTATGAAAAAGTTCTATCTAACGTAGAGAGTAAAAAAAATCAGAGCCGTAGAACGGTCTAGCCACCACTGAAACACATAGGCCAGACAAAGAGATGGACTCGTGAAAATAAAAAAATGGAGCCGCAGAATGGTCCGGCCACCACAGAAACACACAAACCGTACAATGTTGTACGGCCGAACTAGCATTTTCAGGAGCTGTTGTTGTTAGACTATCCGCACTCATGGACCTCTATATTCATCCTCTATACTTCCTAGTCAGCAAGATTCTTTTCTCTATACTTAATTTTTCCGCACTCATCCATCCTCTATATCATCCTCTATCCACTCTATCCACTGTGGAACCCACTTGTCACTTTATCTAAATATATCCATGTGTGATCTAGTTTTGAAGAATTTATTGAAATGAATTTAATGGTGCAATCGAAATTTAATTTGGATTTTTGGTTTATGAGTTATAGCATTTTTTCTCTTTGTTTAGCTAGTGGGGTCCGCCACTGTAGAGTACAGTATAGAGTAAGCACTGTACTACTCTAAATATAGAGTGAGAGAAAGGATAGAGTATCGTTTTAGAGTATCCAGTGCAGCAATTTTTACTCTATATTCATACTCTAAAGCTTTAGAGTATCATTTTAGAGTACCCGCTGCAGGCAGTCTTAGAAACCGCCTCTAAAAATATTTCTGTCCCTCTACACACGTTTTAGGTTATCCTCTGTTCATGAGACAGAAATATTTTTAGAGGCGGTTGCTAACGACAACCGCTCCTAAAATGCTAGTCCGGCCGCACTACCATTCATGTTGTTATATTTAGGGGTGGTTATCCTTACAGAACCCTCTCTAGAATTGATTTTGGAAGTTACCCACGTGTTCCATGCGCACAGTCAACTTCTCTTCTTTACCCCTGCACGTGCGCACGATTACAAGAGTTTCCGACAACTGCCGCATTTGGCGCGACCGAGAGCGATGCTTTGCCAGCGGCAAGGAGGCAGCGCCGGCAACGTGGACTCCTCTTTCCCTTTCCTGGTTCTGGTAAGTAGACTACTCTTTCCCTGATCCAGATTATTACCAGCAAGTTAAGACATGAATGGTAGTATTTTTTCACTGATTTTGTGTATTCATCTTGGACAAAATCGTGCACGTGCATAGGCTATGATAGTGAAACTAGCACGTGACAAATCGTGCACGTGCACAGTCTTGGACAAAATAAATAATATTTTTACAAAAATGTTGTGTATTTTGGGATGGCCTGAGTAGCCCAAGAATATCATGTATTGGTCACGATAAATTCATTGTTGATTAGAAGAAATTATCGTTTTTCCGTTAACATAAATTCAGGAGAAGAGATGCCCGGACAACTGTCTCCCCTGGATCTTGGCTACATATATGACGATGGATTGTATCTAATGTTGTTGTATGCAGAGCACCCATATCCAAGCATAGTAAGCAACATAGTTTCAATAAAATAATATGTTTTGAAGACACCTATACATATATCTTTTTCCTGATATATATGATTCTTGAATGTACTATAGACAATTCGATCGCTTCAATGGTTCGAAGAGACACTCTCAAAGTTTGGTGTTGATGAGATCAATGTTGAGAGATTCCCTACTATATAGGGTGGCTAGCAATGTCGAATTACCTTTTTTATCGAAGCTAGGTGGGGTGACCAAGGTTACCGTGTAGAAATCAGTGAGACAGGCATAAACCAACCCTACCAGGTTACTGCAGAAAAATATGTTGTGTTGGAATGTTTAAGGGCGCTTGCGAATGTTGGGTATAATATTCCTTCTTTCTCCTCCATGTTGCTAAGAGCTTTGGATGAGGGTGTCCTTCATGATGTGGCAGGTCTTTGTGCAACAGTTGCTCAATAGAACCGATATGATGTGGTAAGCTCGAGGTGAATCTCATCACAAGTTTTTGTACATTACATCAACATGCATCCATAGTGAACCTTGGAAAAATTTCGTGAAGTTTGGAAACAAAAAATCACATGAAATGATAAGTTACATTATTGCTTAAATTGCTTCATTAAGAAAATGGAAACTTGTGATGTCAATCAAACCTTGCAACTTTGCTCAAACAACTCCAAATTGGTTCTACAACAAAAGTTATGAAGGGTTCATATTGAGCAAATGTCAAGAAAATGCTTCAATGGCCTGAAAATGATAATTTAGGCTTTATCGGATGCTGCTTTGACCAAGATAAAACAATGATTTCAGCATCAGTGGTGAAGTTTGACCTTTAATAAAAGTTGAACTTTGAGTGGAGTACAACAAACTTTATTTTTGTACCAAGCCCTGATTCAACTCCGAAGTGGCTAAAATAGTGGTCTCAAAATCGAATGCAGTGTTGTTTTGCCTCTCCAAAAATCGGCTTAAGTCTAGGAACTGAAATTTCAGTTTCAGGTTAACTTATTTGGAGCTCTGTATCTCCCAAACCTGGCCGAACTAGTTCATGAACCTTTAATAGAAGTTGTAGTACTCACTTAGCTCTATAACTTGTGTTACTGTGGTTTTTGCTGAAACTGGCAGGATTAGGGAGTAAAGGGAAAAAAATGCAGTTTCAGTCAGTCTAAAACTGAACTGCAGAATTCCCTTTTGGGGTGCCCTTTTTTGGAGCTCCATATCTTCCAATCTAGTCTGAGTTAGCTCTTGATCCTTAAATCAATGTTTCCCCCCACGAAGATCTACAACTTTGCCTCTTGCGCCATGATCAGAAGCCAACTGGATTGGGAGTTAGAGGAGGACAGAGATAGTGTTTCATGGTGTATTTTTGTAGTGGTATTAGTTGTTCTTGACAGAGTTTGAAACGTCTAGTGTCGTGGCCGACCGGCCGCAGAGCTTCGCTGCCGTGTGGCCTCGCGCGCTTGCTGCATGTGCACCACCTCGCCCCTGCTCGAGTAAAAGGGAAAGCCCGGCGCGCTCTGCTTCATATCTCTTTTCTTCCTTGTGCTTGCCACAGCCATGGCTGCCCAAGCTGAGCTCTGCAGCGCCGTGTCCAACGGCTTGTGCTCGCCTCGGTCCATCTGGAAGCGCGCCCCAGCACTCCCACAACTGCAGCATGCGCCTACCATCCACTTCCTCCGTTGCAGCGCTGCCGAACCTGGCTGCCGCCTTGCCGTCACACTGTCGCTCGTGGCCATGCCGCCGGTGGCCAGCTTAGGCCGAGCCAGTGCTGGCCGTGGGCGCGGCCTGTTTCTGCTAGGCCCAGCCACTCCTCCACCGCTATCAGCCATCAGTCGGCCCTCCTCGACGTCCTCCGTTCCGTTCCCTGCTCCTGTGTTGATCTGAGCAAGACAAGGGAGCAAAAATGAGAATAGAAACTCTTGTTGGGTCCAGTTGTGAAATCCGTGACTCATATGAATAGTGCTAACAAGGACCTTTTCGTTGGAGTTTGTTTTGTGAAAAGTGTAGGGTCCCCAATGCAAGATCTGTTTGTCTTTATCTTTTTCTTTATGCATTAATTTAGCTAAATCTTTGGAAATGCATAGTAAATCATAGAAAAATTGTAAAATAGCAAATGAAGATGTTTTGGAAGCCTTGTAAGTAGATCTACACAGTAGAGTCATAATATGATAGGTGTTAGTAGAAAGTTTCAGCTGTTTTTATTTATTCTTGTAAAATGCTTTTAAAAATCCTTTTAGGTTTGTCAAATGCATATCTCGAGGTAGGAATGTCCTAAAAATATGATTCTAGTTTTGTTAATCTTGTTTTGCCATGTTCTAGCTAAGAAAAATATTACATATATTGTTTGTATACTTTTTTATGATGTTTTGATTTAATCATGATTAATGGTTAATTCTAGTTTGCTTTGCTTGCTATGATCTTATCTACTGTTGTACTGCTCCAAATGACCTAAAAATTTTATGCTAGCATACTTGTGGCATGTGTGAGTTCTGGTTAAAATTCCATAAATTTTGGATACAATATGTCTGAGTTATTGATTTAACTTGATTAATGCTTGATAAATGGTTTTAAATGGTTTATAAATAATTTATATATGCAAAAATGTGAAATGTGGTTCCTTTGCCTTTGCATGGTGATATTGTGGCCGGAGAAACCCTAACATGGCTATGTGCTTATAGAAAATGATGATCTTTAGATTCATCTTGCCCTTACACGTTTTCTTGCAGTAGCAAATTATCTTTTTCATAGTAATTAAATTATAAAACCTGAGCATGTGAGATTTATGCAGTAGCCATGTTTTGATAACATCTACTACTCATAAAAGTCTCAGCCCCAAACTAGTTGTTCTCATATATCACTAAAATAATATATATGTTTATTAGGAGTAAGGATCAATAGAAGCATAATGGTAGATAAAGCTTGTAAATGTAATTGGTGATGCTTTGAGTGCTCGGTGTTTCAATAAAGTGTTGTTAAGTATGTTAGTGGTGATTGAAGTTATTTGAATGGCTCATGTGAGTATGCTCTTTGTTAGCAAAATAAGTGAAACATCGAATTGTTATATTCTAAAATGGTTGCATGTACAATTTTAGATGTGCAATTAGTTTCGTGATGCAAATAATGTTTCCTATGAATGTGGTGAATACCAACGTTATAGCTAACTTCATGATCTAGCTTGTATTAAATTTTCATGACCATAGACCTGATAACTTGGGAGTTATGAAATTAACAAATGCTCTATCCTGTTCTGCATGTCCTTTGAACAGATCTGAATGATTGGTTTGTTTGACCTGTGTACATATGGAATCATTCTTGGTGATAATAGAAGAAATGTAGTACTTTTGTTAAACTTTCCAAAATGTCTAAAGGCACTACTTTTGCAGGTCTATAAGTCTAGGTATAGCTGTTCAAAGTGTAATGAGAGAATCTATCTAAATTTGGACAGAGATGTCTTCTTTGTGTTGTTTGGCCTTGTTGCCTATGAAATCAACTTAAGATCATAATAAGAAAGTTATAGATAACTTAATAAGCTTTACATAAAGTTAAGTATCATATTTATTGGATCACTAGAACTCCAATTATGTATTTCTAAAATTCATGTCAATTTTCTATCCATATTTATGCAGACCTAGAACATTAGCATGTTTGACCTCATTAGCTTTGGAATTAGCTTTTGGTGTTTATAACAAAGTTGTAGATAATTTTATTAGCTTTCCAGAAAGTTTAGGATCACCTATATTGGATGCCTCTTTCACCCTTTAAAATTGCTAATAACTCCAAATGACCCAAATCAATTTTGAGCACTTGAGTTAGCTTTTTCCCAATGACTTTTTTCAGGGTTTTCTCATGCACCTCACCACGTAACTAAGCGTAATGCATATGCAAATGAAACTCACACTTAGTGGTACTAGATAACTGTTCCAACTAAAAGATTTCCCCTCTTTATAGTACGACTATCTATTCTAAATCTGGTCTATTTCTTCTCTATTCAACCTTAGACCAGTGAAATGAATGCCCTACAAATATACCTTTGTCTTGCACATTCCATTCCATCTCCTCCAATGTTGATGCCACACAAGCACCAACCATATCACCAACCAAATGATATAATCAATTTCATATCATTATGTGACCTCGTTGGTTCATCGATCGCAACCTTGCTTGCTCTTCACCATTGCCCTTGTCCATCAGCGCCAAGTACTTTGCTCAACCTTCTCCGCCACGTGTGGTCCATTGCTCCAAAATCTTCAACTTGTTCTTCACACTTGCAACCGGTCCATCGACGCTAAGCCTTGTCTTGATCTCTCCATCTAGTCACATGACTCTATGTCATGTCATATATGCAATAAGCTCGTTCAACACATGTGTACTTGTGGACTAATTTCCTATGTATCTCACATAAACACATATTAGTCCACCTAGGTTGTTACTTAATTACCAAAACCAAACAAGGATCACTAGCGCAGAGGGGCAAGGAGACCCATGAGGTTATCCCCGAGGGAGTAGAGATAGAAGAGTATACTGAGGAGGAGATTGCGCGGATGGAGATGTCACTCGACACACTAGACTTCTCTGTTTGCACCAGACTCATGCGCACCATATGCAGTCTGTCGTTAGGGCCCTAAAACTCGAGGAGGTTCGACTAGTGCCGTAAGTGGCAGAAAGAGGAGCAGAAGTGAGCAGGAGAGAGGGCCTAGATTCCATCGCTTTACGAGATTTAGCTCAATGAAGTTACTAAACATTAGGGTCCTGCTCATCAAAAGACCGTCATCGCCATGATCATCTCATGCAGCATGAAGATTTTGCGTCACCATGCTGAGGGTAATGACAACCACAACACATATGAGTGGAAGCAGGCTAGCAAAAGGCAAGATGAAACTGTTGACACTCAAAAATGTTCCAAGAAGGTTTTAAGTATTATGAATGAGTTATAAACATCTTGGACATGGTGGAGGTCAAATGGTGTGACTAAACAGCGAGTGAGATGCGCGGAGAAGATGGTGAGCCGCGGCGTGACTAAACAGCTTAGCCAATTTTGCTAGCCTCTAGTTGGCTTAGCCAAATGTCTGAGTCGGCTAAGCCAACTTCCCCCTGATGTCGCTAGTGGGCTGCCTGAGCCCGTAAAAGTTGGCTTAGCCAACTCCCCCTGTTGGCTAAGCCGACTCTGCCTGGAAACCAAGGACACCTCCTAAAGTTGGTTTTTGGTATATTTTCAACGTGGAAAACTTCGAGAACACATCTTGAAGATGTTTTCTACTAGGATAAGACCACCCCCTCTATATATATGAGAGGATCACAGCCGATTGAGTTCCCATCTACCCAATCGACAAAACAACAACCAAAACTCCTATCTTACCCTAGTTTTCTCCTCTCAACCCTCTACCCTGCTGTTTGGCAATCCTCTCCACGAGATTTGTCGGTATCCTAGGTGGCCTTGCTGGTTCTAGGAGATCCTACACATGCTTCTCCCTGACGGATCCTTTCGGGAGTGGTTCGGGAGCTGTTTCGACCGAGAACAAGCTCTACATCGGCCCTATCAATCTCTAGATCGGTTAGGCCGGTTACGCTTTGTCTCTTGCTGCATTGCAGGTCTTGTGAGACCTCTTGGGTGTCCAAGGCCCTCGCTGGTGTGTTGGCTTGGAGCAATCTTCAACGTTAACATACTTTTTGGCGACTCCACTGGGGAACGCTAGACGAAAGATCAAGTTTTCCTCTAGCAACGTGGGAAGTAACGTTGAAGATACTAGGGATAGGACCCAAGTCCCTCATGAGGGCAACATCAACCATCCCATGAACATCAATGAGCTTCCTGAAGAACTGAAGCAACAAATGGAGGCCAAGTTCAACGCCGTTCTGAAGGCTTTTCTTCAGAGTTGCACTAAAGATCGGCGGAAAAAGGTCACTCAATTCAGGGAGCCAAATTTCAGCGAGTTGATCACTTTTATATCTTCTGCACCTGCTGCACCTGAGGTAAGATCTTCTGAACTTAAGTATGATGACATTGTCTATCCTTACCCTACACATGCCAATTATGCTACTATGATGGATGATCATAAGAAAGTAATATATAGTAATCTTCTCACTACTATAAACATGATCATGGCCCATTTTGATAAGTTAGAAGGAAAAACAACTGATGACAATCCATTGGGTGTTGATTCTTCTTCTAAAAATCCTGAATTTGGTATGCCTTTGAATTTTTATGACAATCAAGGTTTATATGCAGCAGCAAATAAAGGCAAATCGGTCTCTTTGGCAATTGAAATTGATAAGACCAGTTTAGCTGGAAGTGCTCCATCTAATCAAGTGGATGTCTATGGTCAAAACTCAGCTCAAAACACTCGAATCGATCAAAGACCAGCAACAAGTCGAGCTTCGGCGGGGCAAAACTTTCTCCCCAACCCGCCGAAGTCACCAAGCCAAGCCCCCATACTTGATGATACACCTATTGCACCTGTTGCTCCCTCTACCGATTTTAATGACACTTTGAATCGGTTTACGGTGGAATTATCTAAATCACTTGAAGAGAGTTTAGGTGTACAAATCAAGACTAGTAGGACTACTTACCGTAAGCCGTACCCTTCACACTTTGATTTTATGAAAGCACCTGATGGGTGGAAGGTACCTGATTTTAATAAATTTAGTAGTGATGATAGTAAATCAACCATGGAGCATATTAGTATGTTTCTTGCACAATTGGGTGAAGCTAGTGCTTATGATTTTATGAAAGTTCACAATTTTTCATTGTACCTTACTGGCACAACTTTTGCATGGTTTACTTCATTACCAGCTTGCTCTATTGGTTCATGGGCTGAACTAGAAGAAAAGTTTCATTGTCTTTTTTATATCAGCATCCATGAAACTAGATTGTCTCATCTTGCATCAGTTCGTCAAGGTCGTGATGAGTCTGTTCTTGATTTTGTTAAGCGATTTAGAGAAACTAAGAACCGATGCTTTCATTTAATGATTTCTGAAAGAGATCTAACTGACTTATGCTTTGCTGGTTTACGTCCTGGTATTAGGGATAAACTTGAACATTATGAGTTTGTGAATGTTAATCAACAATTGCAAAGGGCCATTTTAGCTGAATCGTACCTTAAAGAATCTCGTGAAACTTATAAGTCTAATCGTCATAATGTGCATGTTGTTGATGATCATTCTGATTGTTCTGATGATGATAATAAAAAAATTTGTCCCATTGAAATTAAATGGCCAGCAGAGAATAAGATGGTTACTTGTCCATCGCTCAAACCGATTCATAAGAATCGGGGTGAAGAGATGAAGTTTACTTTTGATTTCTCTAAATGTGACCGAATCTTTGATGAATTGTTGAAATTCGGTTATATTGAAATTAATTATACATTACCTTCAGCTAATGAGTTAAAAAGAATAGTTTATTGTAAATATCATAATTCTTTTTCTCATGCCACTAATGATTGCAATGTTTTTCGTCAGCAGGTCTAATCGGCCCTTAATGAGGGACGATTGAGTCTTTCTGATATGCAAGTTGATAAGGTCCCTTTTCTAATGCATGCAATTGAAGCAGGACCACCCGCTGTTTTGATTCATCTCGAGCAAGCCGATACAACTCAAGGCAAGAATGTGCTTATCGGCGAACTACGTGTAGCACCGAATGTCGAAATGAATTCGGGGCGCAAGGTGGTGCTAGAGAAGGATGATGAAGGCAAGAACAAATTAAAGATCACTGTTGGATCAATGTAGTATTTGAGAAGGCAGCGGTGGTATGAAACGGTGGTGCCACAGCAGAGGCCGGCTAGGCCGACTGGAGCAGTCAGCCAGGCCGACTCCATCCAGCAGCAAGCCCAGTCGGCTAAGCCGACTCAGGGTGTCGGCTTAGCTGACTTAGCCTCCCTCTCAGCCAAGTCGGCTAAGCCGGCCAGCAAAGAAGGAAAGAGCCTGCTTGGTCTAGTGCAAAAACCTTCCGTCTTTAGCCGATTGAACAATGGTCAATTGAGCTCTAGTGATGTGAATTAAGGTCAGATGATTACATTCAAGACTCCGGCTTCACAAGGTTCCGAAAGGGCACCAATGCAACAGGTCTACGTGCCTAAGAAGATTGAGGCTCCTGTTATTCCTCTACCAAGAGCTAGGCCTCAATCAGTCATCACAATAGGCTCTATGGAAGCTCCTTTCATTAACCATTATGGGCCGATTATAATTGAAGAAACCCCAGCGCAAAAGCAAGATGAAGTTCCTAAAGAAGTTGCTGGAGATGAGAAGAGAGAGTTCGTCGAAGGAGATCCCAAGTATCGCCAACCTGTGTGGTGTCCTCATGGGTTGAATAGAACCCAACGACGCAAGTTGCAGCGTGCCCGGCATAAGCAACAGAAGCGGGAGATGCTTGCCAAGATGGGGGGTGAAGTCCTAAACCTCGAGCACAATGAAAGCTCTCTGAAAGGTCAAGATGACATCGCTGCCACTAGCCAGTCGGCTAAGCCGACTCTTATGCTGAACCAGTCGGCTAAGCCGACTACCCCTGCTCCTGTCGGCCTGGATGTGCCAGAGTCGGCTAAGCCAACTCCCCTTGCTGATACTGTGCCAGATGCCCCAAAATCGGCCTGGCCGACTCCAGGGTCAGCTGAACCGATTCCTACTGTCCTAGTGGTCTCCGAGGTGTCCTTTGATGATTTTGCTTCTACTGTTGCTGCTATGGTTGGCATAGAGGTTCTTGAGGTTCTTGATGAGGAGATGGTTGACTAGGAAGCTACTCCAGAAAGAGGGGAGGTCAATGTAGTTGTTTTGTTCGCTGAGTACTACATTGTTGAAGACAATTCAGCCACAGCAGTGTTCAACTTCCCGATACAAGATGCCACATTTAAGAAGCTAGAATAGCCTGTCAATCATCTCAAGCCTTTGCATGTAAAGGGTCATATCAATGGTACTTTGGTCCATAACATGTTGGTGGATAATAGGGCAATTGTGAATGTGATACCATATGCACTGTATAAGAAGTTTGGTGGCACTGATGAGGAGCTGGTGAGGACCAATATGATGATCACTGGAGTTGGAGGATGTGCTCCTATTTTAGCTAGAGGGATTGCTAATATGGAACTCACTATTGGAAGCAAGACCCTAGCAACGACATTCTTCATTGCAGATGCGCAAGGTAGCTACAGTTTAATACTTGGGCGTGATTGGATCCATGATAATTGTTGCATACCATCTAGTATGCATCAATTTCTTATTCAATGGGTAGATGATGCCATGGAGATTGTGTATTCAGATTCATCGGCTGAAGTAGCTACAGCCATGCTCCCAAGCCTGGGGGGCATGATGCTATTGATTGCTTATCTGGTAGAGATCTTTCTAGCTATGAATTTATTAGTGTTACTAGGCAAGGTGGTTTTATTCCTGTATCTTTGAAGCCGATTGATAATCAGCTCAATATCATCATGTAATTATTTATTAATGGATATAAATATTGAATGGTTGAAACATCGTGTTGATCAGTATCAGGTTAAAAAGACCGATGCCTATGAACCAATTGATGATTTTGATGAGCTCGATAAGTTGGGCCGAGGATTTACGTCAGCCGACCCTTTGGAGCAGGTTGATATTGGGATGGCTCTATGCCCCGGCTGACGTTTATAAATCAAAACTTGGAAGCCGATTACAAATTTGAGCTAATCGCTTCTCAAGGAATATGTTTGAAAGCATCTAGGCCCCGAGAGTTGGTTTTGGCAATTGATGACAACGCATTATTACCATGACTAACGTGTATTTTGCAGAAACTTTGGTAAGTTAGGTCATGGGGTTGATAACTGCTTTGGGCACTATGGTATTCATGCCCCTTGATGGAAATCATTTCGGTTTTCAAAGGATTAACATCAAGATTAAGGATGGTTAGTTCCGGATGTCAAGGTGTTGAGTTACATTCGGAATAGTTGTTAGGATCTTCGCTTTTTCCTTTGGCCGTACTATAAAGGGGACGTGAGCGAGTAGCTTGACCTAGGTGAGTCTTTTGTTTAGGTGTGGTGCACACTTGTCAAACTTAGCACTAGGCAGCTCAAGAAAAGCTCAAAGTTCAGTTGGAAGCAACTTGGTTCAAGTTGCGTCGCGTTTCGGAGTTTTTAGAGCCGTTTTCCCTTGATCGGACGCGGTCTCTGGCTTGACCGGACGCGTCCGGTCAGTACTAACAGATACTGCAGTTCAGCGTTGTTAACCGGACGTGGTCCTTGCGAGGACCGGACGTGGTGTTCAGGCTGACACGTGTCACAGAAGGGAAAACAACTAATCGGACGCGACTGGGAAGTGATCGGCGCGTCCGGTCACGTTCCAGTAAGGTACTCTGATGATCGGACACGTCCGGTCATCACTGATCGGACGCGGTCATGCGTCAGGTCAAAGTACAGTAAGCTCCGTGCACGATCGAACGCGTCCGGTCACCCCTGATCGGTGCGTCCGGTCACTCAGCGAAGTGTTTCTGGTTTTCGACCGTTACGATCGACCGGCGCGTCCGGTCAACGCGTATTTTGCTGAGTTGGCAGGTAACGGTTGGATTTAACTGTGGGGTGTATAAATACATCCCCTCCACCTCTTTTAGAGGTCTCTTGCTCATTTGTTCAGCTGAGAAACACCTTTGAAGTGCAAGGGAGTGCAAGAGCTCCAGTGAGGGTAGTGATTTGAGAATCAAAGTTTGAGAGTCCCTCACTAGTGACTAGGGAGTAGCAAGTGTGCATCCATCTTCTCATTAGGCTCGTTGTGGTCAAGTGACAGTTCTAGCTTGTTACTCTTGGTGATCGCCATCACCTAGACGGCTTGGTGGTGATTGGGAGTTTGGTGATCATCCGGCGGAACTTGTGGATGACCCAACTCATCTTGTGAGCGGTTTTGGGTGATTCACCACGACGGAGTGTCGAAGAATCAGCCCGTAGAGAGCACTTGATCCTTGCGCGGATCAAGGGGGAGCTACACCCTTGCGCGGGTGCTCCAACGAGGACTAGTGGGGAGTGGCGACTCTCCGATACCTCGGGAAAACATCACCGTGTTCCTTGCCCTTACTTTCAAGCATTTACTTTCTCGTATTACTTTCATTGCTTGGTTTACTTTCCTAGAATTGTCATGCTAGACTAGGATTGGAACTTAGGGTGTAAAACTTTTTACCGGTAGAATCACAAGGAACACAAGTAGGCACTAGGGGTGAACTTTGGCTTGTAGGATTTAATTCTTGCAATTAATTTTTAGAAAATCCCAATTCACCCCCCCTCTTGGGCATCTTGATCCTTTCAATTGGTATCGGAGCCGAGTTGCTCCTAAATTAGGCTTCACCGCCTAGAGCAAGATGTCTAACGGGGAAGGACCACCTCCCATCTTTGAGGGAGATGATTTTCCATATTGGAAAATCCGAATGGAGGCGTACCTCGAAGTCATAGATGTTGTGTGTCTTAGAGCCGCAACCCAAGGGCTTCCCGCTATCAAGGATCCCGCCAACCCAAATTGTCACGAGGAGAAGTACGACCGGTGGAATGCAAAGGCCAAAAATGCACTCTACCGGGGCTTAGGCAAGGATATCTTCAATCGTGTGCGTAATGCAAAAAACGCTCATGAATTGTAGGAAAATCTTTGTGCTCTCCATGAGGGAACTAAGAGTGAGCATGAGGAACGCTATCATATTGCTTTAAAGAAAATTAATTCTTTTGAGATGCTTCCTAAAGAAAGTGCTAATGACATGTACACTTGATTGAATGTTCTTGTAGAAGATCTCAATGCGCTTGGGCTCACCCAAATGAGTCAATCGGATGTTGCAAGGAGGATCTTGAGCGTTCTTCCCATTGCGAAGTATGGTCACATTGTCACCGTGCTTCATCAAAGTGATCTCTCCACCGCAACACCGACATAAGTATTGGGGAAGATCAATGCACATGAGATGTACATGCACATCACTCCGGAAGAGGGCTCACCATCTTCCAAGAAGAAGGACTTGGCCTTCAAAGCTAGCCATGACAAGAAGAAGAAGGGCCAAGCCATGATGGTGCAAGAAAGCTCAAGTGAAAGTGATATTGATGATGCATCACTTGCACTCATGGTGAGGAAGACCACCAAGATGCTAAAGAAGCTCAACAAGAGTGGCATCAAGTTTGATGGTAAGAAGAAGAAATTCTTCACAAGTAGCAAAAGGAAGCCAATATCTGAGATGGATTGTTACAATTGTGGAGAACTTGGCCACCTAGCTCATCAATGCCCTAGGCCTCCAAAAGACAAGTATAAGAACAAGAAGAAGGGCAAGAAAAATGATTCAAGCGATGATGAAGATGAGAAGAAGAAAAACAAGCCATACAAGAAGAAGCATGGCAAGAGAAAAGAGTTCTACAAGAAGAAGAAGGGAGGCAAAGCCTACATTGTTGGTGATTGGCTCACCGACATTGAATCATCATGTGAGTCCTCCGGTGATGAGAGCGATGATGAGAAAGAGAAGGTTGCCACATTTGTGATTGGGCCATCATCTTCACCGACATCTCCATCACCACCTTCACCGCCATCTTCACCATCATCGTCCACTACTCACCTATGCCTTATGGCCAAGGGTGAACGAAAGGTACAAAACAATGATAGTGATGATGATGATAGTGATAGTGATGATGAATATGATGCACCTTCTTATGATGAACTTGTAAAATTGTTGAACAAATACTCTAAAGTCATAAGAAGAACTAGAAATGAAAATGATGAGCTCCAAAATGAAAACGACTCACTCTCATCTAAGCTTGAAAGTGCACAAAAGGCTAGTGATGAGCTCAAAGATCAAAATGAAATTATGTCTTCTACTCTCAAGGAGCTCAAAACTTCTAACAAAGAGCTTAGAGATCAACATGATAAACTTGAGAAGAAGCATGATGAGCTCAACACTAGGCACAACTCTCTAAAAGACAAATATACTACATTGAAAATCAATTATGATAGTCTTGTTGTTGTTGCTAATGAGCTTTCTCTTGAGACACATAATGCTACTAACTAAGTTGTTAAGATTGATATAGCTACATCATGTGATGACTTCATTGAAAGCATTGAGCAAGGCTCTAGTGGAAAAGGCAAGAGTGTGGTTGAGTCCAATAACTATGATGATTATGCCAAGATCAAGAGTGAGAATGAGATGCTTATAAATGAGAACAAGAAGCTAAAAGGGTTGATGGCCCTTGAGAAGCAAGCTTCAAATGAGTCACTTATTGAAGAGAACAAAAAGCTCAAGTAAGAGAAAGAGCATCTCAAGACCGGCCTAAGCAAGTTCACAAGAGGCCAACATTTGCAAAGTGAGCTACTCATGAACACCGTCATGAAGATGGATAGAAGTGGCATTGGTTACTTGGCAAATCAAGAGAAGAAGGCTAAAGCTCAATAACAACAAAGCAAGTCAAAGCCCAAGCCAAAGAGATGTGTTGAGTGTGGACAAGAAGGCTATTTTGCTCATGAGTGCAAAACTCCACCACCACAACCCTTGCCCAAGCATGCTAGACCCTTTGCCTTCAATGCTCATTACATGCTTAGAAAAGATTCAAGTGGAAAGATGAAAGTTATGTTCTTGGGTCCCCCAAATAAGAATAGGCCTAAGAAAATATGGGTTGCCAAGTCACTAGTAGAGAAAGTTAAGGGTCCCTCTAAAGTTTAGGTCCCTAAACAAAAAGCTTGATCTCTTGTGTGTAGGTGAACTACAAGACTGGTGGATCTCATTAGGTTATTGATAGTGGTTGCACTCAACATATGACCGGTGATCCTCGTATGTTCACCTCACTTGAAGAGAATGGGGTATGTCAAGAGAAGATCACATTTGGAGATAATTCAAAGAGCAAAGTCAAGGGTATAGGCAAGATTGCAATATCAAATGATCACTCTCTCTCAAATGTGCTCTATGTTGCTTCATTGAGTTTCAACTTGCTATCCGTTGGGCAACTTTGTGACCTTGGCTACCAATGCTTGTTCACACCAAATGAAGTGGTAGTTTCAAAGATAGATGTAACACCCTAAAAATTTGAAGAGAAGAAAAATAGGAAAAATGTGATTTTTATATTTATTTTTGTGAAGCATGCAAATTTAGAATAAGAATAATTTTTATAAATTTAAAATCAAATATAAGGGTAGAAACATGATTGAGCATTCATGCTGCTGCATTTATAATTTTGTATTGAGTGGTTTAAATCAAATTCAAATTTGATTTGAAAATCATTTGAAAAATGAATTTGAAAAATTGGAAAAGGATTTCTTATTCTCTCTCTGCTCTCGGGCCGTTTCTTTTCACAGCCCAGCGCGCGCGGCCCACTCTTCCCTCTCTCCCGGCCGGCCTTCTCCTCCTGGGCCGAGCCCAAGTCAGCAGCCGCGGCCCGCTAAGCCAGCCGCCGCCCCGTTTTTCTTCCGAGTCGCCGACATGTGGGTCCCGCCTGTCAGCGTCTCCTTCTACCTTCCTTTCTTTTTCCTCCGGCTCTGCACCGCCTTCCCTCTCTTCCCCGATCCGAATCGCTTTCTCAATCTTCCTCTTTCCTTCTATAGCGGTGCTATCGGGGTATAAAAACGGAGCCGCGCCACCCCCCGCAACCCATCTTGCCTAGTTTTAGTTCCCGTGGTGGCCTAGGGTTAGCTCACCGCGAGTTCGAGTTCCACCGCCGCCTTGCTGAGCTAGCCGCCGCCCTCCGGTTGCTCTCTAGCTTCGTCCTCGCGTGGGGTAAGGTCGCGAGGATGCGCTCTCTCTTTTGGTGTTTTCGGTTTGGCGAATGGTGCTCGGGATGGTCGTCTTCACTAGCTCCGGCGAGCTCGGGCTCCACCCGGCCATGGCGCCGCCGCCAGGGTCACTGTGGCCGCCGGCCGTTCTTTTCCTCTCTCCTCCGATTCAATCTCGTCCGTCCAATTCGAATCCAACGGATGTAAATAGAAGATACCGTTTTGGCTGACGTTTTTGCTAAAGAGTCCCTGATGTTTTTGAGTTTATAACCCGCGGTCCAAAGCGTAATCTGGAAAATACATTTTTATTAAATGAAAACGTAATTCGTTTCGGAAAAAGAAAAATACGCTTTCTGATATTTATAGTTTTGCCATTCAATTTGTTTTAGTTGTAGAATCTTCGTTTTAACTCCGATTTGGTCCATTCAAATTGCGTTAGATTCATATTTGCGAGCTCTATGTAAATATACAACTGTACAGTAGGTTTGGATTAATTTATTTTCGAGTTTTAATTAAAGTATTTATTTTTCTATAGGAAATCTTTGGAAATTCATAACTTTGTCGTTTTAGCTCCGTTTTTCGTGATCTTCGCGTCTGTGTGATCCTAGCGAGTTGTAGATTCATTTTAAAAGACTTTTTTATCTTATTTTCTTACTGTTGGTGTATTGTTCTAATTATAGCCTTGTTTGTCTATGCATGATTGCCTCTGGATGTGTGTTGTTGATATTGGTTGATCGAGTATAGACGGTGAGCAATTCGTTGGAGATCAAGAGCCTTACTACGAGCAAGATCTTCAGGACCAGTTTGAGCAAGGCAAGTATAGCATGGGATTATCCTTGTTGTCCTATTCACCTTATGCAATTAATATCATTATGCATTTATTCCTTGTTAAGGATGACTTAGTGATTGATCCTATACCTTGGTACCTATTGTGATGCATTGAGTAGTATGGCTAGTGCTTAAACATGGACTATGATCATGTAATTTGATTAGAGGAATATGCAACAAACATTAAAAGATGATTTTGATTAATGTTTAAAGGGGATTAGAGCATCTGGGTTACTTTTGATGCTCTAATTGCTCTCCATAAGGACTCATCTATAAGCGACAATCCAGGATTTATAGTACAACTGTGGGGGCTATATGGCTCTGGCTTTAGTCATATAGAAGGACCTTTTCTAGCTTGTTAGAGGTAACCTTTTTGGCGTAAGAATGGCTTGATGAATCGGGTATAGTGCGGCCTCTGTCCTTATGTGTATAGGCTGCGGGTTATTGTGCCATTTGGAAGGGGGGCTCTACATCTGTTTGCCGAGTGAATCTAATGGCCCTAACTTGTTAGATGAACCTTCGAAAGACTTCATAGTGTTTACCCTGCCTGCTCACCTTGGTAGTGTTTTTGGAGTAATTAACCCGGGCATTTGGGTAACACGACCCACTGTGAATGTGTACAACCTCTGCAGAGTGTAAAACTGTTATAATAGCCGTGCTCACGGTCACGAGTGGCCTTGGACCCTTATGGAATAGTTGAATATTTGTTTATGGTTATGTTTTTGCTATTCATTAATCATTTCACATGGATCATATGTTTATTGTTTACATTGAGACCTTTTGATGCTATTGATATGCTAAAATCATGTTAATTAAAAGCTACATGCTGATAAACCAATGATTATGCCTTTTTGAGCCTCATGAACCCCATGTTACACTTGTTGAGTACGAGATGTACTTACGCTTGTTTATTTTCTTACTTGGATAAAAATCCCGGATGGGTAACAGATGGAGGTAATAGTGACTACTACGCCTACTTCCCTGAAGATTACTAGTCTTGCTGTCAACCAGTCAATGTACCTGTGACTGGAGCTACCACGAGAGATTTTTATTTATACTTCCGCTACATTTGTGTTAAGACTATGTGTTTAAATATCGTGATGTAATAACATTTGCGATGATACTTCTGTTATAATTTGTGAACTTATGTGTGATTGATCTCTGGGTGCACATAAGGGTATGCATTCCATTTTGTCGATAAATGGGTGTGAAAAATTGGTATCAGAGCTCTTGTTGACTGTAGGACGCAAGCCTAGCTAGAAATGGTCGATTTAGTATCATCTTTACACTAATTTTTTTTATGCTCACTATCTTGCTCTTGTTATTTGATAAATTTTTATGCTTCTTATGTCTCATTCTATTACGAAATTTTGCCTCTATTCTAACTTCATCTAAAAATTCTGTAGATTGCCCGTGACCGTAAGACTGCCCGCATCAGCTCTGGAGGATACTACCCACCTCGTGCCCTGCATGCAACTGAAGAGCCACAAGAGCCAGAACCTCAGGAACGGGAGCAGACCCCTGTAGCACCAGTCCAAGCACCAGCACCTCCCCAGGAAGAGCCTGAGCCTGAAGAAGATCCAGAAATCATCGAGATTGAAGATGGTGAGGAGGAAGCTAATAGAGGAGTACAACCCCCGCCTCCACCACATGAAGCTCCTGAAGATATGCCACCTCCTCCAATGGGGTGGACTGTGAGGATCTACCACAGGAATGGAGGGAATGCTGTCTCTCATCTTCGCCTGGTGGGGATGCTCACTGCTTACTTCGCTGATTGGCATCCAGCCGTGGAGTACGTCTGCTGGGAGTACACTCATCCACTGGAGGACACGTACTGGAAGGCAAGGGCAAGCATCTTTACACACAAGCAAGAAAAGGGGGCATATCAGCTGGACAGGATGTTCTCTCACGTGGGACATCGAGCTACTATAGAGGATAGCATTGAAGATGCTGCTTTTGAAGCATGTATGGGTCTCCGCTATCTTCGCTTTAACCTTATGAAGCATGACATTCATCGCTTCTTTCCTCGTGCACACCCCGAACTTGGATGGGCTATGACAGATCCAGTGCAGCTAGAGCCACTACCTCGGGTGATGGTGAACTTTGTCTATGATATGATGGACAGGAAGCTGCAGCTAGAAGAGATGGTGAGGGCACAAGGGAAGACTATCAAGAGGTGCCAAGAAACCATTGATGAGCTCCGAGCAAACCAAGGCATGCCCAAGATCTATGAGACATTAGAGCATGAGCCACTTCCTTAGGAAGTAGGAGTCCTTTATGTAATAAGAACGTTCTTAGTAACGTCAGTTGAGTCAGTTGAGTCTGTCATGTGGTTTGAACCTTGGTGTGCTAGTTGCGTTATTATTATGCTTATGTGTGAGTTGGATCTTTGTTTGAGTGTCGGGACTTGTAGGCATGTCTACAAGTTCCATTCTTAAGAATAATAAGTTTAATAGTCAAGGAATAATAGTTGGGTTTGATATTATCTCGTTTCTGTTCTTGCTGTTTTCTGGAGCAGTCTCCAATGTTTCTGCTATAGTTTAAAAACGGTTCGTGCAACATTTATGAAATTTTTATGAGAGAAACTAGAATCAAGCATCTTTCAAATGCCACTGGAATCACCTTTTTATCTGATCTGGTTCGAGAGATATAATTTTCACAAGTTAAAGTTTCTGCACAGTCTGGAATCTGGAACAGTTTCTGTTACGCCTTATTTTTCATAGACTTAACGACAGAATCTGGTCTTGAGGTCTGAATAGAAATTGTGGATAATTTCATAAGCTTTCCAACCATATAAAGCACGCCTCTTTTGGACTTCTGTATCGCGAGATATGATTGAAATACTGAACTGTCAATATTGCTACTCGTCCAGAAAACTTTCAGATCTCATTCTTAATCTTATAAGTGGTTGATAACCTGGAATTCTTAAAGTTTGCATGTTTATGGGTGGCAGATGGCCGGAAGAGGAAGAGGCAGAGGTCGTGGAAACATTCCCCCAAATCCACCACCACCACCACCACCAACTATCGAGCAGCTGTTGGCAGTACAAACACAGTTGATGCAACAACTAGTGCAGAATCAGCAAAATCAGCCAGTTGCTGGGGCTCAACCACGTGATAAGCGTGGTGAATTTTTGAAGGGTCGTCCCCCAGTGTTCACACATGCTGCTGATCCTTTAGAGGCCGATGATTGGCTTCGTACTGTGGAGAAACAACTCACTATTGCACAATGTGATGACCGACAGAAGGTGTTGTTCGCTTCTGGGCAACTTCAGGGAGAAGCTCAGGATTGGTGGGAGTCATATGAGTATGGTCGTCCTGCCAATGCTCCTGTAGTCACCTGGCAGGAGTTTAGAGAGAACTTCAGGGCTTACCATATACCTGAAGGAATGATAGAGTTGAAGGCGGAGGAATTCAGGAACCTGACCCAAGGGTCAATGACTGTAGCTGAGTACCGTGACAAGTTTGCTCAATTGTCACGATATGCTCCACATGAGGTGGCCAATGACAATGATAAGCAGCGCCGCTTCTTGAAGGGATTATATGATGGACTACAGTTGCAATTGATGTCCAATACTTACCCTAACTTTCAAACGCTTGTGAACCGCGCTATCGTGGTGGATAACAAGCGCAAGGAAATGGATGCAAAGAGGAAGAGGTTACAGGGACAAGCCTCCAATAGCAACACCCGTCCGCGTACTGGCTTTCAACAGAATACTCAGCAGAGGCCTCCTTCTGGACAGTGGAATCGTGGTCAGGCCCCATTCCGTAGACAGTTCCCGCAACGTCCCCCATTCCAGCCACAGAATAGCAACCAACGTCCACCGCAGCAGAATGGGAATCAAGCGCAGCGTCAGGGTCCTTCCAACAACACTCCTGCAAAGACTAGTGCTCCCAATACTCCCAACAGGTGTTTCCGATGTGGAAAAGAAGGTCACTTGTCTTACAATTGCCCGGAGAAGCCTAACCAGCAGACTCCCCAGAGACAGAGCAGCCACCAGAAGCCCGCACCTAACTCGGGAAGGGTGAATCACTTGTCCCAGGAAACTGCAGTGGAGGAGCCAGAAGTTATGCTTGGTACGTTCGATGTCCAATCTACTCCCGCCACTGTTCTTTTTGATTCTGGAGCATCACATTCTTTCATATCACAATCATTTATTAGAATACATAGAATCCATTTGTGTGCCATGAAGAACCCTATCTTAGTAAACTCACCCGGTGGAAGCATGCCAGCATCTTATCGCTGTCTTCCAATTAGTCTCAACTTAAGGGGGGTAGAGTTTACAGTTAGCCCTATAGTATTGAGAACAGCTGGGATTGATCTTATATTGGGAATGGATTGGATGATGCAACAACAAGCAGAGATTCAGTGTAAGGATAAATCAGTTGTGCTGACAACACCAAAGGGTGATAGAATTAGGGTTGAAGTAAAAGTGCAAAAACAAGAGACTGCTACAGTGAACCAGCTCAATGATGGTGCCAACCAGGAAGATCCAGTTGTGGAGGAGTTCCCAGATGTGTTTCCGGAGGAATTGCCAGGTATGCCACCAGACCGTGACATTGAATTTATTATTGAATTATTACCTGGAACTGCACCTATAGCTAAGCGTCCATATAGAATGGGAGTAAATGAATTAGAAGAACTTAAGAAACAAATTAAGGAGTTGCAGGATAAGAGTTTTATTCGTCCTAGTTCTTCACCATGGGGAGCACCAGTGATTTTTGTGGATAAGAAAGATGGAACTCAGAGGATGTGTGTAGATTATCGGTCTCTTAATGAGGTTACTATTAAGAACAAGTACCCATTGCCTAGAATTGATGACCTGTTTGATCAGTTGAGAGGAGCTTGTGTATTCTCCAAGATTGATCTTTGCTCTAGATATCATCAATTGAAGATTCGTGCCAGGGATATACCCAAGACAGCATTTACCACACGGTATGGGTTATATGAGTATACAGTGATGTCCTTTGGTTTGACTAATGCTCCTGCATACTTCATGTATTTAATGAATAAGGTGTTCATGGAATATCTGGACAAGTTTGTAGTGGTATTCATTGATGATATACTAGTGTTTTCCAAGACGAAGGAAGAACATGCTGAACATTTGAGGTTGGTTTTGCAGAAGCTCAGAGAACACCAACTATATGCAAAAAGGAGTAAATGTGAGTTTTGGCTGAAGGAAGTTTCTTTTCTGGGTCACATTGTTTCAAATGGAGGAATATCAGTAGATCCGGGCAAGGTGAAAGATGTATTGAACTGGAAACCACCCATTAATGTGAGTGAGATCCGTAGCTTCTTGGGATTGGCTGGTTATTATAGGAGATTTATAGAGGGATTTTCAAAGCTTGCAAAACCAATGACTGCATTGTTGGAGAAGAATGCCAAGTTTGTGTGGTCTGAGAAGTGTCAGGCTAATTTTGAGGAATTAAAGAAAAGACTGACTACTGCACCCGTCTTAGTATTGCCAGATCTGAATAAACCTTTCTCTATCTATTGTGATGCATCTCGATTGGGTTTGGGATGTGTTCTGATGCAAGAAGGTAGAGTTGTGGCATATGCATCGAGGCAGTTGAGGAAGCATGAGTTAAATTACCCTACTCATGATTTGGAATTAGCTGCAGTAGTTCATGCATTAAAGATATGGAGACATTATTTGATTGGACACAAGAGTGATATATACACTGATCACAAGAGTCTAAGGTATATCTTCACTCAAACGGATCTGAACTTGAGGCAGCGTAGATGGTTGGAGTTGATAAAAGACTATGATCTAGAGGTGCATTATCATCCCGGAAAAGCCAACGTTGTTGCTGATGCTCTTAGTAGGAAAAGTTATGCAAATGAAATACAAGTAATGCCTATGCCAAAAGAATTGTGTGCTGAGTGCAAGCATCTGAACTTAGGATTTACTACCAATGCAGTGGAACTAGTATTAGAGCCTACTCTGGAGCAAGAAATTCGTAAAGGTCAGCAGAAGGATGAAAAGTTGAGAGAGATAGCTGAAAATATAGTGAAAGGTAAATCTCCAAGATTCCGTAAGGATGAAAATGGTACGCTATGGTTTGGGAAAAGGCTGTGTGTGCCCGAAGATAAGGATATCAGAATGGCAATTCTGCGTGAAGCTCATGAGTCAGCTTATTCCATACATCCGGGGAGTACTAAGATGTACTTAGATCTGAAAGAGAAATATTGGTGGTATGGTTTAAAGAGAGACGTAGCTGAGTATGTTGCTTTGTGTGACACTTGTCAAAGGGTGAAAGCGGAACATCAGAGACCTGCAGGATTGTTACAGCCTATGCAGATACCCGAGTGGAAATGGGAAGAGGTTGGTATGGACTTTATAGTTGGGTTACCACGGACTCAAAGAGGATATGATTCAATTTGGGTGATAGTGGATCGTCTGACTAAGGTTGCTCATTTTCTGCCTGTGAAGACTACATATAGCAGTGCGAAGTTGGCAGAGTTATATATGGAAAGAATAGTGAGTCTACATGGAGTTCCTAAGAAGATTGTGTCTGATCGAGGTACTCAGTTTACATCTCATTATTGGCAAAAGATACATGAATCATTGGGGACCAAACTAAATTTTAGTACAGCTTATCATCCCCAGACAGATGGTCAAATAGAGAGAATTAATCAGATATTGGAAGATATGTTGAGAGCTTGTGCTTTACAATATGGTACTAGCTGAGATAAGAGTTTGCCATACGCAGAGTTCTCTTATAACAACAGTTATCAGAAGAGTCTTCAAATGGCACCGTTTGAGGCTCTATATGGACGAAAGTGTAGGACCCCGTTGTTCTGGAATCAGACAGGGGAGAGTCAAGTGTTTGGGCCTGATGTATTAAAGGATGCTGAAAAGAAAGTGAGAATGATTAGAGATAATCTAAAAATAGCACAGTCCAGACAGAAAAGTTATGCTGATACTTGCAGAAGGGAGTTGACTTTTGAGGTAGGGGATTATGTCTACTTGAAAGTGTCACCCATGAGGAGTGTGAAGAGGTTCAACATGAAGGGTAAATTGGCACCAAGATATATTGGACCTTTCAAGATTATAGAGAGACGTGGTGAAGTGGCATATCAGTTGGAATTACCCGAAAGTTTGGCAGGTGTACATGATGTGTTCCATGTGTCTCAATTGAAGAAATGTTTACGAGTACCAGAGGAACAGATTCCATTAGAGGAACTCACGGTTAAGGAGGATCTCACATATGAGGAGTTTCCGGTTAAAATTTTGGAGACTGCGAACAGAGTCACAAGAAGTAGAACAATCAAAATGTGTAAAGTACAGTGGAATCGGTACACCACAGAAGAGGCTACATGGGAACGAGAAGAGGATATGAGAAAAACCTACCCGCAACTGTTTGAGTAAGCATCGGTCGAATCTCGGGACGAGATTCATTTTAAGGGGGGTAGAATTGTAACACCCTAAAAATTTGAAGAGAAGAAAAATAGGAAAAATGTGATTTTTATATTTATTTTTGTGAAGCATGCAAATTTAGAATAAGAATAATTTTTATAAATTTAAAATCAAATATAAGGGTAGAAACATGATTGAGCATTCATGCTGCTGCATTTAGAATTTTGTATTGAGTGGTTTAAATCAAATTCAAATTTGATTTGAAAATCATTTGAAAAATGAATTTGAAAAATTGGAAAAGGATTTCTTATTCTCTCTCTGCTCTCGGGCCGTTTCTTTTCACAGCCCAGCGCGCGCGGCCCACTCTTCCCTCTCTCCCGGCCGGCCTTCTCCTCCTGGGCCGAGCCCAAGTCAGCAGCTGCGGCCCGCTAAGCCAGCCGCCGCCCCGTTTTTCTTCCGAGTCGCCGACATGTGGGTCCCGCCTGTCAGCGTCTCCTTCTACCTTCCTTTCTTCTTCCTCCGGCTCCGCACCGCCTTCCCTCTCTTCCCCGATCTGAATCGCTTTCTCAATCTTCCTCTTTCCTTCTATAGCGGTGCTATCGGGGTATAAAAACGGAGCCGCGCCACCCCCCGCAACCCATCTTGCCTAGTTTTAGTTCCCGTGGTGGCCTAGGGTTAGCTCACCGCGAGTTCGAGTTCCACCGCCGCCTTGCTGAGCTAGCCGCCGCCCTCCGGTTGCTCTCTAGCTTCGTCCTCGCGTGGGGTAAGGTCGCGAGGATGCGCTCTCTCTTTTGGTGTTTTCGGTTTGGCGAATGGTGCTCGGGATGGTCGTCTTCACTAGCTCCGGCGAGCTCGGGCTCCACCCGGCCATGGCGCCGCCGCCAGGGTCACTGTGGCCGCCGGCTGTTCTTTTCCTCTCTCCTCCGATTCAATCTCGTCCGTCCAATTCGAATCCAACGGATGTAAATAGAAGATACCATTTCGGCTGACGTTTTTGCTAAAGAGTCCCTGATGTTTTTGAGTTTATAACCCGCGGTCCAAAGCGTAATCTGGAAAATACGTTTTTATTAAATGAAAACATAATTCGTTTCAGAAAAAGAAAAATACGCTTTCTGATATTTACAGTTTTGCCATTCAATTTGTTTTAGTTGTAGAATCTTCGTTTTAACTCCGATTTGGTCCATTCAAATTGCGTTAGATTCATATTTGCGAGCTCTATGTAAATATACAACTGTACAGTAGGTTTGGATTAATTTATTTTCGAGTTTTAATTAAAGTATTTATTTTTCTATAGGAAATCTTTGGAAATTCATAACTTTGTCGTTTTAGCTCCGTTTTTCGTGATCTTCGCGTCTGTGTGATCCTAGCGAGTTGTAGATTCATTTTAAAGACTTTTTATCTTATTTTCTTACTGTTGGTGTATTGTTCTAATTATAGCCTTGTTTGTCTATGCATGATTGCCTCTGGATGTGTGTTGTTGATATTGGTTGATCGAGTATAGACGGTGAGCAATTCGTTGGAGATCAAGAGCCTTACTACGAGCAAGATCTTCAGGACCAGTTTGAGCAAGGCAAGTATAGCATGGGATTATCCTTGTTGTCCTATTCACCTTATGCAATTAATATCATTATGCATTTATTCCTTGTTAAGGATGACTTAGTGATTGATCCTATACCTTGGTACCTATTGTGATGCATTGAGTAGTATGGCTAGTGCTTAAACATGGACTATGATCATGTAATTTGATTAGAGGAATATGCAACAAACATTAAAAGATGATTTTGATTAATGTTTAAAGGGGATTAGAGCATGTGGGTTACTTTTGATGCTCTAATTGCTCTCCATAAGGACTCATCTATAAGCGACAATCCGGGATTTACAGTACAACTGTGGGGGCTATATGGCTCTGGCTTTAGTCATATAGAAGGACCTTTTCTAGCTTGTTAGAGGTAACCTTTTTGGCGTAAGAATGGCTTGATGAATCGGGTATAGTGCGGCCTCTGTCCTTATGTGTATAGGCTGCGGGTTATTGTGCCATTTGGAAGGGGGGCTCTATATCTGTTTGCCGAGTGAATCTAATGGCCCTAACTTGTTAGACGAACCTTCGAAAGACTTCATAGTGTTTACCCTGCCTGCTCACCTTGGTAGTGTTTTGGGAGTAATTAACCCGGGCATTTGGGTAACATGACCCATAGTGAAAGTGTACAACCTCTGCAGAGTGTAAAACTGTTATAACAGCCGTGCTCACGGTCACGAGTGGCCTTGGACCCTTGTGGAATAGTTGAATATTTGTTTATGGTTATGTTTTTGCTATTCATTAATCATTGCACATGGATCATATGTTTATTGTTTACATTGAGACCTTTTGATGCTATTGATATGCTAAAATCATGTTAATTAAAAGCTACATGCTGATAAACCAATGATTATGCCTTTTTGAGCCTCATGAACCCCATGTTACACTTGTTGAGTACGAGATGTACTTACGCTTGTTTATTTTCTTACTTGGATAAAAATCCCGGATGGGTAACAGATGGAGGTAATAGTGACTACTACGCCTACTTCCCTGAAGATTACTAGTCTTGCTGTCAACCAGTCAATGTACCTGTGACTGGAGCTACCACGAGAGATTTTTATTTATACTTCCGCTACTTTGTGTTAAGACTATGTGTTTAAATATCGTGATGTAATAACATTTGTGATGATACTTCTGTTATAATTTGTGAACTTATGTGTGATTGATCTCTGGGCGCACATAAGGGTATGCATTCCATTTGGTCGATAAATGGGTGTGACAATAGATGACAAGCAAATGATATTCAAAGGCTTTAGTTACAACAATCTTTATCTTTTTGACTTCACCTCCGAAGATGCAAGCTTGATGACATGCTTGTTCACCAAGACCTCACTTGAGTGGCTTTGGCATAGGAGGCTTGCTCATGTTGGAATGAACACTCTCAACAAGCTATTGAAGAAAGAGTTAGTGAGAGGCTTGAAGGATGTAAAGTTTGAAAAGGAAAAACCTTGTAGTGCATGTCAAGCTGGCAAACAAGTTGCAAACACTCATCCAACCAAAGCTTACATGTCAACTTCAAGAGTGCTAGAACTTCTACACATGGATTTGTTTGGTCCTACAACTTACAAGAGCTTGGGTGGAAATCTCTATTGTCTTGTGATTGTGGATGACTACTCGAGATACACTTGGACTTTCTTCCTTCATGACAAATCTGAAGTGGCCAATTGTTTCAAGAAGTTTGCAAAGAGAGCTCAAAATGAATTTGAAGTCAAGATAAAGAAGATTAGAAGTGACAATGGGAAAGAGTTTGACAACACAAACATTGAAGCTTATTGTGATGAGATTGAAATCAAGCATGAAGTTTCATCAACCTACACTCCTCAACAAAATGGTGTAGTTAAGAGAAAGAACCGGACTTTGATCACCCTTGCAAGAACAATGTTAGATGAGTACAACACTTCGGAGAAATTGTGGGTTGAGGCAATCAACACCGCATGCTATGCGTCAAATCGCCTCTTCCTACAAAAGTTTCTTGGCAAGACCCCCTATGAGTTGCTAAATGGGAAGAAGCCGGACGTCTCATTCTTCCGGGTGTTTGGTTGCAAATGCTACATCTACAAGAAGCGTCAACACCTAGGGAAGTTTCAAAGATGTTGTGATATTGGTTTTCTTGTTGGTTACTCATCAAAGTCCAAAGCATATAGAGTATTTAACCATGCCACCGATTTGGTTGAAGAAATATATGATGTGGAATTTGATGAATCTAACGGCTCCCAAGGAGCAATTGAGAATTGTGATGATGTAGATGATGAACCATTGAGGGAGGCAATGAAGAACATACCGGTGGGAGACATCAAGCCAAAAGATGATGAAGTCGATGTACAAATTGTCGATCCACCATCTTCATCACATGTGCCTCAAGAAAATGAAGATACTCATGTCTCTCATGAACAAGCCGAGGCACAAGCTCAAGATGTTGGTGCTCCCCAACCCTCTCCTCAAATGGTTGATAGAAGAAACTCGCCTCTACTTCAAGCACATCCACAAGATCTCATCATAGGGAGTCCTACAAAGGGTGTAATGACTCGATCTCAAAAGCTTGCTTCTTTTGTTGAACATCACTCTTTTGTCTCTTGTGTTGAACCTAAGAATGTAGAAGAAGCTCTTCAAGATCCGGATTGGGTGAATGCTATACATGAAGAATTGAACAACTTCACCCGCAATCAAGTTTGGACACTTGAAGAGCATCCAAAAGGTGCAAGAGTCATTGGAACCAAGTGGGTGTTCCGCAACAAGCAAGATGACCAAGGCATAGTAGTGAGGAACAAGGCAAGACTAGTTGCAAAGGGGTTCTCTCAAGTTGAAGGTCTTGATTTTGGAGAGACCTTTGCACCCGTTGCAAGACTTGAAGCCATTCGTGACATGAAACTATATCAAATGGATGTGAAAAGTGCATTTTTAAATAGCTTCATAAATGAACTAGTCTATGTTGATCAACCTCCCGAGTTTGAAGACTCTAGATATCCTAATCATGTTTATAGGTTGTCCAAGGCGCTATATGGACTCAAGCAAGCCCCTAGAGCGTGGTATGAGCGCCTCCGGGACTTCCTCATTGAGAAGGGCTTCACCATTGGGAAGGTCGACACCACACTATTCACCAAGAAGCTTAATGGGGAGATCTTCATTTGTCAAGTCTATGTTGATGATATCATCTTCGGATCAATAAATGAAGATTATTGCAAGGAATTTGATGGATTGATGTCGAAGGAGTTTGAGATGTCTATGATTGATGAGCTCACATTCTTCCTTGGTTTTCAAGTCAAGCAAATGAGAGAAGGGATTTTCATCTCTCAAGAAAAGTATATCAAGGATCTTCTCAAGAGATTCAAGATGGAAGAGTGTAAGCCAATCAAGACCCCAATGCCATCTAATGGACATCTCGACCTAGATGAGGGAGGTAAATCGGTTGATCAAACTCTCTACCGTTCTATGATTGGTAGCTTGTTGTACCTTACCGCATCTAGGCCCGATATCATGTTTAGTGTGTGCATGTGTGCTCGCTTTCAAGCGTGCCCTAAAGAACCTCACTTAAGTGCCGTAAAAGGAATTTTAAGATATCTTAAGCTCACCCCAAGCATTGGTCTTTGGTATCCCAAAGGAGCTAGATTCCAACTAGTTGGCTATTCTGATTCGGACTATGCCGGTTGCAAATTTGATAGAAAAAGCACATCCGGAGGGTGCCATTTGCTTGGGAGGTCTTTAGTATCTTGGTCATCTAAAAAGCAAAATAGTGTGGCTTTGTCCACCGCCGAGGCGGAATACATTGCCGCGGGGGCTTGTTGTGCACAAATCTTATACATGAAACAAACCCTCCTAGACTATGGAGTTGTTCTTGAAAAGGTGCCACTTTTGTGTGATAATGAAAGTGCCATTAAAATTGCTAATAATCCGGTACAACACTCACGCACCAAGCACATTGATATCCGCCACCACTTTCTAAGAGATCATGTTGCTAAAAATGATATATCACTAGAAGGTGTAAGAAGTGAAAATCAATTAGCGGATATCTTCACTAAACCTTTGGATGAGGCTACCTTTTGTAGGTTGAGAAGTGAACTTAATGTGCTTGACTCTAATAACTTTAAAAAATGAGCTTGTGTTGTCCCTTGCATTGCATTGTATTATATGTCATGTTTAATTCTCCGCAATGCATCTAGGACTTGTCTAACACGGTTATGATAACCCTCCTTTGGAGGAGTGAAGAAGCCTAACCGTGGATCAAACTTGACAAGCAACCTAGTTTTTTTTCTTACTTGTTTTGCATTGCATATGCATGGTTGTTACTTTATCGTTCCTTTTCGGTTTGGCTTTGAGCAACCTCTGTGTTCGTCCATGAATAGAGAGAGCATTTGACGCTCCCAAGGGTTCATAAACTCTATTGCATGGCCATACGTTGCTCCTTCGGGTGTTTATTGCTTATTTTCCTAAAAACAATACTAGCCTAAGGTGAAATATTTTGAAAAACTTAAGGGTTTAAGTGAGGTCACTCATATCATGTTCCAATTGGTGTTTATTTGAGTCTCTTTGAATTGGAACTTGATTGGGAGAAGTCGCGTCAGAGATCGGATTGAAGAAAGGTGTTAAACAGTGATCGGACGCTAGACCAGACGCGGTGCTGCTTCACCACTGCGTCCGGTCCCGGTGACCACCAGCGCGTCCGGTCATCCTGAAGACTTTCTCTTGGACCTGTGACCGAACGCTCGATCGGACGCGTCGTTGTTGACCACCGCGTCCGGTCCCGGACCCCACCACCGCGTCCGGTCATGCACAATGAGTTTCCCGGATGACCTCCGACCGGACTCTGTCCGCGTCCGGTCAGCCCTAACCGGACGCGTCTGGTCGCTCTAGGAGCTTACTAGACTGTGACCAGACGCTGCCCCACCGCGTCCGGTCATGCGACCACCGTGTCCGGTCAGTGCATTGCGAGCGGATCTGAGCCCTCATATAACCTTTCATTCTCGATCTGTTTTTCAACCAATCCGTCGTACGCCGCGCCGCTCCTGTGCCCTAGCTTGCCGTCTCGCCGACTCACCGCGCCGCCGCACTGCGCCTCCTCCTCCGCCGCGCCACCCCCCGCTCTTCATCACCGCGCCTCACTGCCGCGCCTCGCCCGCGCCCTCACAGTCGCACACGCCGCCCTCGCCCGCGCCACCGCTGTGCCGTGCGCCGCCTCTGGGCATTTGCCCTTGCTCCTCGACGCTCGTCCGCCGGCCTTCACCACCACGCCCGCTCACCGCGCCCCGCACCAGTGCTGCCACGGCCGTGCTTCTTCCTCGCTGCAACTCCACCTTCGGCCCGAGTTCTCGCGAGCCCCTGTTTGCCCTAACCCTAATCGTCTCCGGTCTTCCTCCGTTCGCGAAGGTGAAATCAGAATCTTGTTTTCAATCCTTTGATTCTTTCGATTAGGGTTTGCCGTGACACTTCGTTCAAATTCTTATCATCTTTACTTGTCTCGGCAATTTCAGTGCTCATCCGGCGCTTCCGGGGAACTCTCGCGAGTCAAGGTCGTCTCATCCCGTCACCGGATTCTCACCGATCGGAGGTAGTTATCGTTGTTCTATTCTTATCTTACCTCATATGCTTGCTACCGTTAGGATCTCTTATCTATTAGGTAACATATGTTGCTTATAGTAGATCCATCTATTCTATCTTTTCAGTGAGTCCTGTCGGTGTGTTGGGTGGTAGTTGATCAGTTTTGAATCCGAGGCCAAGCCTGCGGATACGGATTGAGGTCAAGCCTCTTGAGTTTTAGTTCACCATCTTTCAGGGTTTCTCAGCAGTTGGTCAGAATGGTTCGCTGCAAGAATGTTGGGGGTGGACCTAGTGACGGGGACGAGAGTCCTCCTAGACTGACAGAGGTTGCGTGTGGCAAGCGCAAGAAGACCATCGCCAAGAAGAGGAAGAGAACACTTACAGAGGCAGAGATTGCTCAGGCAGTTGCTGATGTAGCCAAGATGGCAGAGAGGGGTGGCAGGAGTAGTGGGATTCACATTGGCGAGCGTCGCTTTCATCTTGAAGGTTGACAGCTCAGTACTGAGGCCACCGAGGGGACAGAGGATATGCCTGTTGATCCACCCACAGAGGATCCAGAGGAGATAGAGGGGCAGATAGTTCAGACTCCACCGAGTCGTCGCTCAGGACGTACGCGAGCTCAGGTGACTCCTAGGCCAGAGGGCCAGCGTCGTGGAGGACATCCACCTCCCAGGGCTCGAGGTCACCCCACAGTCGAGCAATTTGACTTGAGGGGAGCTATAGCACGCCAGATGCAGGCCCTAAGGTTTGTTGAGGTTGGTCGGTGGTTCCCACCTCAGCGGGACCCCCGAGCGTCAGAAGGCTTCTACACACCTCTGCACGAGGACTTCTACAGAGCTTACGTTGACAGCGGGATAGCTTTCAGACCTCAGAGAGTCTGTCGTCTTGAGGCTCTAGTTGAGGTGGTTGGTGAGCAGCTTCGTCCACACCTGTCCTTTCTTCCTGGCTTGTCAGATTTTCTAGGACGGACGGGAGCCTACTGCGGCACTTGGGTCAGGGAGTTCTATTCTTCACTTTGGATTGACCCGGCACATGAGTTCATCCACTTTGCATTCCGAGGCTGTGACCGCAGACTCTATAGCACTAGAGTACGGGAGATTCTCAGACTCCCTGCTTCAGATACGAAGATACACCAGCTGTGCTTTGGTCAGACTGCTCTACCGAGACGCCCTCACAGCGGTACAGTGCCTCCTACAAATATGATCTGACCCTGCTTTCGTGAGCCTTTTGGCGAGGGGTCCAGACGTACACCTGCTAGCTTGACACCCCTCACTAGAGTCTTGGATGCTATTGTCAGACGCACACTTCTTCCGAGGCTGGGGTACAGAGAGGGATTGACCCGTATGTAGCTATGGGTGGTGCATCACCTCATCTCACAGACACCGTTTGACATCTGGGATTTTATGCTGTGTGAGATGGAGGATACCTTGGCAGAGGGATTCAAGGGTCACCGTTAGCTGCCCTATGCACATTGGATATGCTTCATTATCAGATCTACATGTGAGCTGCCTCCAAAGATTCGAGCTGAGATATCAGATACCACTACTGCTTTTCCAGAGTATGACATTCGTCAGTTGTGGGCTTCTGTTACCAGAGAGCAGGCACCCATGCCAGGGCAGCGGGAGAGACCAGAGGTTCCCGAGACTACAGCTGAGCAGGACGAGACCGTTCAGGGTCTCGCTGAGGCAGAGCTTGCAGATTTAGATGCTCAGCCTGCTGATCCAGTTAAGGATGATGCTACTGACAGCACTGACGAGGACTACCAGCCCATTCCCCGGTACCGCTCTCCTCGGTCTCACGACCATGAGGCCGGTGGTTCAGGCTCAGCCTCCCGCTCAGACCCAGTCATGGTGGCTATACTTGAGAGGCTGACCCAGGCCCAGGAGAGGCAGGATATACAGATGCAGCGTCAGGCTCAGGACACAGCAGCTGTGTTTGCTCAGATTCAGGCTCGTCAAGATGAGTTCCAGAGGCAGCAGCTTGAGCTCCAGCGACAGCAGTTTGAGATGCAGCAACAACAGGCAGCAAATCAGCAGCAGTACCTTGAGCTCCTGCGTCACTTGGTCACTGTTGGGGTTTCTCCTCCTGCGTCTGTCCTGACTCCAGCACTACAGTCCAGTGGACCTCAGAGTCAGGGACAGCCGAGCTTCCAGATCACCTCTCCCCAGTAGCAGGTTCCCCAGACCTTCCAGTCCCCGAGCTACACTCCTATTCAGACGGGGTTCACTCCTTCAGACCAGCCTTGCCCTCATCTTCTGACAGGCACTCCTTTTGCTGACTTGAGTGCCTCCTATAGCGAATTGACTGGTTAGCCGACGCCCTCGCACACCACTCTTATGACTTCTTCAGGGTTGTCAGCTTCAGCGACAGTGGCTCCTCTAGTGACAGGGACTGGCACCACAGGGACTGTACCATCGTCCGTTGCCTCGACAGATCCTCCAGCAGTTGGCACGCTTCAGGCTCAGGTGACAGAGACTGCTCCGCTCATTGCTACATCTTCATCAGTACCTGCTCCTGTTCTTCAGACCCAGACCGCTTCACAGCCACGTGCTTCTTCAGAGGGTCAGCCTGACAGCTCAGAGTCTGAGGAGGATACTTCACAGTTCGTGATCACTCCGCGCTCCTCGGCACCCGACACGACTGCTTCTGTTCCCCCGTCGGATCCTTAGTTTAGTTTTTGGCGGTTGATGCCAAAGGGGGAGAGAACAGATTTAGGGGGAGTGTTGATAGAGGGTTTTTGTTTTTCTTTGTGTGCTACTTTCATGCATCATGTTTACATTCCCATACTTGCATTTTGTGACATGTGTGCTTGTGAGATTCTTTGAGTCATATGTGGTCTACCTTGTCTCCTTTTTATATCATGTCACTTAATTGGTTCTAGCTCATAAGGTTGTGCTTCCGTGCCTTACTCCAATTTCATATGAGCTATGTTTTATGTGTACTAACGCTTCATGTTTTATCTTATGAGTACACCCTGTTGGCTTGGGGCACATAAGCAATTCCTAACCCTTTGTGCTTATTGCTTTTTGCTTATGTGAACCAAGCATGTTCGAAAACCTCAACTCTTATCTTCTGAATCGAAGTGTTGTCATCAATCACCAAAAAGGGGGAGATTGAAAGCATCTAGGCCTCAAGAGTTGGTTTCGGCAATTGATGAAAACGCATTATTACCATGACTAACGTGTGTTTTGCAGAAACTTTAGTAAGTTAGGTCATGGGTTTGATAACTGCTTTGGGCACTATGGTATTCATGCCCCTTGATGGAAATCGTTTCGGTTTTTAAAGGATTAACATCAAGATTAAGGACGGTTAGTTCCGGATGTCAAGGTGTTGAGTTACATTCAGAATAGTCGTTAGGATCTTCGCTTTTTTCCTTTGGCCGTACTATAAAGGGGGCGTGAGCGAGTAGCTTGACCTAGGTGAGTCTTTTGTTTAGGTGTGGTGCACACTTGTCAAACTTAGCACTAGGCAGCTCAAGAAAAGCTCAAAGTTCAGTTGGAAGCAACTTGGTTCAAGTTGCGTCGCGTTTCGGAGTTTTTAGAGCCGTTTTCCCTTGACCGGACGCGGTCTCTGGCTTGACCGGACGCGTCTGGTCAGTACTAACAGATACTGCGGTTCAGCGTTATTAACCGGATGCGGTCCTTGCGAGGACCGGATGCGGTGTTCAGGCTGACACGTGTCACAGAAGGGAAAACAACTAATCGAACGCGACTGGGAAGTGATCGGCGCGTCCAGTCACGTTCCAGTAAGGTACTCTGACGATCGGACGCGTCTGGTCATCACTGATCGGACGTGGTCGCGCGTCAGGTCAAAGTACAGTAAGCTCCCTCCACGATCGGACACGTCCGGTCACCCCTGATCGGTGCATCCGGTCACTCAGTGAAGTGTTTCTGGTTTTCGATCGTTACGATCGACCGGCGCGTCCAGTCACGTCGACCGGCGCGTCTGGTCAACGCGTATTTTGCTGAGTTGGCAGGTAACGGTTGGATTTAACTGTGGGGTGTATAAATACATCCCCTCCACCTCTTTTAGAGGTCTCTTGCTCATTTGTTCAGCTAAGAAACACCTTTGAAGTGCAAGGGAGTGCAAGAGCTCCAGTGAGGGTAGTGATTTGAGAATCAAAGTTTGAGAGTCCCTCACTAGTGACTAGGGAGTAGCAAGTGTGCATCCATCTTCTCATTAGGCTCGTTGTGGTCAAGTGAGAGTTCTAGCTTGTTACTCTTGGTGATCTTCATCACCTAGACGGCTTGGTCGTGATTGGGAGTTTGGTGATCATCCGGCGGAGCTTGTGGATGACCCAACTCATCTTGTGAGCGGTTTTGGGCGATTCACCGCGACGGAGTGTCGAAGAATCAGCCCGTAGAGAGCACTTGATCCTTGCGCGGATCAAGGGGGAGCTACACCCTTGCGCGGGTGCTCCAACGAGGACTAGTGGGGAGTGGTGACTCTCCGATACCTCGGGAAAACATCGCCGTGTTCCTTGCCCTTACTTTCAAGCATTTACTTTCTCGCATTACTTTCATTGCTTGGTTTACTTTCCTAGAATTGCCATGCTAGACTAGGATTGGAACTTAGGGTGCAAAACTTTTTACCGGTAGAATCACAAGGAACACAAGTAGGCACTAGGGGTGAACTTTGGCTTGTAGGATTTAATTCTTGCAATTAATTTTTAGAAAATCCCAATTCACCCCCCCCTCTTGGGCATCTTGATCCTTTCAATGTTGATTGTTTTACATGGAATTATACAAAGATGCCTGGGCTGAGCCGAGAGTTTGTTGAGCATCGGCTCCCCATAAAGGATGGATTCGAGCCATATAAGCAACACCCCCACCGATTTAATCCTACAATTTATGATTGGGTTAAAGAAGAGATTAATCAACTCTTGCAAGCGAGGTTCATTTAGCCATGCAGGTATGCAGAGTGGGTCTCTAATATTGTGCTTATTGAGAAGAAAGATTATGAGAAGATCAGAGTTTGCATTGATTTTAGATATCTAAATAGAGCTACTCTGAAAGATGAATATCCTATGCCTATAGGCGATATGCTTATCAATGATGCTTTAGGACACCGGGTTATTAGCTTTCTTGATGGTAATGTTGGTTATAATCAGATTTTCATGACCGAAGAAGATATGTCGAAGACGGCCTTTATATGTCCTGGGTTTGTTTGTCTCTTTGAGTGGGTTGTGATGACATTTGGGCTAAAGAATGCAGGTGCTACTTATCAAAGAGTTATGAATTTGATTTTCCATAATCTAATTGGGGTGATTATGGAGGTTTATATTGATGATATTGTGATTAAATTGGCTGTCCATAAATCTCATTTGGCCAATTTGCGTCTTGCTTTTGAGAGGATGCGCCGTTATGGATTGAAGATGAACCCACTCAAATGTGCTTTTGGAGTATCGGCTAGAAAGTTTTTAGGCTTCATAATTCATGATAAAGGCATAGAGATTGATCCCAAGAGGATAGGAAAGATCAAAGGAGTTCAGGCACCCACATGCAAGAAGAACTTGCAAAAGTTCTTGGGAAAAGTAAACTACTTGAGATTCATTGCTAACTTGTCCGGGAAGATTATTCCTTTTACCCCCATATTAAAACTAAAGGATGAATTTGAATTCACTTGGGAGGCAGAATAACAAGAGGCATTTGAGAAGATAAAGGAATATCTATCAACACCACCGGTTCTTTGTGCACCAAGGAGAGGAGTTCCATTCAAATTATATATTCCTGCCGAAGATAAGGTAATCGGGGCTGTTTTGACTCAAGAAGACGAAGGTAAAGAATATGTAATTGCTTATCTTGGTCGCCGTCTTCTCGATCCCAAGACAAGGTATGCCCATATAGAAAAATTATGCTTATCACTGTACTATGCTTGTTCCAAGATGAGACATTATCTTTTGTCTAGTACATGTGTTGTTGCTTGTCAGGCCGATGTGATAAAACACATGTTATATCGGCCAAATCTTCATAAAGGATAGGCAAATGGGCATATGCACTAATTGAATATGACTTGACTTATGAACCATTGAGAGCTTTAAAAGGTCAAGTCCTTGCTGATTTTATTGTTGAGCATGGTATTGAATTGGATAATGAAATCAATTACCTTACTTTTACTCCCTGGAAATTATATTTTGATGGATCGATTTGCAAAGATGGCCAAAGTGTTGGTATTGTGCTTATTTCCCCTAGTGGTTCTGAAATTGAGATGCCAAGCCGGTTGAATTTTCATTGCACTAATAATCAAACCGAATATTAAGCTCTATTATTCGGGTTGATTATGTTATGATCCATGGGAGTAAAACATGTTGAGGCCTATGGTGATTCCTTGCTAGTGGTACAGCAGTTGCTGGTGAATTTCAATGTTTAGAAGGGTCACTAAGAGTTTGTCTTGATGCTTGCCTCGATATCATTGGTTCTCTTACCGAATTTCAAATTTGGCATGTTTCGAGGCATGAAAATCAAAGGGCCAACATGTTATCTCAATAAGCATCTGGCTATGACGTCGGTGGGTGTAACTTTCACATTCAAGAAAAGCCGACGCATGAAGATTTAGAATTTTTCTATGTAGGTATAGACGAGTCGGCTAAGCCGACTGCTCTAGTCGGCTTATCCGACATCCCGATGAATGCTAGCCAGTCGGCTTAGCCGACTTCCCCTGTGCAGTAGCCTAGTCAATCTGCCTGAGAAGCTTTCAAATCGGCCCAGCAGAACTTCTAGTGATGTTGGTGCCGATTTATGTGATTGGAGGGCATATCTACGTGATCCAAGTGCTAAGGTTGATAAAAGTGCTCGGCAAAGTGCTTTCAAGTATATGTTGCATAATGATGAGCTTTACCAAAGAATCGCTGAAGATTTGCTATCAAATGCTTAGGCTATGATCAAGCAAGAGTGGCTATGGGGGAAGTCCATGAAGGTATTTGTGGTACGCATCAATCGGCCCCAAAGATGAAGTGGTTGTTACGTAGAGCTGGTTTTTATTGGCCTACCATGACGGCTGATTGTTTTCGATATTATAAAGGTTGTGAAGAGTGCCAAAGGTTTGAGAATGTTCAGCTTGTGCCCACTGCTATGCTTCATTCTGTCATTAAGCCATGGCCTTTTCATGGTTGGGGGCTAGACTTTATTGGCCAAATTCATCCCCCATCTTTCAAAGGATACTGGTTTGTATTGGTTGCTACAAATTACTTCACTAAGTGGACCGAGGCAGTTCCTTTGAGGAATATGACACACAAGGAGGTGATTAAGTTTATTACTGAGCATATCATACATAGATTCGGCATCCCTCAGACATTAACTATAGATCAAGGGACATCATTTGTGTCTAAAGAGGTGAGGGAATTTGCCGAATTATATAAGATCAAGTTACTCAATTCATCTCCATACTATGCTCAAGCTAATGGCCAAGCTGAGTCTAGTAATAAGGCTTTGATCAAGCTTGTCAAGAAAAAGATTGGGGAGAATCCAAGGAGGTGGCATGAAGTTTTGTTTGAAGTTCTATGGGCACATCGCATTTCAAGGCATGGGGCTATAAAAGTTACTCCTTTTGAGTTGGTATATGGTGAAGAGGCGTGTTGCCTATCGAGGTAAATTTGGATGCATACAGGCATGCTAAACAAAATGATCTGTCATCCGTTGTGTATCATGATTTGATAATGGATAACATTGATAAGGTAACTGATGTAAGATTAAAGGCTCTCAAGGAGATAGAGAAAGACAAAGCTCGAGTTGCCAGGACGTACAACAAAAAGGTTAAGAGCAAATCTTTCCAAGTAGAAGAATTAGTGTGGAAAACCATACTACCTATTGGATCAAAGAGCAATCAGTTTGGCAAATGGTTAGGAGGGTCCTTACAAAGTGATCAAAGTCATATATGGTAATTCCTATTTGCTAGAGACATTGCAAGGTGAACGTCTCAATAGAGCATTCAATGGGAGGTACTTGAAAAAGTATTTTCCAACTATTTGACAGGAAGCCTAGGAGCTCCCCAAGTTATGGCCAATACATGTATCGTCCTTAGAACAAAAATGGCCAATGTATACATCGCCCTTAGTCGCTAAGCAGCTGATGAGATAGGTATCGTTGCTGTTCAGTTTTTATTATGTTTTGCCTCAATTAAGTGTTTTCAGGTTCATGCATCATTCACCTGAAAACAGGGGGCATATGTTGACACTAAAAAATGTTCCAAGAAGGTTTTAAGTATTATGAACGAGTTATAAACATCTTGGACATGGTGAAGGTTAAATGGCACGACTAAACAGCAAGTGAGATGCGTGGAGAAGACGGCGAGCCGCGGTGAGCCACCCCGAGTCGGCTTAGCCGACTCTGGCAGTCGGCTTAGCCGGTTTTGCTAGCCTCTAGTCGGCTTAGCCGACTGCCTGAGTTGGCTAAGCCGACTTCCCTCTGATGCCGCCGGTGGGCGTGCCTGAGTCTGTAAAACTCAGCTTAGCCGACTCTCCCTGTCGGCTAAGCCGACTGCCTGGAAACCGAGAAGGACACCTCCTAAAGTCAGTTTTTGGTATATTTTCAACGTGTGAAACTTGGAGAACACATCTTGGAGATGTTTCCTATAGGGATAAGACCACCCCCTCTATATATATGAGAGAATCACGGCCGATTGAGTTCCCATCTATCCAATCGATAAAACAACAACCAAAACTCCTATCTTACCCTAGTTTTCTCCTCTCAACCCTCTACCCTGTTGTTCGGCAAGCCTCTCCACGAGATTTGTCGGCATCCTAGGCGGCCTTGCTGGTCCTAGGAGATCCTCCACGTGATTCTCCCTGATGGATCCTTCCAGGAGTGGTTCGGGAGCTGTTTCGGCTGAGAACGAGCTCTACATCGGTCCTATCGATCTCTAGATCGATTAGACTGGTTACACTTCATCTCTTGCTGCGTTGCAGGTCTTGTGAGACCTCTTGGTTGTCCAAAGCTGTAACAGAACCGACCAAATTATAAGATCACTAGTACAAAAACAAGCACCGAAGCGCTCAAATTTTTGAACTTGAGCCCATATAATCCCGGTAGTCAATCGAAACCACGAAGGATTTCAAACCAACTTGCTTACAACCAAGATCGCATCATTCAACATACAACATCATACGTTACATTTCACAAGGAGTTCTGAAAGAAGTTTACACACACGGAGTCGCAATTATTACAAACCAAGTTTAGAAAGTAACGGAAGCATCACACACACCAGTTGTTTAACTACTGCCAGTCCTGCTGATCAACAACCCGCAAAAACATGAGGAAAGTACATAAAAGATGATCACGCCCTAGTGATCTAGTCTTCGTCACCCGCAGGGTGGAGACAAGTTTTGTAGAAGCCTTGATACAGCATATCATCTGCAACAGGAGGGAATAAACCCTGAGTACTGGAATGTACTCAACAAGACTTACCCGTCATAAACCAGAAATAAAATGACACCAAGGATTATGCAAGGCTTACGCAAGAGGCTAGCTGACACCACATTTTGCATAAAGGCATAAGTAGTTGAAACTCTTATAACCTGTACTAGCAATTATTTTTAGCATTTACCTGTCATCTATCTTAGCACCTGTACTACACATACACTTGATTATCATCAAACAATTATTAACATTTTATCCATAGCAGGTATAAATTGTGGCAACAATGTATCATTCACTTAACCATCTATTCAATTAATGAGATCTACGTTGCCGCTGCTCAAGTCAAGTGCTCACTAACCGGGAGCGACGGCGATTCGAATCGAATTCCTATCCAGCTAGAGGGGTATTTCTAACACTCACTGAGTCACGCCTGGCGAGGGCTGCTCAGGTCATCTTTCGTACGGTTCAGGAATCACGGGTCCGAATGATGTCGCGTCCCCAAGGGCGACACTCTGCCAGGTGATAGGGACTCTAACCCCCCTTGGTCTCACGCCAATGTCCCCAAGCACATCCTTTCTCTCCTCCAAGATACAACCTACCATTCGATTCCCGGCCTGAACCATACTACTCGACTTCGCGGTCGGAACGACTTATCCGGCCAAATAAGTGTTAGACTGCGTTCAACATGACTCAAGGTCGTACAGCGAATCAGTCCTTAAACGACTCAGACGGGCATAGCTCCACACCCAAGACGTGAAGTGTCGGCTGTACTATCGAACTCTCGCCCGGTCTCAATTTCATTTTAAAGCATGGTTCCATCACGATAGCCATAAGCCACTCGTGACCCAATCCTATATCTCGCGGATGACCAGAAATCACCTGACTTCTACCGTACTAAGCAGGGCTAAGCATTGACACGTGCCTAAACCTAGTATAGGATTAAGTACGATATCTGGCCATGGACAGGTAAAATGCAGCAAGTGTTTTCATATAACTCCTATAACTTAATGTAATAAACAATTAAAAGTACTCAAGATAGATTTATAAAATGATGGGTTCAGCATGCACCGGGGCTTACCTTTGAGAAAGGTCGAAGGTCGGTGGTCAGGGCACTCTGGCAAATCTTCAGCGGCGTCTCCTTCGCCGACTGGTTCTGCTGGCTCCTCCAGCTGGTTCTGGACTTCCTCTGGAATCACTTGCTCGAATTCGAGGAGCGTTACCCCCTCTGGAACACCTATTGCATGAGTGCATAATAAATCTCATGGATGCATAATGAAAGATGCAGTATGCTCGGAATGAAATGCATTACAACATTCTTAAAGCTCTATTCAAATCACTTCAAATATTAGGTGCAAATTTCCTCTCCGGTAGAGAAGTACTCACCTAATCTACTCAACCTAAGATATAGTTGTTCTTCTTTGGTTAAGGCCCTAACACCTAACAATTACAAGAGTAGCATTACTTAGGTTACCACATCCAACACCAAAATACCATAGTAAAACATTCTGGACAGCAGCTACTTGTTTCTAACATAACTGGAGATTCTCAACTCCAAAAGATATGATCTAAGACAATCTGGAAATCTTAAGAAATGCACTACAAATCATTTTCAGACCTCAACCCTAAATTCCTAAGTTTTCCATGTCGAATTTCATAAGTTCCAGAATCTGTCCTCTCTAAACAGAGAGTAGCCACTTCTGGACTGTCACTTTAAACAGCAATAACTCCCAAACTACTAAGCCAAATGCTCCCAAATTTTGACACAAGCTAGGTTATCAAGTTTACTACAACTTTGGTATTTACAAGTTTTCCAGCAACCACCTTTATCAAAGGTCAAACCTAGAAATACTACCAGCTGTCCAGAAAACTAGAATAGCAAGGATTAAATATTTATTTATGTGGCAAACATCCCTTAAGACCAAAATAATGTTACCACAAGTTCACATAGGTCACAAAAACACCAGAAAGTAAGGTGTGCCCACCTAGAATATTTATTTATACTCATTTCTTAATTTACTTAATAAATTAAGTGGAATTTTAAACATATATGTAAACTGCTCCTAAAATTCTACAAAAATTATAGGAGACTCTACGAACCAAAAAGAGACCACTGTAAAAATTTGAACTAAAATTATTTAGAGAAACTCCCTAGACAAAATTCACAAGCCCAAAAGGCTGATTTTTGTATACTTAACAAATCATATTGAAAAGTATCAAACAACAGATTTCATATTTTTCTTAGACACTCTATGGTACCAAGACATTCTCCAAAAATTTATAAGAATATTGCACATGTAGAAAAATTACTAAAATTCATTCAAGTATTTCCTAAAATAACAAGATAGCATTATAACTTGAAAAGTACTTAAGCACTACTGTCCAAATTTTTACCAGAGCTAAAATGGGCATAACTTAGCCTACCCACCAAATTTCACAATTTTTGGAATAATACAGTTCAAGTTATACATTTAACAAATTTGCCTTCAATTCAAAACACATTTGAAAGATCTATTTAATTCTCCCAGAAACTAAACATCACATACCAGATTTATATTTTTCTAAAATACTACACATCATGTAGATCCTAACAAAATTTATCTCATGATTTTTGGGCAAGTAAAACCCTAGATCTACATTTTTCAAACAACAACAAAAATCTGTGACAAAATGAAAAGAAAAACCAAACCGAACCCTAACCCGCTACAGTGCTGGGCCGGCCCGGCTCACCAGCGCGGCCCAGCCAGCGTGCGGCCCGTCCCGGACTCCCGCCCGCGCGCGCGTGGCGCTAACAGCGCGGGCCCGCAGGCCAGAGAGAGAAGAGCGAAGGGGGAAGACGGCCGCGACTCCGGCGAGCTCTAGCTCGCCGACGACGGCGCCTCCGGCGACGGGAAGGGCACCAACGGCTTCCCCGTGACTTCCCGCATCGACCAAACCTAGATTTGCTGACCCTATCCCACCCTAGCTACGACGGCCATGGCGACCGCGGCTCGGAGGCGACACCCGGTGGCGGTCCGTCGAGCTCCGGGGACTAGGGACCTAAGTGAGATGTGCTACGGATTCCTGAGGACATGGCGGACCTCTCCATGCCAAGGAAGAGGACGGAGGTGGATCGAGTGCCGCTGACCGCGTGAGCACCGCACCGGCGGCCATGGCGCGGCAGCGCACGACGGTGTTCCGACGTGTACCGGCCATCCCATCCGGTAGCGTCATCACCTAAGCTGCTCTACCCACCCCGGAACCCAGAACACGTAGCGGGGCGACTGGAGGGTGACCGTAGGGAGCTGGCCACGATGAGCCGCCGCGCGGACAGTACGCCGGCGAGGACTCGCGGTGGCGGAAACCGAAATTCGCCCTCACCTCTGCACAATCCGGTCAAGCAACGGGTGAAGGAGGTGGAGGGGATGCTGGCGGAGCAGTGGACGGGATTTGGAGGACGGTGGTGAGACGGTGAGCTCGCGCGAGCACGGAGAAGGCTACGGCGGCAATGGCGCCTCCATTTTCCGCCTCGGTGAGCCCGGCCAGAGCGAGAGGGAGGGAGAGGAGAATGAGCGCGAGTGAGGGGGTGGAGGTGTCCGCTCGGTGTTCAAACCCGCGCCTGGGCTCGCGACGTGGAGGCGACGGCAGCGCTTGGACGCCACGTGGCGACGCTCTTCTGCCCGAGCGCCACGACACGGCCGGCGTTCGACTGAAGGCGCGATCGTTGACTGAATCGACGAGGCCGAACGGTGACTGACAGTGAAAGTTTAGCGCTGATTATCTTCCAACACAGCTCGATTCGGTCCAAGATGACAACATCAAATTTGTAGAGCTATGTGAGGGCAACAAGTTTGTCAATTGGAGTTTGGACTGGTTCAGCCTAGATTTGAAACTACATAGCCCCAAAGTGGTGCCCTATGAAACTGAAACATGTTTTCAGTTAATGACACTGACTGAAACCCTAATTTCTTGACACTATATCTCCTAAACCATTGAGAACCAGGTATGGGTGATGTTGGCAATGTTGTAGAGCTACATGAGGGCTACAAGTTTGTCAATATGAGTGGAAGCTGGTTTGGCCTGGTTTGCAAACTACAAGCTTCTAAAGTAGGCCACAATAAAACTGGAGGGCACTTTTGTGACTTAGCAAAATTTCTAAGTGTTGAGACAGCCCCTCTAGCTGACTTGTGGGCCATTTTTGAGCATGTTCTGGCCAGTTTCATGAGATGGTCATATTGAGACTTTTGTTCCCCATAAAATTCCCTACAACTTTGCTTAAGGGTGCTCCTCCATGCAAGGTCTCTAAGCTAGACTTTTTAATTGGTCAATTACACCTTGGAGGGCATTTTGGTGATTTTGGTCAACATGAACCTTGCTCCATGAGTGACCCTAAGTATAACTAAGGTGTTGTGAGATATAATTGGCTACTCTACCCCTTAGTTACACTAACTCCCTAGTGTCACATGATGTGAGCCAAACAAAATTCTAAAACATTCACATTACTTGCAACCACAAAAAATAACATGAATGATGCATGCTTATGCTTATGCAATGCCATGCAATTATGGAGCTAAACACCTGAGGTGTTACAGCCCTCCCCCCTTATAAAAATCTCGTCCCAAGATTTGGAAAGCGTACCATTTTTCATAGAATTCCTTATAACCATCTCGCAAATAATCCTCCCGTTCCCACGTAGCGTCACTTTCACTACCCTGATTACTCCACATCACTTTATACCACTTAACCACTTTGCTTCTAGTCACTCGTTCCTGAGTATCAATCACTCGGACTGGCTTTTCTTCGTAAGTTAGATCAGATTCAAGCCTGATATCTCCTAAAGGAACTCGTTCCTCAGGAACCCGAAGACACTTTTTTAGCTGAGATACATGGAAAACGTTGAATATGGCGCTCATTTCAGGAGGTAGCTGGATTTTGTATGCAACAGCTCCACTCTTGCCTATGATCTGGAAAGGACCCACGTATCTTGGTGCAAGTTTCCGCTTAACACCAAAACGTTGGACACTCTTCATTGGAGAAACTTTCAAATAAACGAAGTCTCCAACTTCAAACTCGAGTGGCTTTCTATGACGATCAGCATAGCTTTTCTGTCTAGCTTGGGCTGCAGCCATATGTTTTTGGATGGTACGGACTTGTTCCTCAGCTTCCCGAACAAAATCAATACCATAATACCTTCTTTCACCAGCTTCTACCCAGTTTAGTGGAGTTCTACACTTACGACCGTACAAAGCTTCGAATGGGGCCATCTTAATACTCTCTTGGTAACTATTATTGTACGAGAATTTGGCTAGAGGTAACCATTTTTCCCAAGAACCCTTGGATGAAATGACGCATGCCCGCAACAGATCTTCCAAGATTTGGTTAACTCGTTCCGTCTGACCAGACGTCTGGGGGTGATAAGCAGAGCTTCTCACTAACTTGGTTCCCAGAAGGTGATGCAAGTGCTCCCAAAAGCGAGCAGTGAACTGGGGACCACGGTCAGAAACGATAGTACGAGGTACCCCGTGGAGCCGGACTATCTGATTGAAGTACAACTCAACATAGTCAGTGGGACGATAGTCCACTCTAACTGGAATGAAGTGAGTTGATTTGGTCAAACGATCCACAATTACCCAGATGGAGTTGTGATTTTTGACAGTAGGAGGAAGTCCGATAATGAAATCCATATTTATCTCTTCCCATTTCCAGCCTGGGATAGAAAGTGGTTGAAGTAACCCAGCTTTCATGTGCATAGCTTTAACTCTACAGCAGGTGTCACACCTAGCAACATATGCAGCTATCTCTTTCCGCATCTTGGTCCACCAATAAAGTGGCTTCAAATCATAATACATCTTATTACTATCGGGATGGATGGACAACTTGGACGAATGTGCTTCGGACAGGATCTGATCTCTAAGCTCTCGGTCCTTAGGTACCACTAATCTATCCTTAAACCACAACACACCTTCTTCGTCTACCCTGAAGTGCTCAGTTTCTTCCTCTTTCATCTTGCGTTTTATGTGGAATACACCAGGATCAGTCTTTTGGAGATCAATAATTCTGCTTTTGAGAGTACAACTGACAATGATGTTGTACAAGACTGCTGGATGTAACAGGCGGGATCGATGAAAATCAGTATCAACTAAAGAATGGCAATGAGACTTACGGCTTAAAGCATCCGCAACCACATTTGCCTTGCCAGGGTGATAATGTACTTGAAGGTTATAATCCTTAATCAACTCGAGTCATCTTCTTTGACGCATATTTAACTCGGGTTGGGTGAAGATGTATTTGAGGCTTTTGTGGTCCGTGTAGATATTGCAGACATTGCCCAGCAGATAATGCCGCCACACTTTCAAAGCATGAACAACTGCAGCCAGTTCTAAGTCATGCGTTGGATAATTCACCTCATGCTTCCGAAGTTGCCGCGAGGTGTATGCAATTACTCGGCCTTCCTGCATCAACACACCTCCCAAACCTATGCCTAAGGCATCACAATAAACATCAAACGGTTTCTCGATATCCGGTTGTGCCAAAACCGGAGCCGAGGTTAGGAGGGTTCGCAGTTGGTGAAAAGCCGCATCACACTCAGGAGTCCAGACAAACCTGGTGTCTTTTTGCAGCAACCGAGTCATGGGCTTGGCTATTTTTGAGAAATCCGGGATGAAGCGACGATAATAGCCAGCCAACCCAAGAAAACTCCGGACCTCATGAACCGAAGTAGGAGCCTTCCAATTCAATACTTCTTGTACCTTGGTGGGATCCACCATAATTCCCCCATCGGACAACACATGTCCAAGGAAAGGTACTTCACGAAGCCAGAATTCACACTTACTGAACCTCGCGTACAGTTGATGTTCTCGCAGTCTGGTGAGAACAATACGTAGGTGTTCAGCGTGTTCTTCCTCATTTTCAGAATATATCAATATGTCATCAATAAATACCACCACAAACTTGTCTAATTCGGGCATAAATACCGAATTCATCAAGCACATGAAGTGTGCGGGGGCATTTGTCAAGCCGAAGGACATAACAAGATACTCATAAAGGCCGTATCTTGTCGAGAAAGCTGTTTTTGGAATATCTTCAGGACGGATTTTAATCTGATGGTAACCAGACCTCAGATCAATCTTGGAAAAGACTTTAGCTTTGGACAACTGATCGAACAAGATATCGATACGTGGCAGAGGATACTTATTTTTGACAGTGACTGTATTCAAAGGTCTATAGTCTACACACATCCGCAAGGACTGGTCCTTCTTCTTCACAAAGATAGCAGGGCATCCCCACGGAGATGAACTAGGACGAATCAACCCCTTCTTCAAAAGTTCATTCAACTGCACCTTAAGTTCAGCTAGCTCATTCGGAGGCATCCTATAAGGTCTCCTAGAGATGGGTGCCGCGCCAGGCAACAACTCGATTTTAAATTCCACATCCCGATCCGGAGGGAGTCCCGGCAAATCATCAGGAAAAACGTCCGGAAACTCATTTACTACGGAAATTTCAGCCAACGCCTTTGCTTGTACAGCATGAACTTCCCCAGACAAATCAACTTTTCTGGGAAGTTGTACTAGAAAACCCTTTTGATCTGTAGGATCTCTGAGCATAACTACCCGAGTGGATGTATCAATGAGTACCACATTCTGACTCATCCAATTCATGCCCAAAATAACATCTATACCTAATCCCGGCAAAACCACTAAGGCAAGCGAATACTTTCACCCTTCTATCTCAAACTCAAGGTTCCCCACTACTTTATTTGTGGAAATATTCCCACTTGCCGCACTAATGCAATAACCCCCACCTTCAACAGTATGTAACTTGTGTGCAAACTTTGATGCAAACTTAGGACTGATAAAGGAATGCGAAGCACCTGAATTAAAAAGTACCACTGCAGGATGTTGGTCAATTAGGAACTTACCAGCAGTGACAACCTCACCAGATGGGATTTCCTCAATACTGTTATAATGAGCATGCCCTTGACGGCCACCTTGGTTGACGTTCTTCTTAGGATAAGGGCAATTTCTGGACCAATGGCCTGGCTTGTTGCAGTTCCAGCAAGGCATGTTGCTGGGAGGAACACTGGAGCTGCTCTGACCAGAATTTCCCTTTGGCAGAGCGACTGTATAAGCCTTGCGGAACCCAGTTTTGGCAGCAGGCTTCTTCTGTGGTGGACGGAACTTGGTATTCTGAGCAGGTGGGCGAGGGGAAGCCCTAGGTGCAGCTGGAGCCCGAGACTGCGAAGCACTCGCCTCAATGGCCCTTTTGCGGCTCTTAGAGGCAGCATAAATAGCATTATTGTTTTCCTGAGTCAAAGCATCACTGATAAAATCGTTGAAGGTAGTACACTTGCTCGTGCCCATGGTCTTCATCAATTTTGGGCCGAGGCCTCTTTTAAAGCTAGCAATTTTCTTTGCATCGGTATCCACAAACTCAGTGGCATACCTGGCCAGGTTGTTGAAAGATTGCAGATATTCGGTCAAGCTTTTATTTCTCTGCGACAGCCTCATGAATTCTGTGTGTTTGATGGCCATAAGACCGGGAGGAATATAGTTCCCACGGAATGCTGCCTTGAACTGATCCTAAGCAATTGGGACATTTGCAGGCAGTGTGGAACGATAGTGGCTCCACCAAATACCTGCTGGACCATGCAGCTGATGAGAAGCATATTCAGTTTTTAGCTCATCGGTCAAGCAAAGCAGACGAAACTTTTGTTCAATAGTGTTTAACCACTTGTCGGCTTGCAGTGGCTCCTCCGCCTCCTTGAAGAGTGGGGGGCTTAGTATCAAGAAAGTCCTTGAAATCACTGTACTGATTTGGTTCTGGGCCCTGACGGCCATGACGAGCCTCCTGATTGGCAAGCTGGCGCATAGCATCTGCCAGCATGCGCTGCCCTTCTACCACGGACTGCATGAGCTCAGCCGGGGTAGGTGGTGGCGGAGGGGGTGGCTGTTCCTCATCCTCATTGCCACGACTCTGACGGAGATTGTACGACATCTGCAAAATGCATAGCCAATGAGCACTGACGATGTGGGAAATTTGTAGATGAATTATTGTAAATAGGTCAAACTGACTTCATGAAAAATGACTTTGCAAAGAATCAAAGCACAATACTTCATCACAACCGCACAATCCATTCAAGCGCATCAATTGACGCAATCGTGTGTGGGTATCCAACCAGATGTATTTTGGTATAAGGCTCACTCACGGGGAGCACAGCAGTGACTGAACGGTTTACTTTCATATTTATGTGATTTTTCGATCCTTCGTACGGGTAATCGGATTCAATCCCAAAAATTTCTAATCGACTGAGAAAGGCTACTTCAAACTAACCACAAAGAGACTTCTCAACGGTAGAGTTCCATGGTGGATCATGACTAGCCACCTCGATACCAGCGCGTGCCAAGCAGCACAGCCTTATGTCGCACGCCACAGGAGGCCCTCGGTTTCGTCGCGGCACCGAAGGGTGCTAATCGTGATACCATCATCGAACGCAACACCATAAGACATCCAATTGTGATCGAAATTAACGGTTCAAACTAAACATCCAGGAAACATAGGGTTTGACCTTACATCCCAACAACCATGTTATTACAAAGCCTCTCTCCAACACAGGGAGGGCACAAAAGATGATCCTAACATCGTAGCTACGCGATGACTACTCTAAGCATCGTCCTCAGAGTCGGTGTCAAGGATCTCCCCGCCGTCCTCATCACTAACAGGCTCTAACTCCTCGTCTTCTTCTTCTTCTGGCTCTTCTTCTGGTGCGGCATCTTGGGGCCCATTGACCTCCACTTCATCACCATCTTCAGCCATGAAGATTCTCGAACCCATGTCCTCGTCTGCGTTGTTGTTTCGAGGCAGCAGAGGATTGAGCTGGTTGTTCAAGCGGTGCACTTCTTCATGAAGGTTGTCATTGTATTCTTCTGCGTTCTCCAACTGTTGCTCGAGCTCAAACTGACGAGCCCTCAGAACGTTCTCCTCGTGCCAGGCTTCATCCCTCTGGTTCATGACACGGACTAGCATGCGTTGACAGTTGCGATTTGCCACTGTCAACCTCTGGACTGCAAGTGTTAACTGAACACGGTCACGGATCACTTGCTCCAGTTGCTAACGCGCTGCATTCCTGGCAGCAGTCACTTCGGCCAACTCAGCCCGTAGCCTTTCCACCTCAGTGGGCTCGAGGCGGGGCTCACGTGGAGCTAACTGGTGGCGAGGAGCCCTTCCTCCGGTCGACTTATGGGCGGTCCTCTTAGTACGTGCCATCTGTATCAACAAGGTACGACTTAAGGTGAGGATAATTTAGAGGATACGAAATTTAATTTAGTCGGGACTATTGATATTTTAAGGAGGGAGTAAAATGACATGTATGATGTAATTAAACATGATGCATGCATGTTCCGTACGCCCTCTCACCTTAGTAGAAACCTAAATTTCTAACGCTAGGCGGTGGCATACATACGTTCTCTCATATAAACGAATCTATCGGTCTACTCGTTTCGCTGTTAGTGTACCTGCAGAAAATTTCATTTCAGCCCAACAGCTTCCCGATATAACACATAAGAAAGCAGTAAACTAAATACTTTCCATATACACATCCCCTGATGTATATACTTTAGTATCAAAGCTACCCGATATACATTTCCATAATTAAGTGCTTTCATAATTACATGGTTTGAACATGTAAGTATGCAAGTCACCAAAACTACTCTCCCCTAGACCGCCGGTTGGACGATCATGCTCTCACATCTCACACTTACCGAAGCGTCGAGGTAATTGATCCATACATTACCACCCAAGTGGATGGCATCCATACAATATCACGTCGTATGGACGATGAAACAAAAAACAAACAAGACCCCCAAGTTAGTACTTATAATAAGCCACCTAAGAGTCCTTATTTGGGCTAAGGGATGTGATCACTGGCATACCTATAAAAAAATCTTTATAGTTTTAACCCTTTTCATAAACAAATACTTTTGTTTTTAATTACTCGTATGATGTGTTTAATGTTGAATTATGCTCCGGTACCAGCTGTAACAGAACCGACCAAATTATAAGATCACTAGTACAAAAACAAGCACCGAAGCGCTCAAATTTTCGAACTTGAGCCCATATAATCCCGGTAGTCAATCGAAACCATAAAGGATTTCAAACCAACTTGCTCACAACCAAGATCGCATCATTCAACATACAACATCATACGTTACATTTCACAAGGAGTTCTGAAAGAAGTTTACACACACGGAGTCGCAATTATTACAAACCAAGTTTAGAAAGTAACGGAAGCATCACACACACCAGTTGTTTAACTACTGCCAGTCTTGCTGATCAACAACCCGCAAAAGCATGAGGAAAGTACATAAAAGATGATCACGCCCTAGTGATCTAGTCTTCGTCACCCGCAGGGTGGAGACAAGTTTTGCAGAAGCCTTGATAGAGCATATCATCTGCAACAGGAGGGAATAAACCCTGAGTACTGGAATGTACTCAACAAGACTTACCCGTCATAAACCAGAAATAAAATGACACCAAGGATTATGCAAGGCTTACGCAAGAGGCTAGCTGACACCACATTTTGCATAAAGGCATAAGTAGTTGAAACTCTTATAACATGTACTAGCAGTTATTTTTAGCATTTACCTGTCATCTATCTTAGCACCTATACTGCACATACACTTGATTATCATCAAACAATTATTAACATTTTATCCATAGCAGGTATAAATTGTGGCAACAATGTATCATTCACTTAACCATCTGTTCAATTAATGAGATCTACATTGCCGCTGCTCAAGTCAAGTGCTCACTAACCGGGAGCGACGGCGATTCGAATCGAATTCCTATCCAGCTGGAGGGGTATTTCTAACACTCACCGAGTCACGCCTGGCGAGGGCTGCTCAGGTCATCTTTCGTACGGTTCAGGAATCGCGGGTCCGAATGATGTCGCGTCCCCAAGGGCGACACTCTGCCAGGTGATAGGGACTCTAACCCCCCTTGGTCTCACGCCAATGTCCCCAAGCACATCCTTTCTCTCCTCCAAGATGCAACCTACCATTCGATTCCTGGCCTGAACCATACTACTCGACTTCGCGGTCGGAACGACTTATCCGGCCAACTAAGTGTTAGACTGCGTTCAACATGACTCAAGGACGTACAGCGAATCGGTCCTTAAACGACTCAGACGGGCATAACTCCACACCCAAGACGTGAAGTGTCTTGCGGCTGTACTATCGAACTCCCGCCCGGTCTCAATTTCATTTTAAAGCATGGTTCCATCACGATAGCCATATGCCACTCGTGACCCAATCCTATATCTCGCGGATGACCGGAAATCACCCGACTTCTACCGTACTAAGCAGGGCTAAGCATTGACACGTGCCTAAACCTAGTATAGGATTAAGTACGATATCTGGCCAAGGACAGCTAAAATGCAGCAAGTGTTTTCATATAACTCCTATCACTTAATGCAATAAACAATTAAAAGTACTTAAGATAGATTTATAAAATGATGGGTTCAGCATGCACCGGGGCTTGCCATTGAGAAAGGTCGAAGGTCGGTGGTCAGGGCACTCTGGCAAATCTTCAGCGCCGTCTCCTTCGCCGACTGGTTCTGCTAGCTCCTCCGGCGGGTTCTGGACTTCCTCTGGAATCATTTGCTCGAATTCGAGGAGCGTTACCCCTCCGGAACACCTATTGCATGAGTGCATAATAAATATCATGGATGCATAATGAAAGATGCAGTATGCTCGGAATGAAATGCATTACAACATTCTTAAAGCCCTATTCAAATCACTTCAAATATTAGGTGCAAATTTCCTCTCCGGTAGAGAAGTACTCACCTAATCTACTCAACCTAAGATATAGCTGTTCTTCTTCGGTTAACGCCCTAACACCTAACAATTACAAGAGTAGCATTCTGGACAGCAGCTACTTGTTTCTAACATAACTGGAGATTTCCAACTCCAAAAGATATGATCTAAGACAATCTGGAAAGCTTAAGAAATGCACTACAAATCATTTTTAGACCTCAACCCTAAATTCCTAAGTTTTCCATGTCGAATTTCATAAGTTCCAGAATATGTCCTCTCTAAACAGAGAGTAGCCACTTCTGGACTGTCACTTTAAACAGCAAACTCCCAAACTACTAAGCCAAATGCTCCCAAATTTTGACACAAGCTAGTTTATCAAGTTTACTACAACTTTGGTATTTACAAGTTTTCCAGCAACCACCTTTATCAAAGGTCAAACCTAGAAATACTACCAGCTGTCCAGAAAACTAGAATAGCAAGGATTAAATATTTATTTATATGGCAAACATCCCTTAAGACCAAACTAATGTTACCACAAGTTCACATAGGTCACAAAACACCAGAAAGTAAGGTGTGCCCACCTAGAATATTTATTTATACTCATTTCTTAATTTACTTAATTAATTAAGTGGAATTTTAAACATATATGTAAACTGCTCCTAAAATTCTACAAAAATTACAGGAGACTCTATGAACCAAAAAGAGACCAGAGTAAAAATTTGAACTAAAATTATTCACAGAAAATCCCTAGACAAAATTCACAAGCCCAAAAGGCTGATTTTTGTATACTTAACAAATCATATTGAAAAGTATCAAACAACAGATTTCATATTTTTCTTAGACACTCTATGGTACCAAGACATTCTCCAAAAATTTATAAGAATATTGCACATGTAGAAAAATTACTAAAATTCATTCAAGTATTTCCTAAAATAAAAAGATAGCATTATAACTTGAAAAGTACTTAAGCACTACTGCCCAAATTTTTACCAGAGCTAAAATAGGTATAACTTAGCCTACCCACCAAATTTCACAATTTTTGGAATACTACAGTTCAAGTTATACATTTAACAAATTTGCCTTCATTTCAAAACACATTTGAAAGATCTATTTAATTCTCCCAGAAACTAAACATCACATACTAGATTTATATTTTTCTAAAATACTACACATCATGTAGATCCTAACAAAATTTATCTCATGATTTTTGGGCAAGTAAAACCCTAGATCTACATTTTTCAAACAACAACAAAAATCTGTGACAAAATGAAAAGAAAAACCAAACCGAACCCTAACCCGCTACAGTGCTGGGCCGGCCCGGCTCACCAGCGTGGCCCAGCCAGTGCGCGGCCCGTCCCGGACTCTCGCCCGCGCGCGTGTGGCGCTGACAGCGCGGGCCCGCAGGCCAGAGAGAGAAGAGCGAAGGGGGAAGACGGCCGCGACTCCAGCGAGCTCTAGCTCGCCGACGACGGCGCCTCCGGCGACGGGAAGGGCACCAACGGCTTCCCCGTGACTTCCCACATCAACCAAACCTAGATTTGCTGACCCTATCCCACCCTAGCTACAACGGCCATGGTGACCGCGGCTCGGAGGCGACACCCGGTGGCGGTCCGGCGAGCTCCGGGGACTAGGGACCTAAGTGAGATGTGCTACGGCTTCCTGAGGACATGGCGGACCTCTCCATGCCAAGGAAGAGGACGGAGGTGGAGCGAGTGCCGCTGACCGCGTGAGCACCGCACCGGCGGCCATGGCGCGGCAGCGCACGACGGTGTTCCGACGTGTACCGGCCATCCCATCCGGTAGCGTCATCACCTAAGCTATTCTACCCACCCCGGAACCCAGAACACGTAGCGGGGCGACTGGAGGGTGACCGTAGGGAGCTGGCCACGGTGAGCCACCGCGCGGACAGTACGCCGGCGAGGACTCGCGGTGGCGGAAACCAAAATTCGCCCTCACCTCTGCACAATCCGGTCAAGCAACGGGTGAAGGAGGTGGAGGGGATGCTGGCGGAGCAGTGGACGGGATTTGGAGGACGGTGGTGAGACGGTGAGCTCGCGCGAGCACGGAGAAGGCTACGGCGGCAATGGCGCCTCCGTTTTTCGCCTCAGTGAGCCCGGCCAGAGTGAGAGGGAGGGAGAGGAGAATGAGCGCGAGTGAGGGGGTGGAGGTGTCCGCTCGGTGTTCAAACCCGCGCCTGGGCTCACGACGTGGAGGCGACGACAGCGCTTGGACGCCACGCGGCGACGCTCTTCTGCCCGAGCGCCACGACACGGCCGGTGTCCGACTGAAGGCGCGATCATTGACTGAATTGACGAGGCCGAACGGTGACTGACAGTGAAAGTTTAGCGCTGATTACCTTCCAACACAGCTCGATTCGGTCCAAGATGACAACATCAAATTTGTAGAGCTATGTGAGGGCAACAAGTTTGTCAATTGGAGTTTGGACTGGTTCAGCCTAGATTTGAAACTACATAGCCCCAAAGTGGTGCCCTGTGAAACTGAAACATGTTTTCAGTTAATGACACCGACTGAAACCCTAATTTCTTGACACTATATCTCCTAAACCATTGAGAACCAGGTATGGGTGATGTTGGCAATGTTGTAGAGCTAAATGAGGGCTACAAGTTTGTCAATATGAGTGGAAGCTGGTTTGGCCTGGTTTGCAAACTACAAGCTTCTAAAGTAGGCCACAGTAAAACTGGAGGGCACTTTTGTGACTTAGCAAAATTTCTAAGTGTTGAGACAGCCCCTCTAGCTAACTTGTGGGCCATTTTTGAGCATGTTCTAGCCAGTTTCATGAGATGGTCATATTGAGACTTTTGTTCCCCATAAAATTCCCTACAACTTTGCTTAATGGTGCTCCTCCATGCAAGGTCTCTAAGCTAGACTTTTTAATTGGTCCAACTAGAGCATCCTAGGGCTAAATGCTGGTCAGCTACACCTTGGAGGGCATTTTGGTGATTTTGGTCAATATGAACCTTGCTCCATGAGTGACCCTAAGTATAACTAAGGTGTTGTGAGATATAATTGGCTACTCTACCCCTTAGTTACACTAACTCCCTAGTGTCACATGATGTGAGCCAAACAAAATTCTAAAACATTCACATTAGTTGCAACCACATAAAATAACATGAATGATGCATGCTTATGCTTATGCAATGCCATGCAATTATGGAGCTAAACACCTGAGGTGTTACAGTGATGTAACATCCCGGCCCAGGGCTTGACAGGATTAATAGGATACTCATACCAACAAGTTGCAACTTCTTTTCCGGAAGCCCATCTTGAAAGAACTCCAAAGTTAAGCGTGCTTGGCCTGGAGCGATGGGTGACTGACCGGGAAGTTCTTCCTGGGTGCGCACAAGTGAGGACAAAAGTACGCAGAAAAGACTTGTGTTGGTCTGTGAGGGCAGTCTATGTCCTAGAAAGCGGCCATATGTAAGCGGGCCCGGCCTCGAGGAGGCGGGACGTTACAAAAGCCCTCGCTGGTGTGTTGGCTTGGAGCGATCTTCAACGTCAATAGAAACTTTTGTTGGCCCCTACACTAATGAGGGTCATAACTAAATGTAGACCCTGCGATGGACGTGAGCAGCTAGCAATTTTTTTATTTGCTGCATGAATACGTTTGCTGATTAGTGCTCCCTCTGGTTTCCAAATAAATGTCACTGGAGCCTTAGAACCTGAGGAGCCTGGGCACGTACAACAGGGCGATTCAACCCATTTGTATGTCTTATTTTTTTTTGCAGAAACAGCCCTTGGGACCGAGAAGACGGACGAGGCCGTCGTCTCGCGAGGCAACAAGGCCGGCTGGTGCTCTCAGACTCAATCGCCAGAGGAGGACGCGCTGAATAGCATCGTCTCCTCCAAGCGACGACGCGCGGATCAGGCTGTGCGCATGGGAGAATCTAATCTTCCGCGCCAAAATCCCCCACCCGCGCGGGTGACCGTCGTGCTTGGCGCGAGATGAGGCTGCACCCGTGCTCGACGGCCTCGTTGCCGAGGTGGCCGTGCCGGAGCGGTGTCCGGTGTACGCCCAGGGTCTCCAGCTATTCAGGTGCTGGTGGCCCAGGGTCCCCCACCGGCGCCATCAGGTGATGTCTTCAGCAATGTCTGACAGAGAGGCAATGGATTGTTTATATTCGTTGGAATAGTTCAGAAGAAAATAACCTATTGATTTGATGCATTCGCAGTGGCCTTGCTGATAGAACTATACTAGTCACATTGGCAGGGCCTAGCCTGATATCCTTGTTTCAGTTGTAACTCAAATCATCTGCAGTTTGTACAGATTTTCTGGTGTATGTACTGTTATGTTGACGGCTAGAGTACAACTATATATAACATATATCATTTATACTGATGATTGACATGTGAGACAATTGTTTTGTACCTTAACACATCCTGGTCAGTTCATCATAGTTCACAATGGCATATATGGCACGTGTCAGAGAGCAGCAGATGGCCATGGTTTCTAAAAAATTAAGAATATGAAGGCACGCCGTCTAGGCGGCCTCCCAGGGTGTCCACGTATGCTTCATTTAGGTGGTGCGTTAGATAGAGATTCCACGGTTCAGATGAAGTAGTACCTCCATGACTCACATGTAGTACCTCCATGCATGCCATGGTTAGCCTCAAGCAAGTGGATGCATAAAATAGAGCAGATGAAAATTTGGATGGACATGCATGCAAGCATAGTCCAAAATTGTACATGTGCTTTGTAGTACATCCATGACCCACATGTAGTACCTTCATGCATGCCATTGCTATCCTCAAGTAAGTGGATACATTAAATGGAGCAGATGGAAATTTGGATGGGCATGCATGCAAGCACCGACCAAAATTATACATGTGCTTTGTAGTACCTCCATGACCCACATGTAGTACTTCCATGCATGCAATTGTCATCGTCAAGCAAGTGGATGCATTAAACGGAGCAGATGGAAATTTGGATGGGCATGCATGCAAGCACCGTCCAAAAATGTACGTGTGCTTTGCACGCAAGAAGTTACTATAGGGATTTACATCATTGTGCCTTCTCCTTTTACACAGAGGAGCTTTTACCGCTACCAGATTTTTACATGGAAGGAAGCAACTTGTGAGACCATAGCAAGGACCTCTTTATTGCTAGCAAAAAAAATTGTTGGCCAGTAGGAATTAGAATCGCCTGTGGTCCTTTTAGCCAATGCGGTAAATTTTCATGCATGCACGTATGCTCTCTAGGCTATATAAAATTATAGGTGCTCTTGCCATCTAGATTTACCATGGACATGTGCACCGTAGTAGCAATCTCAGGTGGGACCTCTTTACCTGCAGAAAATGTACTCTTCAGCAAGGAGTTGCATCACCCCTGGTTCAAAATGTATGGGTGGCTAAAGCCAGTGTGGTAAATTTTCGTCACCTGTGGTTCAAAAAATATATGGGTAGCTAAAACCAGTGTGATAAATTTTCGTCACCTATGGTTCAAAATTTACAGGTTGCTAAAGACAATACGGTAAATTTCATGCATGCACAAGTGTTCCCTAGGCTATATAAAAAGTCTAGGTGTCCTAACCAGCCTTCCTCAGCAGTGGATGGATGAAGAAAGTGGATGCATTCAATGAAGTGGATGGAAAATTGAATGACCATGCATGTAAGGATAATATAAAACTGTGGATGTACTTTGCATGCAGAAAGTTACCATGTTAGGGGGATTTACATCACTGTACTTTTACATGTCCTTTGCATAAAAAAAGTTACTACGACAAGAGGAATTTACATCACATGTGCCTTCTCCTTTTACATTAATGAATTTACTATCAATAGATATGTAGTAAATTTCCATGCATGCACGGGTGACTTCCTATGCTATCCAGAAATTCACTCAGTAAATTTGAAAGCACTGGAGACTGGACATCTTCAACTGCCCATGGTGTGGGTCAATCACATGTGCCTTCTACTTTTACATTAATGAATTTACTATCAATATATACATAGTAAATTTCCATGCATGCACGAGTGGCTCCCTATGCTATCCAGAAATTCACTCAGTAAATTTGAAAGCACTGGAGACTGGACATCTTCACCCTCCCCTTCATGCTACTATCAGATAAAAACAAGTCGGGCAGGTGGACACATTTAATGCCTCTCCTCCGCACCATCAAATAAAAATAATTCACCGACCATGCAGGAACATTTGTACTTCACATGTATCCATGCATCTAAGAGACGACTTGGGTTGTGTGCACGTTGCTCCCAAGGTGGTCGGTGGTTGGAGTTGATCGCCATTAATACAGCTACCACACTTGCATCTGCTCCCATGCATGCAGAGGCCCCCCGTTCCTCCTCCAACTCTTGCCTATATAAGCATGTGCCATCCATTGCTTCATCACACCCATCCCAGCCCTCCCAGTGTCCTCCTTGTAGTTCATATATGAGGAACCAGTAGGCATTAGCTATGACCTCATTGTAGTTCATCCCTGCAGTAGTTTGCGTGTACATCGGCTATGTGTAAGCTCGCATATGCACCGCCCCTGTTTGCCACTTTCAGATATATACATGTGGTGCACATTTGTGATGACATGTATTCCATATTGAATGAGTAAACAAACTCTATTACCGTGTTAACAAGCAACTTGGCCACAGAATGCTTGAAATCTAAGCATCGTTAGCATGGTTCTGGGCAAGCACACTTGCCTATGGCGATAAGGACTGGCACACCCGCTGGCACCCAGTGGCAGTACTCTCAAAAATTCACGTGTACCTAGGGACATTCTATAAGTGCATTAACTACCTGCCGTGTGTCATGTAACCAAAGACATACTGATACATACCAAAGTCTATAATGTTTTCAACTATCTGTAGACTATTCTAATGCCTATGGACTACTTTTCTGCAACATTGTGGTTGCTCTTAGATTATGTCTGCGATGGTGTTTCAATGCCACGACTAAGTACACTAAGTAAACAGTAGCCTGCTCACAGCATAAAAGCAGGCAACCACGGGACATATATAATGTGTCTGCTGGTTGTGCTTCAATGGAACGTTGGCATGGTTAAGATGGTTGAATTACAAACACATGAGCAAGAAATAAAATGGTTTTGATGACTTGGTCCTTTATTGTGTAATTGTATCTTATCATGAATCTAGAAAATCTAGCGTACCCGCACAAATACCTCGGGAATTGCCTTCTACTTTGTCAAGACCATACAAAATCTTACAGACACGGTTTACGCTTCCAAGGCGTTGAAAAAGTTAGTTCAAATTTAGTCACCTCTATTTTTTTAGGTTCATACTGTGCTACTTGACCTGCCAGGTAGCATCACATCACGCTATCTCTGGCCGTGCCTATAAAACCACACCCTCTTTCTAGAGGAAGAAATCAAACAGGCCTAAACGGTCCTATACACTGTTGCGTATTGTTAAGTAGCGACAATTTACCGTGTCGCACGGGTAAGAAAAGCATCCCGCACAGGATGGTCGCACACGCACAGTTTCATTCTATGTACGGCTACGCCACGCCATGAACTGACGACAGTACTGTGAATCTATCATATGCTAAAAAGTAGGGAGCATCATCAGCCACAGATGGTCGCACACGTGAAGTGCAATTCTATGCACGCCATGCACCGTGAATCTGTGATATGCTGCACGTAAACTATATATTTTTTCGAAAAAGAAAATGCTCCGGCCTCTAGCACGTATACACATACTATGCTCAGTATATGGTATTTTAGAGCTAAGTTTTTTCCCCTAAAAAGACTCTACGTAAGATTCACCATAGTAATTAGGCACCGACCATGCATGCTGAGCATCCACCGTCCATTTGCATGCGACGTACAATCATCAGGGAAGTTGTCTCGTCGCTCCACTACCCAGGTATCTAGCCACAACAATGCCATTAAAGGCGAGCAAGCAAGCCAGTGGCACAACCCCTCTTCCTCGGCGTATAAAAGGGCACCCAGAGGTGCTCTCCTCCACCACCCAGCAACACGATCAGCTCACTCGCCTGCTCTCGCTTCAATTTGTCCGTGCATACCATATACGCCTATACGCACGAGCCAGGCTCGGCTGTCACTGCAGGACGAGGTGAGCAGCTCATGAACATTCCCTCGTTCTTCCCTCCCTCCCTATGGTTTTCACCCTGCTCCCCTCCTTGGTTGTAGAACGTGACTTTAGGCTTTCTGGGTAGTGTTTTACATATAAGAGTATTTTATAAAAAGTTTTAATGCCTTCCCTTTTTTAAAAATGTTTACTCTTATCTATTCTCTCTAAGATGGCAGAAGGAGTTTAGACTAGCAGCTACTGTCTAGGCGTTGAAGGCTTTCCCAAGCTGTTGTATGCTACCATGCAAAGACTTGGAATCAAGGATCGCCCAAAATATGAAGGTAGAGAGTACGAGGAGCATGAAACCGAAAGATGTGAAGTCACCGTCTATATCGGAAAAAGTGAAGACTTCCCTGACATAGCTCAAGCATGGAGTATGACTACGACCGGATTTTGGTTTGTAGACACGTATCAAGCTGTCGCCCACAAAGCTTTGAGGTGCCTATGCCAGATCTACGAGAAGCCCATCGCCCGTATACCCATGAGGTTCTTTCCACCCCAGGAAAAGGACCGGCCAGTATGGAGAACCCGTATGGACATCTTACAAGGACGTTATTCGCTCGAGGATGACCCGACTGTAGTATTCATGACCACATACCTACTTGCTATGGATGAGCAATATGATAAGCAAGCATCGGAGTTGAGGAAGTGCATGCACCGCGCAAAAGAAGCTGAGCTCATGGTTAGAAAGTTCCATGTGCAACTAGCGGAGGCTCAGGCCCAAGCAGCTGCAGCCGAGAGTCGTGAAACTGCCATCGCTGAAGCCTTGAAGGAAGCTGAGGACCGCCATGCTCAGGAGTTGAAGGATACCTACCTTGTCACTAGGGCCAAGAGAAGAATGCAAGCCTTAGAAGACCGAGAGCCCATGATTCTAGAAGGGATCCCAATCATGTCCCTAAACACAGAAAGAAGACTCGATGTTGAAGGCCCATCAGCTCCTCCACCCACAGAAATCTCTCATGAAGCTCTAGAGTTGGAGCCCAGTAAGGAAGAAAATATCTCCCTCACCCAGCCACCCCCAAAAGATGACGTTGACCCGCCTCTTAGTCCAAGGGATGGACGACAGATGTCGGAAGAATGATCCTTTTCAACACCAAGGAAATGAAGCCCTTTAGTCAAAGACGTTGAAGATTAGTTGTACCATGTTTCTCCTTTAGTCTTAGGGTGTGAAGTTTATTTCGCTTTTGTTCACCCCAAAGGAGATGAAGCGTATTGTGGTATGCGTATTTTGTTCCCTGCTATGTTGTACCCTCTTATTTAGAATATATATATTTATGTTTGTTGGTTGTGCTAATTGAGTGCTTTATCAAAGTTCTTTCAGTCTCTTTCATAACAATACGATGAGAAAACATATTAGACATATGAGCCATATTTTCTGAGATTTCCTATATCGAACACATCACCCGCAGCGAAGCGCGGGCAGCAGTGGCTAGTATTACAATAATGTTTCTCTTATTTATCCTTGATACATTTTCTATCAAAATAGTCATGCAATGATATATAAAAATTTATTTATAGTTGATCCTAGCTACATGCAAAGTATTAAATAGCTTAGAGACAGATCCCCGTCTATGGGTTGTATGACCTGTCTTTATACCTTCTCTGTACGATAGATTCGAGGCGCTTAGAGACGGAACCTCGTCTGTGGGTTGTACTCGCCTTAAAGCAAGTCGTTTTGTATTTTTTTCGCTCCAATCTGGACTACTATACCTTTCATTTATTTTGCATGCGCATGGGAACAAGGAGCCGCTGCTCCGCTCAATTTAATTCGCGTCGCTTGGTGCTTCGCTTTCTTGGGCCACGTTTAGATGAGAGAATTGGGAAGAAAAACACTGTATCAGAATTCCTGTAGCATTTTGTTTGTATTTGGTAAAAATTATCCAAATTTTGACTAACTAGGCTTAAAATGTTCGTCTCGCAAAGTACAACAAAACTGTGCAATTAGTTTTTGATTTCATCAACATTTAGTACTTCATGCATTTGCTGACATTTTGATGTGACGGAGAATCTTCTTTTTGTATAGTAGAATTTGGAAGGAGAATTGGGAAACTAAACAAGACCTCGCTTGACTAGGCGCCGCTGGTTGCTCACAGGACTACTAGTAGTACTACGCCAGGAGCTGCACGTTTGCCTTAGACCATGACTTCACGGAGGACGAGGAAACAGTGCAAGAATAAAATGAACAAAATGGCGGATCCGCCGATGCATGTTTTGATCCAACTCAGTGATAATTTCTTCTTCTTCTACCTGGGCTTCATAATCTGTGGGTGCCTCCATGTTTAAATCGAAGCCTATTACAAAAATCTGGATGTGTAAATGCCAAAATTTTGTGCTGCAGCAAAATTTCGGCACGTCTCAGCCATGCAGCCTAAAGCGCGAAAGAAAAGAAAACATCCATGCAAGCCACGATGCCATGCAAAAAGTCTGGCAAAGTGCAAAAAATATTTAGGCAGCGAGGAATCGAAACCCGGCCGCACGTCGCTTACAGAGGATAGTAACCAGTCGAGCAAGCGGAGACTATAGCTGTTGAGCGTCCCTTGACTCTACTTAAAATGGGCAAAGCAGGAAATATTGACTCCTTGGTACGTGAGATTATGTCAAAACAACTGTCTGTTAGCTTAGCTGAAAAGTTATGACTGAAAGTACTGTTCGCTGATTTATTGTGAGAGAAAAATATTATTTATTGGCTGAAAAAGTATGACTTATAAAGCAAGCGAACAGGGCCATGTATTTGGAAACCGGAGGGAGTGCGTAATTTATTTTACCCTTTGTGGGAGAGCCAGGACCCTAATAAGAATGGATCCAACATGTGGCAGGCTCAATATGAGCCACAATGTGATATAACAGAGTTAGCCGATTCTCCGGTGCATGTCAGAGCACCTATCTGGAAGATGTGAATTTGTGTATCACTTATTCATTGAAGCTTGATGGTCTATTGAGCAGACCAAAGCTACTCATTGGAACCGGGGCGATTGTGAATCCACCTCAACTTCTCACGGTGCCGCCCCTTGCACTGATGATGCCACGCCATCGTCGGGTCACTGCTCGTTCAGATCAAGAGCCCAGACCAGAGAGAAAGGTCTTTATTATTCTAGAGCCAACAATTGACGGGTTGCCTACCAATGATGATGGAGCACCACGCCTAATGGTTTCTACGGCAGCACAAGAATTTCTAAAGCGTCCCTCCAAGGTGTGGTGGCATGATGTTCATCCTCGTCTTTTTGTACTGGTGTTCCGTTGAGCCCAGAATTTCTATTATTTGCTCAAGCCATGCTAGTATCAGAGTACGAGAGAAATCACCTTGACCAGGCAGACATTTTGAAAGGCGTATTGGCTTGCATATATCGGGTTAGCTTGTCCTGGCTGTTGATCCAAGCCTTTATTTCCCCTCTGGAATTCTAACGGCCATACTCTTGTTACTACAAGAGTGAATTGGGTTACCCTTTAATGGTTATTCAGGAGGCAATGGGCATCCCTATATTAGGCCATGTGTATGATGAATATGTCCCAGAGGACAATATGAACGACAAGGTGGCTCAAGAACTTTTTACATCTAACGCTGAGTTAAGTTGGCGTAATAATGAAAATAATACAGATGGTGTTCACCGGCCCATTCAACTAACAGGTTGGGTGGATTATTTCCTAGAAGATTCAAAGCATCTGGAGGGCCAGCAGCACATTCCTCTTCTGTCTTCTTATTATGCATCACATGAAGATCTTTACTAAAGGAATTGAATTTCCATGTAGGAGGTAGTGGAGGACGGATGCCCTTTTGTCTTTATTTTTCTGATAAACTGTTGAAGTTAAGAAAAGGCTACACCTATGTTCTGCTGCTGGCCGCTTTTATTTCTGCATGGTTGTGCTCATATTGTGTCTCAATAGCTAGGGCCATGTGAATACATACAGCCTGAAGTTTTTATGGCCACAGCTTCAATTGCCTAGGGGATTCGGCGAAGCATTGGGCTTGCTGGTGCAGCCCATTTCTACAGCAGTATTGATGACATTCTTCATTCCAACATTGAGAATGATAGCTCGGCTAGTGAATGTGAATTACCTTTGCCGACACATTTTATAATGGGGGTGGTATGCATGCTATTGGACGGCCTTGTTGCAGTAGCCTGTCTCTTTGCCACATGTCACAGATTCACCACCCTTTCATTATTGATGTCTCAGACAATACAAGAGTGAAGATTAACCTGTGAGATGCGCATCGCCTATTTTTGGATGCTATAGAAGATACACGATGGTAGTTCTCTACAGGCCCTGAATTGCATAGGGAGATTGAGAGCTCGTTTCCCAGAGGGACAATCAAATGTGATTGAAGATAGAAGAGGGGCCAAGAGTGATAGGAGGCCACTCACACTTTTAGAAGTTGATATGTTGATCAGCTGCAACTTGGCTGGGATTTCCTATCGCTGTTGTCAATTATATCAGAATCTGGTGTGTCCTCCCCACAGGTTTGCATGTATGTTTAACTACGATCAAGCCGTTCAGGACTTTACTATGGATAATGTACTTTGCTACCCTGGTGTTGATATGGACGAGACTCTTGGTGTGCTGAGTCGCCGTCTGTTGGCACATTGTTGCCCCATGGGCACACGTTTGAGATGCGGCCGCAAGACACATTACTAAATTGCCCATCAAGATATATGAAATGATCTACACATTCACTTGCTTTTTATTGGAAGCATCATGCTTTACCAGTGGTGTTGCAGCTCCTCATATAGCAGCTAAAGGCAAAACTGTTGCCCTCCTTGGTGCGTATTCCTCTTTATTATTGTTGTTTTTTGCATTCTATTTCTAATTACAATCCATCTCACTTTTTTAGATCCTGATGACAATGCTTTCACCTCTTTGGATTGTACTGCCCCTGAATCCATTGTTCTTGGGCTCGTCAATGCTGGGAGATAGTCAGAGCCACTATCCAGCCATGCTGATGGCGTGCAACCTGATGATCAGATGTTAAGTGCAACTGCTATAGAAGGGTCAGTGGATACAAATAATCAACCCTACTGAGGAAGAGGTGACACCTAAGAAGAAGGGAAACCATTGCGCCACTAAAGCTTGGGATGATGATTGCATTATGACCCAAGGCGACATGCAGTGGCAGCACCTCCAGAATTAGTTGTGCTACTGAAGCTTCGGATGGACAGGGTGTCATGGATAGGGCAACAGGCAATGATGTTACTGCGAAGAGTGCTACTGGGACATCAATGGCCAAGGTGTCACGGCTGAGACAAGGGGTAGTGGTGATGCTGCAAAGAGCACCACTGAGGCTCCGACTGGTCAGGGCGTCACAAAGAAAGCGACTTGTAGTAATGGTGCCACAAGAACTAGCATGCTTCGGAAGGTTACTAGTAAACATGTTACTTTTGCCAAGACGACCACAACTGACAAACCCATGGAGGTAGACCCAAGTCCTCCCAAGCGTCCAACCTCTCCAGTCCCGAAGGATGACAGCCAAGTTAAACCAAAGAAATCACGTGTCTCCAAAGCTTCGGGTAAGTGGCATATTTATAATAAAATAGCACCATTATATATTCATTTGTTTCTTGTTGATAGTCTAATTAACTGCCTCTCTCTTTCAGCAACCCCCAAGTGGAGTATTCCGGCGAGCGTGAAAGAGGTGCATGGATGCTAATATGAAACATCGGCTCAGCGAATTCATGAAAGGTGTAAATGACAACCCCTCCCCGTGCCCAGTTTGATGAGGACATCACTCTTTCAGATGCACCCGCTGATCCTCCAACTATTATGCAAGGTCCAAAGACCCAAGCTTGAATGCGACAACTAAATTTAGAGGTGATCTCGTTCTTATGTGATCCTTTTCATACTTTTGAGAATAGACTACTACCTGATGATGTTATATTGCTTAGGAACATTGGAGAGAGTCATGAGGAACTTGGAGGAAGAGGTGGAGGCGAAGATGACCAGCAAGGACATCCAACACAAGCCAGAGGCCCGGTCCAACACAACTTCGAGTCTGCCTCGGCCTCCAAGACTAGTCGCCATAAAATAGACACCTAGGATGCATCCAGACTCTGTTTTCGACGAAAGATAATTTCATAAGCTAACACATAGTTTTGGTTTGAGGTCCAAATTCCACCCGATCAACGGGAATCGTCGAAATAAGTCAGCGCCAAAATCTGTCAGGTTGTTGCGTCACCGTATTTGGTCAATTGGGCCTGGGCCGTGTATCATCTTTGAGCCCGTTAGGTGGGTGCATCCAGGGGTTACACTACCGCCGTCGTTAGGTTTTGAGTTTTTTCATAGATCATTCTGTCCTTGATAGTTACCGTTTCATCCGTTTGTGAGAACCCACTTTGAGAACGTAATCATACATCTGTAGTTTGTCCTATACTTTAAGTTGCGTGCTTTCGAGTTCTTGCTTGTGTTCTTTGTTTCGCAGGCAAGGATTTGCCTTCGTGGTGAGGTCAACCGGTTGGTGATATAGTTGATAACCAGAGGTGTCGTAGTGCTAAGATTGTAGGGTTCGAGTCTTTTGATTTGTAGCCAGATCGGTGTGTCATGCTCTGCCAAAAAAACGATAGTTATCCTCACTTGACGGAAGATTCGGAACCCTGTCCCATCATAGTTGCTATGGAAGCTGTTACACTATGTGCGTCTGACATCGTGGATGCTTCGAAACGGAGCATGTTCAAATATGTTCAATTGAATGTACGGGACCTTCAGGATTAGCTTAACTCAGAAAGCATTGATGAAAGTGCCTTGCTAAGGAAATCGATGATGTACTGAGCCATTGGTAAAAGTTATTCTTTGATGGCAAATCAATTAGACTAACAGCAGGGCTGAGACAATTTGGAAAGGCCCTAGACCAGCTTTGGTGGAGCACCCTCATCTTCTGAAAAGGTGAAGTCTGATGCTGCAGGACTAGTTCAACAGGTAGCTGCTATTTAAACAGAGGTGAAGAGGTTGGATAGCATTAGCACCGCTGGAAAAGAACACCTTGCGGCTTTGTAGGCTCAGGTGGATCGTCATGATGAGAAGATACAACAGAAGTAGCTCACGAAGGAAGAGAAGAAGCGTAAAGAAAAATTTGGAACAGATGGAGGGAGTCGAGACCCTGCTCGGTCAGTTATCCGTGGTGCGTAAGCGTGTGTCCAACTCATCGTCTACGAAGGAGAAGCAGATTATGATGGAGGCGCCTGAAGCGCTAAGGTGTTCACATATCTCAGCATACTTGAGCCATATCTTCAAAGCGAAGAAGCTCCTGCTCGCGCCTCCTTGGTCTGCTGCTTATGCTCTGTGGCCTTTGAAGTATATTTTGCTCTGAGTGTAGTGGCCTTCTCTTTGTAACTCACCCGTTTTTCTCGGCTGTCATTGGCAACCTTGAGGTTGTTGGACACCACGGAGCAGACAGCCTCCAGGCATTGTAGAATGGAGCGGGCCTTGTCCTCATCCTTGCCTATGGCTGCCTCCCCAAAGGATGATCCACCCTCCAAGTGCTGAGCCAACGCTTGTAGGTGTGATATTAGCTGCTCGAGATCAGCTGGCTATGGCGACGTATATAGCTTTGGCCATTCCGCTACAAGAAATTTAACTTGCGCGATGATGCTAGCATTGTCTAGTGGATTCTTCTTCAACAAGCATTGAAGGTGAGCCAAATCAGCATAGACTTTGTCCAAAGAATGCTCCTTGTCCAGGGTCTCTGTTGGAAGAGGGAGGCTTGGTGGCGTGAGCCTGTCCACGACTAGCCATGCTGAGTCAGACTTAAACCGTGATCCATCATAGATGAATTGAGAGATGTAGGCACCGGTCTTCTCCTTCAGCTTTTGCACCTGGCCCATGAGTGCAAGAATCCCCTTCTCCACCACAGACTCCTCTTGGGGCGAAGTCTTGCACTTCAGCTCCTTGGTGGGCTCCGAGGGCTGAAGCACGCCTTTTCCCTTATGATCCTTCAGGCGTCCTAAAAGCGGAAGATGGTCATCGTCTTCGGTGCCTAGGTTAACCATCATGACATTAATAAAAAGGATTGGACAATCTCATTAAAAATATATTTTTTGAATTACCGTGTGTCACACGAGGCTGATTTGCCTTTCCTTGGATCTCAACATCGAGACGGGGCTGCTCTACCTTCTCCGAATCTTTGAGGCCGAGCTCGACGTCAAGGATGGAATCAAGATTGATGTCAGTGAATAACTCAATGTTCTCCGGAACAGGTGGGAAATAGCGAGAATTGAGGCCAACAAAGAACTACGCAATGATGAGCAGATTAATTGTAAAATTGAAAAAAAAAAAGAGAAAAGAAAAAACATGAACAAGAGAAAGTGTATTATTTACTTACATCGCCATCGCTGCTGGTACTTCCATCGAAGTGCACGTCATCCAGCTTCTTTTCTTCTGGCCTGGTTGCAACAGTGGCTAGCATATTCTTGCTCGAGCCTTCCGCCACTGCAAGCGAGCGAAGGCAGTGACGGTTGCCTGCATCCCTAGGCAGGCTAGGAGAGGACATGGTGTAAACCACCTCACGCTGCACACCGTGCTGTGCACGTGAAGGTCCATCACCAATTTGACAAGATGAAATGGGCAATGGATGACACGATAGACGCCCCACGCCATTGCCGCCACATGAAATGTGGGCAGCCTTGGAAGAAGAATTGCCATGCAGGGCGTTGGCCCTGTAATGCTTCACGCATTTGGTCAGCTGGGCCTCGCCAGCATAGTGAAGCTGGATGGATTGAAATTGTCCCGCAAGAAGGCGAAGGTCTCTAAAGAAAAAACTTCTTCTAAGGAGAAGGTTGTTTGCGAGCAGGGTGTACATGCTGTCAGCCCGACTAAGGACTTCAATGGTGAGGTTGTGGTTGTTGATAAGGACTTGGGAGGCAGTGTTGAGGCTTCCCCTCCCATTGTCGTTGGTTCCCTGTGCGTTGGTGTTGTTGGCGCCCGTGTTTTGGTTGCTGCTGCTGATGCTGATGCTGAGGATGCTGTGTTGAACCTTCTGTATCTTTATGATGATGGGATGAAGTTTAGTTTTATTGATGAGATGACGGGATCGAAGGTCGAGGAGAAAGCTCATGTGTCAGTCTCTATGGAGGAGGAGGTTGATATTGACGGCGGTGAGACAGGAGCAAAGGCTTCTTCTCCTTCTGTGGATCTTTGTATTGGGGATAATGAGCGGAGCTCATCGACGCTAGGTAGTGGGCATTCGTCTTCATCTAGTGGGTCTTCCTCTATTTCTTATGGGGAAATTCTGATTCGCCGGATGCTCAGGAGATGGAACGAAGACTGCTAGATCTCAAAATGAGGCTGGGGAGGCAAAACCTACGGCGGCTCTAGCGCTTTTGCAGGGCTGACTTGGAACCCCATTCCGCTCGACCAACCTCACGATCGTCCTGGCGCCGCAAGTCTTCGGAGGTGCGCTTGTTGTCACAGGAGTGCGCCGGCTCATCCCTACCCTCACCACGTGAAGATCCAGCGGCCACAGGCTTGTTGCGGATGGATGCCATGCCTGCCACACACAAAAAAGGAATGCCAATGAGCGAGAAAAGATATGTGACCTACGAAGAGTAGTACATGAAACAAGCTAGCCTGACTTGGGAGATTGAACTTGCCTTGGACTCAGGAAGCTCTCACGACACTAGCTGTGGGTCAAAACTGAAAAGGCGAAAAGGTACGAGCACTGGTGGTGAACTCGTCGGCGCTGCCTGTATTTATAGGCGCAGGCCATCTGGTCTGATACGCAGATGAGACCAACAAATTATCGCAGAAAGCGCAGGCTGCTCCGGTTTGTTACGCCGTGTGTTTAGGAGATTGCTGCACGTCTCGCGCCAACTTGAGTTTACCCTCCACAGTTCCCGCATATATTCTACAAGGAACAATAAAAAGAAAAGACTGAGTGGCTGGACGCAATAAAGATTAGATGCATCATAATCTGTCTGGATGTCTTCTACACCAAGTCGAGATTGAATTTGCTTCGCACTTCGATCCCAACTTGGTGGAGGCCTGGGGGCATTTGTTCGATGTGATTTTGTACATGTTTTCCAAACTGTCGATATTTATCTATATATGTATACAGTACAAGGGCCTGAATGGTGGTGGAGGGGCTGCCGGCTAAGGTGGCCAAGGACCAGGCCGGCTCTATAAATTTTATGGCCCTTGGGCTATAGGAAAGCAAGGGCACTTTAGCCTAAATTTTTTCCCCACTTTTAACATGAGGAATCATATACTAATGCTAGTATGAGGTAAATGAGAGCATGTATATAGTTCATAACACAAATGTTTTTATAGTAGAAGAACCTAAAAGAAAAATAATATGACTATATGATTACCTCAAATAAGAAGATAATGCTCCAAGGCTTGTCCAAATTATTCCATGTTCTTGGATCATAGAGAGAAAAAGAGCATCTTCTTATCCATCAGCATTTGGGTTTTCAGTACTAGATGAAGGCTGCAAATTTTCCTCTCCAGCTCTGTCCTCACGGACACCAACTTCAGCATTTAAATTTTGCTCCGGATCAGATTCATTAATCTCAACATCTGCATTTAAATTACTATCTGTATGTTCCCTAGATCAGATTCCTGCTCTTGATCTTCATTGACATCAATGTTACTTTAAGATAAAAAGAACTTATTTAAAGCACACCTTTGTGATTCAATGATCTCATCTTGCCATTTTTCTTTTCTTTTCTCGGCACCCGACAAAGGCATCTAGGCAACATGCTTAGACCTAAAATTGCGATGAAAAGTAAATAGTGGATTGGAATTTTAGAAATTAGATCCATATAACATGGTTACTACTGGCATAAGTAGATGAGAAATTAGAAATAGATATCACAAATTCAGAATTCGGATCCTGATCAAACGTAGACATATATTTAGGTTACCTGTATGCGGCAATTTAGGGAGAGTGTCCAGAAGTGGCCGCGCCGCTCGCTATAATCGATCGTTTGCTGATCTGCAGGACTACACCGAGCCACCGATGGCTGAGAGTTTGACATCGAGAAGCAGAGAAGGCCGAAGGCGAGTCGGCGAGAACGCGAGATCGCGAAGTGCCGGCAGCCGGCCGCGAGTCCAGGATGCGCGACGTGATGGACCTATATATCTATACCTATACCTATCTCCTACAACTAAAAAGACTAAAAGTAAGACAATCATTTGGTGCGACAAAAGTTTCGCCTCACCTTTGCACCGCCCTCTTGCGACAAACATAAAAAAGTCTTGACCCTGATTTGCATGCGCTACAAACATGCAAAGTCTTGACCATGATTTGCATGCGCTCAAACACGGAAAGTCTTGACCCTAATGGCCTCAAACAAGGAAAGCGATCACCCACATCTCATGCTTAATCAAATCGCACTCGGGCCACAAATATAAAAGTCTTGACTCAGATTTGCATGCGCTACAAACACGGAAGACCATCGTCGCTCGTCGCTGCACGATCGAGTGCATCACTCGTTGCTGAACGATCGAGTGTGTCACTCATCGCGATCGAGCACGTCTTCTTGGCAGAACTCAAGTGTGTCACTCGTCGCTGCACAGAGACGATCGTCACGCGCCCCATGCCTTCCGCCCCTGCACGATCGAGCCGCTCCTACTTCTTCCTCGTCGTGTAGTGGAGAAGCAACAGCAACGGATCGTCCACCATCTGTCTACTGGTGGATGCACCTATGGTACATCATCAATCGCCGCAAGGTCGCCGCAAGATCATCTCCCCGTGCGATCTTCCCTCCACGACTTGCTCCATTGTCCTGTCCGTGCGCCCACGCCATCATCCTCATCGTGCGCCACACTGCTGCCTCCATGACGCCACACCATCGTCCTCGTCATTCGCCCGCGCTGTGTACCTAGAAACACCGCCGCCTCCATGATGCCCGCGCCGTAGTCCTCGCCGTTTGCCCGCGCCGTGCACCCGAGCCGTCGCCCTCGGCTGCCACGCCGCTGTCTCGACGCCACCTGAGTCGTGCACCCAAGCCGTCGTCTTCGCGTATGTAGACCGATCGACATCACTTGTCCTCCATCACTCGTCGTTCATGATGTTATACAACCATAGTTCATGATGCTGCAGACGTTCTTGTTATATAGTTAATCATCTATTTGTTCGATATTGTGTGCCTGCACACTGGATGCTATTGTTTTTTAGCATAGTTAGCCCTTTGTTTGTACCAATCTCGTTTCAAGTAGCTCGAGCCTTATTTATTTACTGATAGTCTCAATTCATGAGCTTAGTGTACTTAGATACTTTACTGGTGAAATATATTAAATACTTTTCTCTTGTCTACTTTGTTTATGGCCACTGAATTTTTGGCTTGCTATTTTTTTATTACACTAAATGGTATTAAGATGTTTGGCATTAGGTCATTGCATCTCCATACCTCGCTCGCTGAATTGGTGTCCCCATAACAGCAACACCAAGCTAGATCAGAAGTCTATCTCTGCACTGCAAAATATCTGTGGATTGATCTTTGTTTATTTTTGAACAATCTGGTATCAGCAGGCAAGAAAAAGAATGATGATTTCTCACTTAAGTTAAATCTTAAAAAAGAGGGAATGCAAGAACTTGTCCTGAATTGTTGCAATTTATTGCCATGGCTTACATTTGTTATTGTGCTTAACATAATGATATTGTAACTAAGGTAACTTTTAAAATCTTGGCATGGCCATGTTGAGTCCACATTATAAATATGAAGCTCAGATAATTTTAATGAAAAAATAGGAATATGACAAGTAGTTCAGTTTTCAGACTAGCAAAAATAGAAAAATGACAACCAATTCAGTTTTCTTAGAACGTGACAATTCATAGACATTGTTTTCTTAAAATAAATTGTGGTCCTCTCTTTTCAATTGGATAAATGATGATGCAAAAAAAAGTTAACAACCAACCATGTCTCTCCATCACATGTTTTCTTAAAAAACACAGTGAATAGTCCACAAAAATGTGACAGGGCATTACCTATTTGTTAATTATCTGAGTCAACAAAAATTTAGAAATTTCTATATAGTAGAGTCAATGAGCCTACAACGTCATGCTCTTCGTGACCGTGTTAATCTTATGAACTTTGCTTTTTGTATTGATGTCATTTTAACGTGAATATTTAATTTCACAGTATTATTATCTTATTGTGCGATCTGTGTATTTTTAATATAAAAATTTAGTTGTCACGTAGCAACGCACGGGCATGCTACCTAGTATATAGAAAAGAAGGAAATCCATGGAGAAGTGTGAAAAAAACTAAAATAAGTGCGGAAGAAAATAAAGGAACAAAACGATTGAATTTTCTGTTTTTCGTCTCCAATTCCTTTCATCGTTTGTCTTTTCAATTGTTTTTCTTTTCTTGTTTCCGGTTACTTGGCCTTCTGTTTTCATTGGCTTGTTTCCAACTTTTTGTTTTCTATTTCAGGAATTTTTGGTTTTGTTTCTCTCGGTAATCCAGTTACATTTCTGATTTTTTTTCCATTTTTACGGTTGTTTTTTCAACCAGTGTTTTTTATGTTTTTGACCGATGATTTTTTCTCATAAAAGTCTTTCAACCATTGATCTCTCCTCTGAAAACAAAATTTTGCACTACTAAACTACTGATGTAATTTTAAGTATAAACAAAACTTATTCTTACTAAATTTTGATCAGTTATTTGTCCAACTAATCAAACATTGTGCAATTTTAACCACTTTGTTATCTAATCTGATCTAAATAAATGTCTATCTATGATCCATAACGAGAGCCGCTGCATGAAAAATCAAACAAAAGGTCTCTCATCGTAATCATGGGTGGATAGACCAATTTTTTACGCGTTACAAACTACTCTTTGCCGACTTTAATAAAATATTAAAATTACATATGTTTATGAATTGTCAAAGAAAACCACGCAACTCGACGTTTAAATGTAGCAACACATAGTGTGAAATTTGAAGTTATGATATATTGACGTCCGAATACTTTTGTGCTTTGCAACCGAAAAATAATGTATCAATATTATAGTTTAATTCAATGTAGGCTTAGTAGGACATTGTCATATTATTGCCAATATTAACTTACATTATGAATGTCTTGTCATCATCAAAAAATAATTTATTAAATTTTATGAAAAGCGCAAAACATAAATAAATATGTACTATTCATGTCTTCATTTTCCATAACCATCTGATTGTTTTTTCTCCGTTGCAACGCACGGGCACTTTTGCCAGTAATAATAAAGAGGTAAAATTTTAGGCTCTTTTTTTCGTCCATCCATTTTTTTGTTTGTCTTTCTCTGACTACCGTACAATTCAGAGTTTCTTTGTACGGACTTTTATATATAATCCGTGTTCATATGAGTTGGAATAGCTCGCGTCTAGACCAATATGGAATAGAATCCTAATCTAAATAGATTTCTCAGATCTGAGTATTTTAAATAGAACTCTTAATAATTAATAGAAAAAAGGCAGATCCAGTGCCAGAGGCTCCCACACGAGTGGGGTCTAGGGAAGGCAATAACCGAAGCAAAGTCTTACCCCCGCAGAAATTCTGCAGAGAGACGGCTTCGAACCCAGGACCTGATGACTCGACGAACTAGCACTCACCAACTGCACCAGGCCTGCCCTTCTCTTAATAATAAATAGAAAATGATAAAAAATTATGTTCTTTATTTTGCACCGCTTTCTTTATTTACGTACGAGTTAGAATAGCTCGTGTCTAGACGGATATGGAGTAGGAATCCTAATCTAAATAGATTTGTCAGATCTAACGATAATAATATGCATTTATTTTTCTTTGACGGGATATATATGGTAGATTATAGAAACCGGTTTCTTTTTTTAATGCTGAGAACTTTCTTTTCCCTAGAAAATGTTGAGAACTTCCATCATAATAGACCAGAGCCCAGCGTTTTTTATGGTGGAACACCGAAAAATATTATCAGAAAAATAGAAAAGAAAAAAAGTACTATAGTTATGTCATCTTTTTTATTCACCTTACTTTTTTTTTCTCTTTTGTCCTAACGCGTTCTCTTTTTTTCATCCTTACAAGCGTGTGCCGTCCGAGCATCCGTGAGAGCATTTTACGGGTCGTTCACACATTACCCATTCATCTAAGCGATTATTTTTTTGTTTCTCCTATAAATATAAAAAAACAAAAGGACTAAATTCAACCTTCATGGATGTTTGAACCATTGATCCTTCCCTATATAAAATAGAGAAATATTTTCTATACGAGTTAGAGCATCGTGCCATACATGGTGTTAAGTCTGATTCCAAAATGAATCGAAATGGATGATACAATCTGTGGGGTATGAATCAAAAATGAATTGGAGCATCTAATGTAATTATTGGATAAATATCTAAGTCTCCGATGTATATACGAGTTAGAACAGTGTACATCTAGCAATAGTATGCGGTCTGATTCAAGACAAATCATACACATGATGAAGTTTTTATTGAACAAATTTCTTAGAAGTCAAAACGGACAAGAACTTAGACTGAACAAAACAAAATAGAAACAGAAAAAGAAAATATGCAACAAAAAAGGAACCGAAAGGCTAAACACAGGCAAGGCATAGAGTTCAATGCAAAGATAAATTTATATTGAACAAATTTCTTAGAAGTCAAAACGGACAAGAACTTAGACTGAATACAACAAAATAGAAACAGGAAAAGAAAACATGCAACAAAAAAGAACCGAAAGGCTAAACACAGGCAAGGCATAGAGTTCAATGCAAAGACAAATTTAAATATACGATGCAATCTCAAATACTATTTAGAATTCGATGCTCGATCATATATAAGAGTTAGTGTCACACGTTTGTTGGATAAATTTTCAACCTACAAATCATCTAGATAAATTACACAGCAAGTTACGTATCCTGTTGCGGTGCACGGGCATGTTTACTAGTATTAGATAATTAATGCCCGTATGTTACATGGAAACATATTAATGATATGGTAATTTAAGTATGAACCAGTGTTGTAATACGACCATCATTATTGCCCAATAGGTCCATGGAGAAGAGATCTAGCAAAAAAAAATGGTAAGCTGCACGGGCTGAGTGGCGGCGGCAACAAATCTTTAAAATTAAACTATTGAACTTCCGCTGTTGAAACTTATTTTGCAATAACTTTTATTTATGGAGCATGCTTGTGTATGAACTGATGTTATGTGTCTAAGTGTCCTAAGTACTTTTCTAGCAGTCGGGCCTGTAAGCAGGCTAGGGCCGCCTGGCGCGTCTAGGCTGAGCCCATGTAAACTCACTGTGTGGGTGGTTGAAAGGATACCGAAAATAACAAGCCAAATTCCTAGACCCCTTTCTTCCCCGTCCCGTGCTCTCTGTTTCAGACGGCACCGCCGTGCTCGCCGCCGGCGTAATCGCCGGCAACCACTCCCACGGCAAGGGTAGCCACAGCTTGATTCTCCTGCCACTGCTTCCCGACAACCTATCTTTAATCTATTATCGAACTTAGGAAAGAATTGAAAGAAAGGCTGACACTTACAAATTGTGGTCGTGCACTGCCCTTCGCTAGCCGCCACTACCGCGGTCGGTCCGTTGTCCCCACTAACAATGCGCTTGATTGCACGCTTGGAGACAGGAGGGATGTCTTCTTTTTATTTGCACGCCTGGAGACAACGGCATTCAAATCGGATGCAGGAGTTCGTGTTGTATCGGGACTTCATAGGTAAGACCGAAGGAGTTCGTGTCGGATCACGTAGAAGGACACGGAAGTGGAGTTGTGATGTTGGTAGGCTGAGCAGTATACGTTTTTGTATCACCCGGTAGATGATTACTTTAGAGTCTTTTTAGGTGTAGAGATAGAGATTATATATATACGGATGTACATCAAATTTTTTTGGGCTCCTTATGGCTTGGGCCCTTGGCCGCCGCTCCGGCCGCCTAGGCTCATAGCCGGGCCAAGATTCATGACGACTGGCCAGGCGTCCAGGTGATCCTTGTGCCAGTCAGCTCCACCGGGACCGATGACTTCAACACCAAGCGCGTATGCATCTTCTTCAAAGGCCGACAACGTGGCAGAGGTCCCCAAGATCGGCTAGGGCCAATATGAAGCATTACCTCAGTTGTATCCAATCGAAGCTCATTTCAGTTGTATGCGAAGATTGGGCCTGTTTGCTTCATGGCCTGAGGCAGATAGTCCTAAAATAGGGCACCTGACTGCCTCAGGACGCTACCTTGGTCTAGTAGGCATGTTCCCCCGCACGACCGAACAACATGTCTAAGGGTGTGTTTGGTTGGGTGTGTAAATCCTAGTCTAGTTTCCTGGAGTCAAGATGGGCTTGTTTGTTTGGCTGTAGGTGAGTTGTAGCCTGGCTTCGGGAGGCCAACCATATGCCCTTGGCCTGGCTACGAAAGAACACAAGTGCTGGTCGTTTTTCTGAAGCCTAGCTTGGTTCAGCTCGCGTGGGAAGTTCCCTCACCGCCTACCCTCACCCCGGTGACTTCTCTGTGGCGCCATCTCCCTCCGCGAGATTCGAGGATGACGGAGATTCGAGCGACGTCGTTGCTCGCCGTCTGGAGCCGTGACCAGGGGTGGTGGCGTCCATGACGCCAACTACCCGCTGGACCACCGCGAAGATGACCATGTTGATATTTGGTAACGCAATTAGGAAATAGGATCCGCAAGCGCACGGATATCGGTGAGCACTTCACCCGAGATGTTATCCTGGGTATCGTATTTATATTTTTACCTTTAGGAGAAAGAGTGCATCTGACTAACCAAATCTATTACTACTAACCTTTAGGCTACAACCACTATAATTCGATGTGAGTGATGTATAGAGAAGACTACAACCGCACTCTTCTTCTAACCTTGGTAAGGATGATCTACTGTTCTATTGGGGAGGTTTACGGAATCTAGACACCACAAAGGATGTTCAACCCGCACCTATAAACCCTATCGATCCTGCTAACGGGATATGGAATACAAAGGTAACTCGGAATTGTCACGTTCCTCGCTACTACCACGGTCCGGCTAGACGAGGGGATATCTATGAGTATCCTAGCTTAAACACCACGTTTACGCTAGAGATGATTACTCTAAACTCTACGCGAAGAGATCAAAGTAAACTCATAAACCAAAGAACAATAAAACAAAGAACTTACTAGAATTTAGAAGTCGAAATACTGAAGAATCCTGAGAATAAGCCTCGGGTTAGAAGAACTTGCTCCCGCAGGTACAACCTCGGAGTAGACACCGACAGGCCAGCTTCCTCCGATCTACACCTCCACTCTATCTCTCTCAATCTAGTAGAACTAATTCTACTTTCACATTGGATGCTAAGCCCTAAGAGGTGGGAACCCTAGAGGGAACCTCTCTCTCTCTAAACCCTAACTAGAGATATGCAACTGAATAATGAATTGGGGTCCTCTCCACCAGGGGTCAGGGGCCCTGCTTATATAGCCCTTTTGGATGAATCTGGACCGTCGGATGAAACCGACCTTCATCCTACGGTTTTCCTTGATCCTCAAAGGCGGTGGAGCATAATCCGCGAGACTCGACCTGATTGGTCCCGGGGGCAGGGCGGGCGCCCTAGGGCACAGGGCGGACGCCCTGTGTCCTGGCCCGTTACGGCTCCCGTTCGTTCCCGTGGCTTCTGGAATCTTCTAGATGTAAGATAATTACGTGTTCGGTTAATATCCCGTCATTAATCCGACATGTGGGCCTTTCTTCCGTATTTCCTGATAACCCCCTGCAGAAATAGATAAACAGCAAAACTCGTGGAATTCTGTTAGATCAAACCCTAATTCTAGGTGTTGCTTGCATATAGGTCCCTTTCTTTATTTATTTGATGGTTATAATTGATACTTAAGAACCGTCAACAAACACCCCCATACTTAGGCTTTTACTCGTCCTCGAGAAAAGGTTGGTTAATAAAACATTTGGGGTTGAAACATTCTTTCATACCTGCAGGGTGTTGTAAAAATCTACTGTGCACTTATAGTCAGGGAAATATATGGTCAGAGTAAAAAGCCTTTCTTCTTCTTAATCCCTATCACTTGGAGTTTTTACATATTTTTGAAAAGAAAAACTTAGCATACCTTTATCCTCATAGGTGCTCTCAGAGTCACTCATTATCTTTTATATTTCTCTCTGAGGCTGTTTTGATTTTGCAAAAATAATTCTTTAAGCATACATACCTTGCATTTATTGTATGGTCAAAACCGGATCCGAGGAGAAGAATGCCATACTCTTAGATCAAAGATTTTGAAAATTAAAAACTTGTCACTCTTACTGGCATATTGCTTATTAGAGGGACCATGGGCTATCATTTTCTTTCCATCATATTTTTATCATATCTCATTTTTTTTCATTTTGGGTGGATACCGAGGTACCCCTAATTCTACTGCCGGACACTTGTCTATTTTTTTCCACGAGGTTATCAAGCACTTGCTCCTTTTTATTTCCTCGATATATTCATAATTTTGCATAGCCCATGCCTCTAACGCAATAATACTTCAGAAGAGTGAATCTTTCTGAATAAAAATGTCTTGATCTTAGGAGTATGATAAATCTCTCAACAAGGGTCTAACTTATTTTGAACAAACTCAATCCAAAGCAGATAGCTTTAATTAATATTTTCATGTTTAGCAGGCATATAAAACTTGAGGATGGTAGCTATAATTTTGAGATTTTTAAAATAAATTCTCCAAGCAATAAAGATACTAAGAATAAGGTACTCATACCCTTACCATCTCTTATTCCACAATGACTTTTAGCAACACAGGGTTTTGAAATAATTTTAATAATTGCAGGTTTTCAGGAAATATCACAGAGTGAGATTGATCATGATTATAAGCATTTTTATCCTTTTAATTTATCATGTTTAGAGAGATAAAATTCTGCACAAACTAAGGTGAGTGTGTAAGTGTGTAATAAAAGTGTGCAGAGTGTGTACCTGATTCATGGAGTGGTGCGATCGAAGTGTGTGTGACATGTCAGGGAATCTCCCCCATACTTGTTTTCTGCTTTCTTGCACAAAAATAAAGTAGAGACACACAAGACATACTAATAATAATCTTTATTAATCTTGAGGCATTTATTACAACCGAATAATAATAATAACCGAATATAATAGATCTAAACTGATTATAAGCGAACCTAATCGAATCTAATAATAACTAAGACATATATAGCCCCAAAATCTAATCTAGATAGCTCAGCGACGCTCACGCCTCCTAAGATAAAAGCGTCGGGCTTTAATTTTTAATTGGAAGGTAAAAATTGATCACGTCTATTTCTTCTAATTCTTTATAGGGCTCTAAAAATAATTTAAGATGTTGACCATTTACCTTGAATAACGTACCTTCGTCATTTTGAAGTGTGATAGCTCCGTGGGATGATGAATGAATTACCTTGAATGGTCCTTCCCATTTGCTCCGGAGCTTACCATGCCCGAAAAGCTTCACCCTGGAATTAAAAAGTAATACCTTATCTCCGGGTGAGAACTCCTTCTTCTTGATCCTCTTGTCATGCCATCTCTTGACTCTTTCTTTGTAGATCTTTGAATTGTGATATGCTTTCTCCCGCCATTCTTCTAACTCCGATAATTGCATTCTTCTATGTTTTCCGGCGATATCTAGGTCCATATTCCATCTTTTTTATGGCCCAGTGTGCCTTGAACTCAAGTTCAACAGGTAGGTGACAGGTCTTTCCGTATACCAATTGGTATAGAGACATTCCAATTGGGGTCTTGTATGCTGTCCGGTAAGCCCAGAGTGCATCGGGTAACTTGTCCTTCCATGCCGTTCCCATCTCATTCACCGTCTTCTGAAGAATGTTCTTGATTTGCTTGTTAGAAGTCTCTGCTTGGCCACTTGTCTGAGGATGATAGGGAGTAGCGACGTTGTGACGGATTCCATGTCTTGATAGATAGTGCTCGAAGCGCTTGTCAATGAAGTGTGATCCTCCATCACTTATCACTATCCTAGGGACTCCAAATCTTGGAAATATGATTTCCTCAAACATCCTCTTCGAACTGATATTATCGGCATGCTTGCAAGGTAGTGCCTCTACCCACTTGAAGACGTAATCAACCGCCACCAGGATGAACTCACACTTCTTTGATGGGGGAAATGGACCCATGTAGTCTATTCCCCAGACATCAAAGAGTTCAATCTGAAGGTTGTTGGTGAGTGGCATGGCATCCCTTGTATTTATGTTTCCGTGCCTTTGACATGGCCCACATCTTCTAATATATTGCTTCGTGTCATCGTACATCGTAGGCCAGTAGAATCCACATTGCCAGATCTTTGAATGTGTACGGAATGCTCCATAGTGACCTCCGTATGGTGATGAGTGACATCTGTCGATGATCTTCAATCCTTCCTCAGTGGTCACACATCTTCTAAGTAGGCCATCAGCGCATACTCGGAAGAGATATGGCTCATCCCATATATGTGAACGACTTTCCTGAATAAGCTTCTTCTTGTTTGCTCCGGGTGGTACATAACCTGAAACCATAAAATTAACAATATCTGCATACCAGGGGTCAGATCTGTTAATCCCGTAAAGCATGTCGTCCCGGAGTGAGTCATTAATGGGGGGTTCCTGTGAATTCTTAAAGTACATTCTAGACAAGTGATCAGCAACAGAATTTTCTACTCCCTTCTTATCTTTTATTTCTAAGTCAAATTCTTGGAGTAATAAAATCCATCTGATTAAGCGAGGTTTAGCATCTTTCTTAGTGAGCAAATATTTTAGTGCAGCATGATCAGTGTAAACAATTATCTTAGCTCCAACTAAATAAGATCTAAATTTATCAATGGCAAAAACAACAGCCAGAAGCTCTTTTTCAGTGGTTGCATAATTAAGTTGAGCTCCTGTCAAAGTTTTACTCGCGTAAGCAATTACATGATGCTTCTTGTCTTTTGTTTGTCCCAAAACTGCCCCCACAGCATAATCACTAGCATCACACATAATTTCAAAAGGCAACGACCAATCAGGGGGTTGAATGATTGGTGCAGAGATGAGTGCTTGCTTTAATAAATTGAAAGAATTTAGACATGCATCATCAAATTCGAAAGGAGCATCCTTGGCTAGCAAAAGAGTAAGTGGTCTCGCAATAAATGAAAAGTCTTTTATAAATCTGCGATAAAAACCAGCATGGCCAAGAAAACTTCGAATTCCTTTTATATTCACAGGTGGAGGTAGTTGTTCAATTACTTCAATTTTAGCTCTATCTACCTCAATACCTCTTTTAGACACTAGGTGTCCAAGCACTATTCCTTCTCTAACCATAAAATGACATTTTTCTCAATTAAGGATTAAGTGCTTTTCTTCACATCTTTGCAAAACCTTATCTAAGTTCTCAAGACAACTATCAAAAGTTTTTCCATAAACTGAGAAATCATCCATGAAAACTTCCATAATCTCTTCAATCATATCAGAAAATATAGACATCATACATCTTTGAAAAGAAGCTGGTGTATTACATAACCCAAAAGACATTCTACGATAAGCATACGTTCCATATGGGCATGTAAAAGTGGTTTTGCTTTGATCATCAGGATGGATAGGGATCTGGTGATACCCTGAATATCCATCTAGAAAACAGAAAAACGAGTGTTTTGCTAACCGCTCAAGCATCTCATCTATAAAAGGCAAAGGAAAATGATCCTTTTTCGTGGCTTTATTAAGTTTTCTATAGTCTATGCACATCCGCCACCCAGTGACAGTGCGTTGCGGAATTAGCTCATTCTTATCATTAGTAACAACAGTCATGCCTCCCTTTTTAGGCACAACTTGAACAGGGCTTACCCACTCACTATGCGGCACAGGATATATAATCCCTGCATGCAGCAACTTTATAACTTCTTTTTTAACTACCTCTCTCATCGCGTTAAGTCTACGTTGAGGCTCTCGAGAGGGTGAAACAGAAGGATCTGTCGGAATACGATGGGTACAAATCATAGGACTGATTCCTGTGAGATCTTGAAGTGAGTAGCCGAAAACAGAGTGGTGTTTTTCAAGAATGGTCATTAATCGCAGAGTTTGCTCCTGAGTGAGTTTATTACTAACGATCACAGGAAACTCTGGATTATTGTTTAGGAAAGCATAGGTAAGACCGGGTGGTAAAGTTTTGAGTTCTATGGGGGTCTAGGTGTTTCTGCAAACTCATCTAAGGGTTCAGGTTCAGAAGGTTCGGCCTCTTCTTCAGTGAAGAAGGGGGCTTCCTCTTCTAAGTCTGGATCATCTAAAAGTTCTAGAGATGCAGCCTTTACCTCCTCCATAGGATCAGGCAAAAGATATGGCTCGGTCTTATTATTCAAGGAGTGAGTTATTGTAATTGGAAGTTTAAAATCCTTTCCCAAAGAAATGTAGAGCTTTCCAGTTTGACCTTTATAAAGGAGTCTTCTAAAAGGTTGTCCAATCAGTAGGTCGAAACCCCATATATCAAAGATATAAAAGTTCAAATGAACCATGGAGCCTTCTACCATAAAGGGTAGGACATTAATAATTCCAAGACTAGGGACTAATCGTCCCGAAGATTCCTTCATGAACTTTGTTGTGGGGGTTAAAACAAGTTTCCCAAATAAATTAAGTGCAAAAGCTTCGGACATAATATTGATCCCCATAACAGGATTATAGAGAGCGTTAAATTGATCAGAATTATAAGCACAGCGTATAGTTATAGAGGGTGTGTCCACTCGGATTACTTCAGAGGAAAGCTCTGACTCCTCTAACCATTCGCTACTCATAACCGAGATAAGCTCTCTCAATTGATATTCACTTGGTAAACGAATGCTAAATTGGCCGTTTTGGGGTTTGTCTATAGAATGGTAGTTTGAAATGTTTTCAAAATCGGCAAAAAGATCGGATTCTATATCCAGCATGAAATCAGATGGTAGAATTTCTTCCTTTTGTGGCTCAGAACCTGGGATAGCTAAAGTAGATGAAAAATTTGGCAGAGTGTCTACTTCGGCTTCGTAGGTTTTATCATGGAGGGCATTATCCATCTCAGCTTCTAGGATTCTATTCAAGATCCCCTTAGCTTCATCAGTAGGGATACGAAAGAAAGAACCTCTAGCCATAGTATGCAGCATTTGTTTATTATCTTTCTGAAGACCTCGAAAAAAGTGAAATAAAAGAACAGTGTCTTCAAGCAAAAGTTTTGGACCAGATTCTAAAAGATCAGAAAAACATTTCTAGGATTTTCCTAAAGTTTCATTATCTTTTTGTTTAAAAGATAGGACTTCGAGTCTAAGGTCACCAGTACGGTCAAGGGAATAAAAATCTAGACAAAAGTTGGCTCTTAAAACTCCCCATTCACCTTGCTGTTGACTTACCTTCTGACTATACCATCGTCTAGCTTCTCCTCTTAAAGAAAAAGGAAAAAGCTTCCAACGTAAAGTCTTATCAGAGATGCCATCAATGCGAAGACAATCGCATGTCTGCTCAAAATCTCTAATATGAAGGTAAGGGTTTTCGTCTTCCTTTCCCGAAAAAGATAAATTTTGAATCATCGCAATCAACCTTGAACTTAACTTATACTGGGATGTTTGGATAGGCTGTGATGACTCCCATGGTAAAAGGTCAGTTGCTGAAGGTGTTGCGGCATCAAAGATAGATATAGAACCTTGGTTTTCCATTTTTGGTAAAAAGAAAAAGAAAGAATGAAAAAGATAAGAAAATAAAAAGTATGAATACAAGCTAGTAGTAAGACTCAAGGTTATCTCAGCAAACCGTCTTTCTCCCCGGCAACGGCGCCAGAAATGCTTGTTGATATTTGGTAACGCAATTAGGAAATAGGATCCGCAAGCGCACGGATATCGGTGAGCACTTCACTCGAGATGTTATCCTGGGTATCGTATTTATATTTTTACCTTTAGGAGAAAGAGTGCATCTGACTAACCAAATCTATTACTACTAACCTTTAGGCTACAACCACTATGATTCGATGTGAGTGATGTATAGAGAAGACTACAACCGCACTCTTCTTCTAACCTTGGTAAGGATGATCTATTGTTCTATTGGGGAGGTTTACGGAATCTAGACACCACAAAGGATGTTCAACCCGCACCTATAAACCCTATCGATCCTGCTAACGGGATATGGAATACAAAGGTAACTCGGAATTGTCACGTTCCTCGCTACTACCACGGTCCGGCTAGACGAGGGGATATCTATGAGTATCCTAGCTTAAACACCACATTTACGCTAGAGATGATTACTCTAAACTCTACGCGAAGAGATCAAAGTAAACTCATAAACCAAAGAACAATAAAACAAAGAACTTACTAGAATTTAGAAGTCGAAATACTGAAGAATCCTGAGAATAAGCCTCGGGTTAGAAGAACTTGCTCCCGCAGGTGCAACCTCGGAGTAGACACCGACAGGCCGGCTTCCTCCGATCTACACCTCCACTCTATCTCTCTCAATCTAGTAGAACTAATTCTACTTTCACATTGGATGCTAAGCCCTAAGAGGTGGGAACCCTAGAGGGAACCTCTCTCTCTAAACCCTAACTAGAGATATGCAACTGAATAATGAATTGGGGTCCTCTCCACCAGGGGTCAGGGGCCTTGCTTATATAGCCCTTTTGGATGAATCTGGACCGTCGGATCAAACCGACCTTCATCCTACGGTTTTCCTTGATCCTCAAAGGCGGTGGAGCATAATCCGCGAGACTCGACCTGATTGGTCCCGGGGGCAGGGCGGGCGCCCTGTGTCCTGGCCCGTTACGGCTCCCGTTCGTTCCCGTGGCTTCTGGAATCTTCTAGATGTAAGATAATTACGTGTTCGGTTAATATCCCGTCATTAATCCGACATGTGGGCCTTTCTTCCGTATTTCCTGATAACCCCCTGCAGAAATAGATAAACAGCAAAACTCGTGGAATTCTGTTAGATCAAACCCTAATTCTAGGTGTTGCTTGCATATAGGTCCCTTTCTTTATTTATTTGATGGTTATAATTGATACTTAAGAACCGTCAACAGACCACACCACCCGTCTTCGTCCATAGCCGCCATCGCCGAGCCCTCGCCATCCTACACCCTCCGAGCACAACACCACCGCCATGCGCAGGCCAGGTCTGGCCATGTCGCACCGTGCCCTGATGAACGCCGACGTTTCTGGCCCGACCATGTGGCCGCTCGCCCTGACGTCAAGGCGCTGTCACCGCGTCGTCAAGCCGCTGCTGATGACCGTCGTGGACTCCTGCTCCACGCCGAGCCTTGGAGGACGACGATGCCAGCGAGCTCCTTCCAGATCTCAGGCGTGCTCGCCCTGGTCTGCCGTGGCCACCGTGGTGCCGTTGTGCTCATCATGCTTGCCCTGCTGTTGCCATGTGTTGCTGCCCATTGCTCGCCCTGCTGCTGTCGTGTGCTGCTGCTCACCTATTATGCCCACTAGATGTTGGAAGAAATCCCTTGAAAGGAGTAAACTTACCAATTTGGAGAAGAGGTGATAATAGGCAACCAAACACATCGTGGGGCTAGCCAGTCTTAGACAGTACAGGCAACCAAAAAACTAGGGATTGACTTGGTGAGAGCAGGTTAAGGCTGCCCAGGCTTGGATTCTAACTAAACTAGAAGTTGGGCAGGAAATCAAACAAACTTTACAGTTTACATTGTCCAACAATTTTGAAAAGATGAGTAGCACACGGGCCCACGTAAAGAGGTCAACCCACCAAAATGACCAGAAGATCATGTGTACTCCACGCGCGGGTTAAGGATTTAGGCCTCGCCCACCCTAAAATTTTACACCCTATCACATCGAATGTTTGGACATATGCATGGAGTATTAAATATAAACTAAAAAATAACTAATTACACAGATTATGTGTAATTTGCGAGATGAATCTTTTAAGCCTAATTAGTCTATGATTTGACAATAAAGTGCTATAGTAACACATATGCTAATGACAGATTAATTAGGTTTAATAAATTTATCTTACGGTTTACTGACAGATTCTATAATTTATTCTTTTATTAGTATCTGAATACCCCATACGACATCCTCGTATAACCCCGATGTGGTACCTAAAACTTTACGCCTTGTCCTCGTGGTTAAAGCTTAAGCTGCAGTAGGAGTGGCTTTTCTCTGCAACCGAACATGACTCCACGTGCAGAGAGCAATTGGAGCGTTGCCACATGTCAAAGCTACGTTGGATGGACGACGAACGGAGATGACTCTCTGGACGCCAATTGTCCTAGAGTTATGGATTTTAATATTACTATAACGACGGAGTTAAACTAAGGCAAGTGTCAATGAAGAGTTTCATTACGTTGTTTTCTCATTTAAAATAAAATAAAATTTGGATGAAACACCTACTCTCAATGGAGAGTTTCATTCCGTGGTTCATAGGCATTTAATTCCAAGACTCATAGAGAGTTGGTAATCGTGCCAAGAGAGTTTCATCTCGATGAAACCCATTTCTTCTCTCTTCTTAAATACACTGCCATGTCATCAAAAGTGCCTATGTGACAACCCATTTAATACAAATAAAACTTACGTGAAACTCGCACTGAGACTGGCCTAAAGATAAAAGACTTTACGATAGCCAGCAATGCCCATGCGTTTGTGGCACCCGTGCCACACCGCACCAACACCTGTGAACGCTGAGAGGACCCACCATTAAGAGAAAAGGGACGCTTGCCTGTTCATTTCTCCTCCTCCCGTCTCTCTCCTCTTCTCTCCGGTTCTGTGGGCCATTCAGAGCAGGCTCCACAGGATCCACTCCAATCCCAGGCGGAAAGGCAGATGACAGCACACGAAGGTCAAACAGTATCCGGTGAAAACAATGAGGTAGCTACCATATGTGAACTCGCCTAAAATAGTAGCATGCACGGCTATGACGCAAGTGAAGCCGCGATAAGCAGGGATCCTGCTAATATACTAGTCTAACAGACCTAGTCGCAAGCACATGCACGGCTATGGCACTAATCAAGGAGCGATAAGCAGGGGATCTTGCTAATAGTAGGCTAACACAATACGATTTATCTAGCAACTAGGAAGAGCCAAAATTTATCCACAGGCGACCGTAAAGTAATATTTAGCAGAAACTTTTATTGATTTACCTTTGTTATTACAAGTTGATTTGCCTGCTATTCCTTATGACGAAGGCAAGTTGTGTGTTGATGTTTATGTTTTTCCTGTGCCACAACTAATAAAGGAATATGACTCTTTTGCTCTAGAATCAGATACTTGTGCCAAAAATAAACTTTTTTCCATTGCCATTAGAATGGATGAACTGAAATTATTGCATTCTTTAAATATTTTGAGTTATATTAAATTTTATACTTAATGTGACCTGTGTAGTTTTGTGAGGACACCATACTAGTGGCAAATGAGGAGTTGATGTCCGTGCCTGGGACCAGATATGTTTTGCTGTTTTTTTGTCTTCGCTGCTGTGATAGAGGTCATTCCGTGTGATTGGGTCAATTTTTTCAAGTGTGAAAAGATTGCAGCTGAGATAGGCAGCTGTTGGAGAGCAAATCTTTTAATCTTGCTAAAATATCAAGATTGAGAGTGTGTTTTGAAAACTCTGGAAGATGCTCTAAGTAGTCCTCAGAAAGCAGCAGTTTGTATATTTTACTAAAAAAACATGTACTACTGCTTGCATATGCCTAATAACCACACTATTTATATAATTAAGGACAGGAAATATTTCGATATCCATTCATCCAAGTTTTAGCATTTAATAGCATATTTTGTAGGGGGAGCCATTATCCTGTGCTCTCGTCAGAACAGAGGATCAGAGCGACCCCGCTCCCATGAACAAGATACATGAAAGCTGCCAGACAAACAGTAACTTCCAAACAATTATTCAAACATGAAACTGAAATCCCATCTTTCAATCTCCCTTTCTGATGAGGGTTGCGGTTGTGGACACTGGACAGAGGTTCCCAAATTCGTCGTTTGCATCGGCGCTGAAATTGCAATGCCGGCCATGCATGAAGATGAAACTACCACAGAACACAGGCCACGGACACAGACTCGGTCCAAGGCGGCCGCATCCGACACCCACTAGGAGCAGAACCCAGAAAAAAGAAAAGAAAAGAAAAGAAAAGAAGCGAGAGACACATCGGGTTTGCTTGCACCAAAAATTTGAAACCATGACGCAAAGGCATCCAATGTGAAAGATGTTTGTGGTCCAGTTCCCATCGATCTACCCCTCAACTGAACTATAAATACCAAGCTCCCACACGCACAAACCAAACAAGATCCATCAGCTAGCCGTGTACTTAAACTGTTGTAGTTTTAGAGAGGTCTCTATTGGACCCAGTCGGCGAAAATGAGCCATCACAGTAAGGCATCGTGGCCGGAGGTGGAGGGGCTGCCGGCTGAGGTGGCGAAGCAGAAGATTCAGGACGACCGCCCGGACGTCCAGGTGATCCTTGTGCCTGTCGGCTCCGCCGTGACCGATGACTTCAACACCAAGCGCGTCCGCGTCTTCTTTGACAAGGCCGGCAACGTGGCAGAGGTCCCCAAGATCGGCTAGGGCGAATAATGTTGTTACAGTACTTCAGTTCTATGATTCTATTCTATCGAAGCTTGATATCAGTTGTATGCGATGAGCAGATTATGGCCGTGTTTGCTTTTATGTCCTGATTATTTTAGTGTTTATTTTCAATATATTATACAGTCGTCTTTTAACTTTCGAGATGTAGTTTTACGATCATATACAATTACTAAAATGATGGACTTAGAACTAATACGAAAGTACTTCTATCAGCACAAATCTTTTGAGTAAAGTCCAATTTATCCCTAAACTACTAGTCACTGGATTTGGAAACCTCATTGAACTCCAATACCACACAACAACATACACGTCTTTATAACCGTCAAAACAGATAAAATACGTCCTCCACTATTTCAGCTTAGTCTTCTTGTCGGATACCGATATTAAGGTACCTAAAGAAGAGGGACTGATGGTCATCAACCATCAATTCGTCCGGACGATCAAGGGGCATGATCGCGGGTTCATCCAACCCTCAGAGCACAGTTTCCGCCTCGCCTGACCCTCCGGGAGCGGGCTCTGTCTCGCCTGACCCCTTGGGCGCGGGCTTCGCTTCGCCCGACCTTAAGGGGGCGGGCCCTGTCTCGTCTGACCCCAAGATGGGGAGGTCTGTCTCACCCAACCCCGAGGGCACGCGTTAGCCCTTAGGCGGAGGTGCAAGCTGCAGGGGGGGCTCCACATAACCCCCAACCACTACGGATATGAAAGCTCGAGTCTGGGGTAAAACCCCTGACACCGGGAAGGGGGTAGGCACACCTGGATGCGACCCGTAACCGTTATAGGCCATGTCTGGGGGCTCATGTCGCCCACAGTGCCAGATAGGCTGGCATTGCGCTGCCTAATCCCCGTACAGTTTCCATCAGGGGAGTCTGTTGACCACGTTGTGCACCAGGACAGGACGAGGCGCCACGATTGATTGACGATGCCCGCGTTCGGCGTCGGTAGCAAACAGAGCCACGACATGGAGCCGTCCCCATCGCCATCTACATCACGACGTGGAGCCGTCTCTGTCATCATTTACAAGACCAGCGAGACCCGCCTACAAGAGAAGAAGGACGACGCGGCCTCGAGGCTCTCTTCCTCTCTATCTCTCTCTATGTCTCGTGTAACCCATGCCTTCCCCTTGAACTATAAAAGGGGAGCGGGCGCCCCACAAGGGGGGAGGCTCGGGGAAGACTTTCTGGTGTACTCGGCCACTGGAAAGTACTTCAACTCCACTTTACATTCACCAGAGACTTGGGATCTCATCCCTCTCTCGCCCGTTTGCAACCCATACTACAAACTTTAGTGCTAGTAACACGAGCAGCAGCGACTGGACATAGGGACATTCCGCCCGAACCAGTATACATCCTTGTGTCCTCCTAGCACACCATCCGGGCCAAACGCGCAATACAAATTTACTCGTCAGCGGTTTGAAACACCGACAGTTGGCCCAGGAAGGGGTCTTTTGCGCGTTTCGACCTTCGCATCCAGGCCACAGATGGCTAGCCATGGCGTGACCTGGACCCCGAGCGCACACGCGCGTTTTGGGAGTCCATACTTCCTCGTCACTGCGGACGGAGGGATGGCGCAGGCTCCGGCACCCGTCCAGCCTCCGCGCTCCATCGGCATCGACGCTGAGGTCGAGGCCCTCAAAGAGCTACAGCTACATGCCCCAGAGGCCCGCGCCCCAGGGGGTGACCAACTTCTCGACTTCAACTGCGAACGGTTAGAACACCAGCTCGCTGTCTTCTCGGGACCTCAGTCGTCGCAGGAGGACTTATGTCACCTTCCTTTTTTTATTTTGCTAATGTCATGGCACAGCTCGCCGGAGGAGAGCTGCTCTCTCTGGCGTACCTCCCCCGGCTCACCCCGACGGCGAAGGCGGGAAGGAGGACGGCGCTGGAGTCCCGCCCCACCCACGGATGGATCGGCCGAGGGTGCGGCGGCAGGAACGCCACCTTTGACGTCATCACAGAGGTGCTCCGACCGGGCACCTACAAGCTCAAGACCATTGATGGCCAAATCCTCACCAACACGTGGAATATCAAGCAACTACGTCACTTCTACCCTTAGTTTTTTCCGAGTTGTTAATATACCTGAGAAAAATCATGTTTTTGAAATAAAAAGTACTTTCCCTTATTGGTTTCGTTATCATTCCCTCGATTTTTAGCGACAACCGACCCCAGCAGCGGCCGGGGGGTCGGGCCTCACTCGGGGCTGATAGGGGCTTATACATATTTAGAAACACTTTTTGCATATGGCCCCTTCTTATGTTAAGGGCTCAAAGCAAGAGGTTGCGGAAAACAGACACTGAGTAAAACTGGGCGGACCGCACAAACCCACGCCCTAGCGGCTACGGTGCTTTTACTTTCTAGCGTGATCAGAGTCTTTTTCACCCGCACCTCAAACCTTGCAAACTTAGTGTTGGAATGGATCGGACCGCATCGACCTTTTTACCGACCCTAGCAATAGCCAGGGATCGGGCCTCACTCCAGGGCTGATGTGAGTATCTAATACTCATAAACGCTTTTTTCAGCCAACCCCTTCTTACGTTAAGAATTAGAAGCAAGAATCGTGAGAATAGGCACTGAGTATAGCTGGTCGAAATGCAAGAGGCCTACGCCCCGGCGGCTATGGTGCCTTTGCTCACCAGTGTGATCAGAGCCTTTCGCCCGTGCCTCGAGCTTTCTAAAACTTAGCGTCAGGAGGGAACAGATCACGTCAACCTTTTTACACATTAAAAAGTATTGGATGTTCAAACGACTAAGACAAAAGTTAAAAACTTGTTTACTTATTACAAGTTTGTGGGAATCACGGCCCGATTCATTCAACTAGTTAACCCCTCGGGGGATAACTTCACCCTCTATCTTATCGGCTAATTCTCGCGTAGGGTCGGCCGCCTTCTTCTCGATCTCATCCAACTCATCGTCTGCATAACCAGGCGTGAAGCTCTGGCCCATCGCCTCCAGGTTGATGTTCTCATAGTGGGAATGGGCGACGGCGAATGACTGCTGAATGCCAAAGCGAAGCGCGTGCAACATCATCTCACATGCCCGGTCCATGATTCAAAGGGAGCGAAACGCAAGCGAGCTTGTCTCCTCCGGTGGGGTCACCCCGAGGTCGTCGCAGACCAGCCCGATGGCAACGCGCAGGTCATCATGCTTGTCACTCTCCTTCTGAAGAGAGCCCTTCACTTCAGAGAGCTCCTTCTCTAGGCCACGACTCTTCACCACCTCTGTCGCAAGCTTGTTGTCGAGATCTGCACAAACCGCACACCAACCACGTTAGGACACCAGCGGTGGATCCTAGGAAGAAAGCCAACGAGGCAAACCAAGGTCTCACCATTCACTTTCTCCTGGAGTTTGCACGCCCCTCACGCTGCTAGACCGCCTCAGCCTCCAGGGTTCGGATCCTCGCCCGCTGCTGACCAACCTATACGGCGAGCCCGGCGGACACGTTCTATATTTGACTCCCTCTCCTTCTCTACCTCGCCCAGGAGGTCATTGATCCGTCGATGGGCGTCAGCATGTTCTCGCCGGAGCCTCACCACGGTTTGAAGCAGCTCATCCCTTTCCTTCTAAATCCACTCGATTTCGGTAGCATCCAGGCGCGTCCTCTCGGCCAGAGCCGCAAACTTCTCCTCAGCCTTGTCAGCGCGCCGACGAGCGTCCGCCTCCTTGATTCGAAGGCTGGCTACCTCCTCGCTGGTAGGAGTAAGCTTGACCACCTTTTGATGAGCGGCGTCAAGCTGCCTAGTCAGCCATCCGCGCACCAGCGTCTCTTCGGCAAGGCGATCCTAGGTGTCCTTCTGCTGGCAAAGAAACTGGGACTTCTCTTGACTGTGAGACATGAGGGACTACGGCAACACAAGTTAGAAGCACCAAAAAAGGGGAAAATCAAGACTAGAAACGTGGACAGGTAGTACCTGGCAAATCAGGTCGACGACGTCACGCAACGCCCCTAGCACCGTGTTCAGAGTGCGGGCCGCGAGCTCAACCCCCGTGTTGATTCTTTCCCAATCCCCTGCCTCCGCGGTGTCATCGAGGGTGAAGAGCATCGCCCCCAAGTTCCGCTGGTCAGCCCACCAGAGCACAGGTCCTCCCCACACGTGTAGGTCGCCACCCGCATGGACTAAAGCCCGGGACAACCCCGTGTTCGCCCCGAGCGATGCTAACCCCTCCGTCGGCCTCACCTCCTCTAGGGCAGCCCCTCTAATGGTAGGAGGGGAGGATGGTGCAGACGCAGATGTCTGCCCCATCACCACGGTCGCCGAAGACGCTTTGGCCGCATTCACCACTGCCTGCCCCGCTGCGGGCGTGGCCACCTGCATGGAGGGCGACCTCAACTGCTCCACCCCCGTCTGTAATAGCGTGGTCACGTCCAACTGCGTCGCCTCCGTCATGGGCATGGCCGTATCTGTCCGCACAGGTGGTAGCCCCATCTGCGCCGCTTTCGCTTGCTGCGTGGCGGTTGTGCTTGGGCGCGACTTGACCACCCGGGTGCCACCGTCTCCACCTGTGGCGTTGCGACTATGACCGGCCATGCCGCATCCCCTGTGGGCACCCAATGCGTGCCCTCCTCCGATTGCCCCTCCGCAGACACCGCCGTCGCCGCTGGTGGAACGGCCCAATGGGCGCCGTAGCCATCCCAGTGCCACTCCGGCTCAGCATGGCACCAGCCGACCCCTGATGCGTCGACTGGCGGGCGAGGGTCTTTCTCGGCGCAATTTGCAGAGGAACCCCATGTCCACCAATGCTGCAAAGGAGATACAGTGGTCAGCTTATGACAAAATTCGATAAGAACAGAGGAGCGAAGAAGATTCCCAGTTTACCTCGGCGCCACTAGAGGACGACGTTTTGGGGCCGGCCCGCCCGACCCCGGCCATGCCTCGTCAGCGCGAGGCCGCTTCGAGCCTACCCTCTGCTCAGAGGGCTTGGATGGTGCAGAGTGACCCGCCTCTATTAGCTCCGGGGGCGCATCCTCCCCCTCGTGAAAGGGGAAGGGTCCCGCCAAGGGCAGATCGTCGCCTGCCGGCTCGTCCTGATCCGCCAGACCCTCCCATGGGATGGGCGACACGGAGCCGTAGGCTCCCTCTTTCTCCTCTTCCTCCTCTTCTTTCTCTTCCACATCCTTCTCCTTCTTCTAGTTCTCGATCGTGGCACGGTTCGCCTCCCTGACGGCTGCATCCTCTGGCAACAGCGTGTGGGAGGTTCGGACGAAGAGGCTAGGCTGTGGATTTCAGACCTCAGAATTGAACAACAATGAAGGGTCGGCCAGGAAAGGAAACTAGGAAGAGACTCACCAAATCAATGAAACCTACGTCCGGGTGTATCGCGAGGTGCCCCGAAATCAGGAACTCGAATGTGTCATCAAGCACGTCCATCGCCTCCCTGATGCGCTGCTTGATCTCACTATTGCGGTGCGGTCCCCAGGCGAGCACCGCCCTCCCGAGTGGCACGTCGGGTGTCATCCTGTAGAGCGGGAGGGTGCGCGCCATCAGCGATGCCACCCCTCTCGCGTGGTACGCCCCGATGACACCGGCCCCGCGAACACCGCCACTCCTTAGGAGCACGACAACATCGATGAGGTCGCACAACCTTCTCTTTTCCTTCTCAACAGGGGTGTACCCCCACTGGTCCGACGCCTCTTTGACTGTGCAACCGGTGAACTCTAGCAAGTGGGCGGTGGCATCGTTCTTTAGATAGAACACAACTTGTGCCACCCCTTTTTGGATTTCGTCAGCGCAATGGGGATGTACCTAGCCGACCGACCGCCTCGAAGATGGATGCTTCACAAAGAGATGGTGCATGGACATAAAATGACGATCATGATGGAGATGCACATAAAATGATGGACACGATGATCAAGTGGAAGAGAAGGATCTAAGAGCACAAGGCAAAGGTATAACCATAGGGTTTTCCTTTTACCGGTCTAAGATGAGTAGAGAAGTGATTGACTAGGTTTAGGATACATAGCCGACTATCAAGAAGGGCAATCACGGTTAGCTTGGGAATCAAGTGCCACTAGATCAATGTCTTGAGCATATGCATTAGGATCTAGTAGAGAGCTAACATAACGCCTTGAAAATGTTTGTGAAATGCTAACACACATGCACATGGTGGTGTTAGCACATTTGCGAAGGTGGTGGAGTTTAAGCGGTAGAGAGGGGTTTGGGTTCCTCTCTCCCTCCCGCCGAGCTTGCTCGGCGGGATTCAGCGCTTTTTGGGGAAGTGAAATGCCTATTTTCTACTGTGCCAGAAGTCGGAAAAGAAACGGAGGCCAACGGCGGTCACTGTGGTGATCGGACGCTGCACCGGACGCGGTCGCGGTTTGACCGGACACGTCCGGTCAGTTCTCGCAGTATTCAGATGCGCGGGTGCTAGGGTTTGCAACCAGCACGTCCGGTCCCTCACGGAACCGGAGCGTCCGATCAAGCACCTAGAGGGGCAGAGCCGGTCTTAGAACCGACCGGACGCGCGGCGCGTCCGGTCACGTGCGATCGAATGCGTCCGATCACGGTGGGAGCTCTCTGGACTCCGACCGGACGCCGGGTGCAACGCGTCCGGTCACGGCAACGGTAACTTCTGACGTGCACTGTTCACGCCTGTCTTGTAGTCACCCTGACCGGAGCGCCAGTCAGCTCGTTTTTAACTGCGTCGTCTGGTAATAGCTAGCTATGTACCCCTTCGCTATAAATAGAAGTTGGCCAGGTTTTGAGGGCAACTCTTGCACATTTTGAGACCTAGAGACATCCTTTGAGCTAGAGAACAACCTCTCCACTCATCTCTTTGCTTAGTTGCACATCTTGAGTGAGATTGAGTGAGATTCAAGTGCATTGCTTGAGAGTTGCATTCTAGAGGCACTTGTTCTTCGAGTTGCTACGGATTTCTTGTTACTCTTCCATGTTTCCCAACACGGTAGATGGCTTGGAGCAGCGGAGGTGATTGAGCTCACAATTGAAGATTGTTGGAGCCCTCACTAAGTGTTGTAAGGGGTTCTTGATCCTTCCCCGCGGGAGTTCACAAATTGGATACTCTAGCGGAGCTCGTGGCTTGGAGGATCCCCATCTTGTGTGCGGTTGCGCGGCGCCCGCCGAGGGCTCGACTCTTGATAGTCGATTAGCTCACGAACCGACAAGTGGGTGCATCGCCACAACGAGGAGTAGCTTGCCGGGAAGCAAGTGAACCTCGGTAAAAATCTTGTGTCATCTCTTTGCCGAGGATTTCTCTTGTGGTTGCTCATTGTGATTGACTCTTTGAGTGCATTACTTCTCTACACTGTTGGTATAAGAATCAAGTCACTTGCTCTTTACTTTCTTGTACTAGTCCTAGTGTAGTTTGCTTAGTGTACCTTTTTCACATAGGAGTAAGTAGCTTAGTGACTTAGTCTTGTTGGTGTGTATTAGAGATCATAGCCTTGCTTCACTAGAATTGTATAGTTGGCTTGCATAGTGTAGTTGAGCTAGTGCTAGAATTAGCTTAGCCATCTTTTATACTAACATGGTTGTTTAGTGAAGTCTGTAGATTTTTTAAATAGGCTATTCACCCCCCTCTAGCCATTTGGACCTTACAAGTGGTATCGGAGCCGAGGCACCATTTATTTGAAGCTTAACAACCTACGGTGACAAAGAAATGGCTCAATTAAGCTTGCACATCAACAACACCAAGAAGGCACCTCACTTTGATGGGACATATTATGCATATTGGAAGATTAAGATGACCGCACACCTCAAGCCAATCAATAGAGAAGTGTGGAAGGTCACCGAAATAAAATTTGAGGTTGCTAATCTGGAAGCACCTACACCGGTGGAAGAGAAGAAGCTCCAATGCAATGACATTGCCATTAGTGCTCTTCATGAGGCATTAGATGACAAGATCTTTGAGCAAGTGAAGAACATAGAAGTTGCACATGATGCTTGGGCCAAGCTAGAAGAAACATTTGAGGGCACCGAAGGCACAAAGACCGCTAAAGCATATATCTTTGCAGAAATTTGTCGTGCTTCAAGATGCAAGAAGATGAGAGTGTATCGGAAATGTTTCATAGATTGCAAGTCATTGTGAATGAGCTCAAGGCACTTGGCGAGGAGGTCAAGGACAACCAATTCTTTATGAAGTTCTTGAGAAGCTTGCCCAAGAGATTTGATACATTGATCACCGTGCTAGTGAGGACTACATTGAAGGATTCAACTCCTCAACAAGTATTCCAAGAAGTGATGACCGGTGATTCATGCAGAGAAGATGATGAGAAAGAGGAGTTGGTCAAAAAGAAGAAGGAAAGTGAGAAGAAGGATGATGAGAAGAAAAAGAGTGTGGCATTCAAAGCCACCACGTCCAAGGGCAAATCCAAGATTGAACCATCAAGTGATGAAGACTCAAGCTCTTGTGATAGTGATGACATTGATGAGAAGATGGCTCTTTTTGTCAAGCAATTTGGCAAATTTATGAAGAAGAACGGCTTTCGTGCAAGAAGGAGGAAGAACTCATCCAAAAAGAATGAGCATACCATGAGATGTTTTAGATGCCATAATAAGGACCATCTTATTGCAAAGTGTCCTTATGATAGTGATGATGAAGATGTTATCAAGAAGGAGAGGAAGAAGCAAAAGAAGAAGCAAGAAAAGAAGGAGAGCTCTCATAAGAAGAAGAATGATTCTCATGTTGCTACATGGGATAGTGATGATTCCTCAAGTGATGATGAGGATGACAACAAGAGCAAGAAGAAGGGACATGCTAGCATTGCCATCCAAGAGAAGGTCTCCCTCTTCGACACTCCATCGTGCTTCATGGCTAAGGCCGCTAAGGTATCATCCGATGATGAGAGTGATCATGATAATGCTAGTGATAGTGATAGTGATGAAGAAGAATTCACTAAAGATGAACTAATCACTATGTTAGAAGATTGCACTTAACATTTTAAAGAATCTAGAAAGGAGTGCAAGGGATTGCTTAAGGAAAAGAAAAACATTATGCACGAACTTGATGAGCTTAGAGCATCTAATGAGAGTCTAAAGGTAGACCATAAGAAGCTTCAAAAGTCTCACACTAAGCTTGAAGAAGCTTATTCCTCTCTAGTTGAAAAATGTGAAAACATGCCAACTAATGTTGAGAAGGCTAAAACTTGCAATATAGGCATATCATGTGATATAATTGATGAATCTTTTCATAAGCCTATTGTTATTGCTCCTACTAACCCTTCATGTAGCTCATCTACATCATCCTCGTCTAGTAGTGACGGTTTCACTTGTGACTCCACACTAATAGTTGAGAATGAAAATCTCAAGAAGGAGGTAAAAGAGCTCAATCACACCTTAGCTAAGGCTTATGATGGTGAGGACCGCTTGTTTATGTGCTTGGGTAGCCAAAGGGCTTCTCTCTATAAAGAGGGATTGGGCTATAACCCCAAGAAAGGCAAGGCTGCTTTTGCTCCTCACAAGACTCGTTTTGTGAAGAACAATGGTAGCTATTGCAAAAGTTGCAAGCAAGTTGGTCACATAGAGCAACATTGCATGAACAAGAAATCCAAAGCTAATGTATCCTCAATTAAGTTTGATTCCTTCTATATACTTACCAAGGGTACAAATGGTGTTCATGCTAAGTTCATTGGTGCACTATGGATGGGCTCAAAGAAGAAAGCCATTTAGGTACCAAAGAGCTTGGTCACTAACCTTGGAGGACCCAAACAAGTTTGGGTACCTAAAAGGAATTGATCTTGTCTTGTAGGTCAATTACAAAGCCGGAGGAAGGCATTAGGTGCTTGATAGTGGGTGCACTCAATATATGACCGGGATTCTTGTATGTTCAAACCAATTGATACAAGTCAAAATGGTGGTTTTGATGCTATCACTTTCGGCAACAACAAGAAAGGCAAGGTCAAGGGGTTTGGTAAAATTGCTATCTCAAATGACATGAGCATATCTAATGTGTTGCTAGTTGAGAGCTTGGATTTCAATCTTTTATCGGTGGCACAACTTTGTGATCTTGGCTTCAAGTGCATATTTGGTAGTGATGGATCAAATTTGATATTCAAAGGATTTAGACATGGTAGCTTATATTTGGTTGACTTCAATGATAGTGATACACAATTGACATCATGCTTGCTTAGCAAATCTAGTATGGGATGGTTGTGGCATAGAAGGCTTGGTCATGTTGGAATGAAACAATTGAACAAACTTTTGAGGCATGACTTAGAGGCTTGAAAGATGTGACTTTTGAAAAGGATAAACCATGTAGTGCTTGTCAAGCCGGCAAACAAGTTGGAAATGCACATCCTAGCAAGAGTGAAATGAGCATTCTAAGGCATTTGAGTTATTGCACATGGACTTGTTTGGGCCAACAACATATACTAGCATTGGTGGCAACAAGTATGGTTTTGTGATTGTTGATGACTACACTACATACACTTGGGTGTTCTTTCTCTATGACAAGAGTGATGTTTATGATCTATTCAAATCTTTTGTCAAGAGGGTGCAAAATGAGTTTGAGACTATCATCAAGAAGATTAGAAGTGACAATGGTAGTGAGTTCAAGAACACAAGAATTGAAGATTTATGTGATGATCTTGGTATTGGACATCAATTCTCTCCAACATACACTCCTCAATCCAATGGTGTAGTTGAAAGAAAGAATAGAACCTTGATTGACATGGCTAGATCAATGCTTAGTGAATACAATGTGAGTCATTCATTTTGGAGTGAAGCTATCAACACGGCTTGCTATTGTAGTAACCGTCTCTATTGTCATGGAAAGCTTGGGAAGACACCATATGAGGTATTGAATGGAAGAAAGCTGAACATTGCACACTTTAGAGTGTTTGGTTGCAAATGCTATATTCTCAAAAAAGGCACTAGATTGAGCAAGTTTGAAAAGAAATGTGATGAAGGATTCTTACTTGGTTATTCTACCACAAGCAAAGCATATAGAGTTTGGAATCTCACAAATGGCACCTTGGAAGAAGTTCATGATGTTGAGTTTGATGAAACCCAAGGGTCTCAAAATGAAGCTCAAAACCTTGATGATGTGAGAGGAGATCAATTGTCAAATGCAATGAAGAACATGGACATTGGTGATGTTAGGCCAAGGCAAGTTGATGATGCTGATATTCATGTGATCAACAAAAGTGTGCAAATTGATACAAATCAAGCAAGCTCAAGTAGTACTCATGATGAAGCTCAAGTTCAAGGTCAAACAAGTGGAAGCAATCAACTCCCAATACTCCATCCTACTAGTATTGCAAGAGATCATCCATTGAATCAAATCATTGGTGGAATTCAAAGTGGTGTACAAACTAGATCAAGACTAGCATCATTTTGTGAGCATTACTCATTTGTCTCACTTGAAGAACCTAAGAAAATAGAAGATGCATTGAAAGATTCTAATTGGGTAAATACCATGCATGAAGAGCTAAACAACTTTACTAGAAATCAAGTTTGGGAACTTGCTGAAAGGACAAAGAACTATAATGTGATTGGTACTAAGTGGGTCTTTAGAAACAAGCAAGATCAAGATGGTGTAGTTGTGAGAAACAAAGCAAGATTGGTAGCACAAGGTTACACACAAGTTGAAGGTCTTGATTTTGGTGAGACATATGCACCGGTTGCAAGATTGGAGGCAATTAGAATCTTATTAGCATATGCTTGTGCACACAACATCAAGCTCTATCAAATGGATATCAAAAGTGCATTTCTCAATGGCTATATCAATGAGAAAGTTTATGTTGAGCAACCTCCTGGTTTTGAAGATGACAAGAAGCCCGACCATGTTTTCAAGCTAAAGAAGGCATTGTATGGTTTGAAGCAAGCACCTAGAGCATGGTATGAGAGATTGAGGGACTTTCTTCTCTCTAAAGGGTTCAAGATGGGAAAGATTGACACCACTCTCTTCACCAAGAAGCTTGGAAATGACTTGTTTGTGTTACAAATCTATGTTGATGATATCATTTTTAGATCAACAAATCAAGACTTTTGTGAAGAGTTTGGAAAAATGATGGCAAATGAGTTTGAGATGTCTATGATTGGAGAGCTTAGTTACTTTCTTGGACTTCAAATCAAGCAAATGAAGAATGGTACTTTTGTAAGTCAAGGGAAGTACATCAAGGACATGATCAAGAAGTTTGGATTGCAAGATGCTAAGCCAATGAGTACACCAATGGGCACAAATGATCAATTGGATGTTGATGCTAGTGGCAACATGGTAGATCAAAAGCAATACCGGTCTATGATTGGAAGTTTGCTATATGTCACTGCTTCTAGGCCGGATGTGATGTTTAGTGTGTGCAAGTGTGCAAGATATCAAGCTTCACCTAGAGAAAGTCACTTGAAAGCAACCAAGAGGATATTGAGATACCTTAAGGGCACTCATGATATTGGACTATGGTATCCCAAGGGATCTAATTTTGAGTTGATTGGATATTCAGACTCCGACTATGGTGGATGCAAGATTGATAGAATGAGCACAAGTGGCACTTGTCAATTGCTTGGAAGGTCTCTTGTTTCATGGTCATCAAAGAAACAAAATAGTGTTGCACTATCTACTGCCAAGGCCGAATACATTAGTGCTGGTAGTTGTTGTGCACAATTGCTTTGGATGAAGGTCACTTTGAATGACTTTGGAATTAAGTTCAAGAATGTGCCATTGTTTTGTGACAATGAAAGTGCAATCAAGATGACTCAAAATCCGGTTCAACATTCAAGAACCAAGCACATTGATATTAGGCATCACTTCATAAGAGACCATCAACAAAAGGGTGATATTAGCATTGAAAGCATTGGCACCGAAGATCAACTAGCCAACATATTCACAAAGCCACTTGATGAGAAGAGATTTTACAAGTTGAAGAATGAATTGAACATACTTGACTTCTCCAACTTGAAATGAGTGCACCCCCACATTCTTATATGACATGCCTCCCCTTCGACAATGCAAGGTAAATTTGTTTGGCATATCATCCATACTTTGCTAAGGACATGTTTAGAACATATAGACATATTTGCATGACAAATAGGCTCATTCATGAAAATCAAATGATTTTGATGTATATATGGTACCACTATTGCTTCTATGTTTGTTTGATCTAGTGGTAGCATATGACATGTTTGTGGGCTTACAAACCTAGTGTTGAATCTAGAAAATGAGCTCATGATGTGTAATTCAACATGGTCAAGATAACCCTTATACTTTATGAGGTGTGAAGAAGCTTGTCCTTGGTTCAAACCGAATTACATATTCTAGGCAAGTGATCTAGATTGAACCATAATTTGAACTCCCTCATATTGATTGACTTGACTCTCACTAAAATTGGCACCTTTTTGGTGATTGTTGACAAAGGGGGAGAGAAAAGTCACAAAGATAGAAAAGTCACAAAGAGGGAGAAATATATAGTAAGGGGGAGAGAAATCAAAGTTATGACATTGGAAAGGGATCAATTAAAATTGAGCACACAAGTAGGGGGAGCAAACTCATGAATATTTTGTTGCATTTGTATGTGCATTAACATGATGTATTGTTGCATTGCAAAGCTTAAATTCATATTCATAATTGTTTGGTGTATGCTAGAAATATAACTTGAATGATGATTTGTTAAGAGTAGCTTTACAAGTGGTATCTAGACACCTGTGTTTATAATGTTGATCTCACGAGGTACTTTAGTGTTTGTGACCTTTACAAGTGATGTATTACAAGTGGTGTCTAGCTACATCGATGCTAAGGATGGTATATAAAGGCAACTCCGATTGGTATCACGCTTCAAAGGTCCATTCTATATACCTTAGCATCAATTTAATAGTAGTAACTCTCCCAAAATTCAAATCCATACATATGTGCACAATTGAACCAAACTCATGGAAGCACATATGTAGGGGGAGCTAATACTATCAAAATTGAAAATTGATTTCATTTCATATCTTTGTGGTGGTTGTCATCAATTACCAAAAAGGGGGAGATTGAAAGCCCAAGTTTGGTTTTGGTAATTAATGACACCAAGTTGCTAATGCCATGTGTTAAGTGTTTTGAGTTAGGCATAAGCAACACATGTGATGAAGGTGTATGTGGCTAGGAGTGGTGGCCACAAGATCACAAAGAGATGGTGCATGGACATGAAACGACAATCATGATGGAGATGCACATAAAATGATGGACATGATGATCAAGTGGAAGAGAAGGATCTAAGAGCGCAAGGCAAAGGTATAACCATAGTGGTTTCCTTTTGCCGGTCTAAGATGAGTAGAGAAGTGATTGACCGGGTTTAGGATACATAGCCGACTATCAAGAGGGGCAATCACGGTTAGCTCGGGAATCAAGTGCCACTAGATCAATGTCTTGAGCATATGCATTAGGATCTAGTAGAGAGCTAACATAACGCCCTAAAAATGTTTGTGAAATGCTAACACACATGCACATGGTGGTGCTAGCACATTTGTGAAAGCGATGGAGTTTAAGCGGTAGAGAGGGGTTTGGGTTCCTCTCTCCCTCCCGCCGAGCTTGCAAGGTGGGATTCGGCGCTTTTTGGGGAAGTGAAATGCCTATTTTCTACTGCGCCGGAAGTCGGAAAAGAAACGGAGGCGAACAGCGGTCACTGTGGTGACCGGACGCTGCACCGGACACGGTCGCGGTTTGACCGGACGCGTCCGGTCAGTTCTGCAGCAGTCAGATGCGCGGATGCTAGTGTTTGCAACCGGCGCGTCTGGTTCCTCACGGAACCGGAGCGTCCGGTCAGGCACCCAGAGGGGCAGAGCCGGTCTTAGAGCCAACCGGACGCGCGGCGTGTCCGGTCACGTGCGATCGGACGCGTCCGGTCGCGGTGGGAGCTCTCTGGACTCCGACCGGACGCCGGGTGCAGCGTGTCTGGTCGAGCGCCAGAGCGCGTCCGGTCACGGTAACGGTAACTTCTGACGCGCATTGTTCATGCTTATCTTGTAGTGACCGGACGCGTCCGGTCACCCTGACCGGAGCGTCCGGTCAGCTCGTTTTTAACTGCGTCGTCCGGTAATGGCTAGCTGTGTACCCCTTCGCTATAAATAGAAGTTGGCCAGGGTTTGAGGGCAACTCTTGCACATTTTTTAGACCTAGAGACATCCTTTGAGCTAGAGAACAACCTCTCCACTCATCTCTTTGCTTAGTTGCACATCTTGAGTGAGATTGAGTGAGATTCAAGTGCATTGTTTGAGAGTTGCATTCTAGAGGCACTTGATCTTCGAGTTGCTGCGGATTTCTTGTTACTCCTCCGTGTTTCCCAACACGGTAGACGGCTTGGAGCAGCGGAGGTGATTGAGCTCACAATTGAAGATTATTGGAGCCCTCACCAAGTGTTGTAAGGGATTCTTGATCCTTCCCTGCGAGAGTTCGTAAATTGGATACTCTAGTGGAGCTCGTGGCTTGGAGGATCCCCATCTTGTGTGCGGTTGCACGACGCCCGCCGAGGGCTCGACTCTTGATAGTCGATTAGCTCGCGAACCGACAAGTGGTTGCATCGCCACAACATGGAGTAGCTTGCCGGGAAGCAAGTGAACCTCGATAAAAATCTTGTGTCATCTCTTTGCCGAGGATTTCTCTTATGGTTGCTCATTGTGATTGACTCTTCGAGTGCATTACTTCTCTACATTGTTGGTATAAGAATCAAGTCACTTGCTCTTTACTTTCTTGTACTAGTCCTAGTGTAGTTTGCTTAGTGTACCTTTTTCACATAGGAGTAAGTAGCTTAGTGACTTAGTCTTGTTGATGTGTATTAGAGATCATAGCCTTGCTTCACTAGAATTGTATAGTTGGCTTGCATTGTGTAGTTGAGCTAGTGCTAGAATTAGCTTAGCCATCTTTTATACTAACGTGGTTGTTTAGTGAAGCTTGTAGATTTTTTAAATAGGCTACTCACCCTCCCTCTAGCCATTTGGACCTTACAACCCCTCACACAGTGCGACAAAGGTTGTGATGTGCTGAATCCCGTTGGGGTTCAAGTGCTGCAGCTCAATCTTATAATAATGTAGCAGCCCTCGGAGGAATCGGTGGGAGGGCACCATGAGCCCACGCTTGTGGAAGGGGGTGAAGGAGATGACGTAGCCGTCGGGCGGCGCCGGCAGCTCTTCGTCACTAGGTACGACCCACTCCAACACCTTGGTCCTTGCAGGAAGAAGACCGCGCTTGATGAGACTCTCCATGCGAGCGTGGAGGATGTCCGAGCGGCACCATGGCTCCATGGGGAAGCAGGGGCGATGGGGTGAGGGGTTTGGCAGCGATGGAGGGGCAAGAGCGAGAAACCCTAAGCGCTGGCGATGGCAGAGTGAAGGAGGCGAGATTGCGGTTAGGTGTATCGACGACGAGAGGTAAGGCTTCTATTTATAGGGAAAGGCAGAACGAAAGGCGAATCATCTGCCTAGATCCGCACGCCTACCGTGTCCCGTCATTATGCCTCTCTAGGAATCATGCACACGCCGCCCCTAGCCACTCCCTCGAAGGGCGCGCCAGATGGTGGTTCGTCCATCCTGATGGGCCACGAACCGCTACAGGTAAGAGGGATACGGAGCTGAAAATGCTCCTATAGCCCATCAAGGCCCAGGAGTTCGAAGGCTGCCCCACTGACGGGTTCGACAAACGCTCTAGGGCGCCTTTCAGGTTGAGGGATGGAAAAGGGTGAGCCTGCTAGCAGCCAGTACTCAAGTGTACGAACGCCATGGGCATCCTGACCCATGTCCAAGTCTTGATCGCGCACGGTCCATGGTTTTTTCTCGAAGAAAGGCAACGAGCCCTCAGAACTAGTTGAACGGATCTGAGAACTATATGGACTGACCGTTAGGAATCTGGAGTCGGTCACCAGTTGACCCATGTTGGATCCCCACGAACAGAAACCGAGGCCCCACTCAAACTAGCCCGTCATCAGCTCACCGAGCACCATGATTCGTCCAATGAGGAAAACATGGCATAGCTCAACCCCTCTGTTTTTCTGAGAAAATGCTTGAGAACGATCACAAGATGAGACGACCCCTTGACCGAACCCCTGCACGCGTGGGGGCTCAGGGGCTTGAACTCGCAAATAGACCCGATGCGTGGTCGCATACGAACAACAAATCAACCATCATAACCTAACTAAGGAAGCCCTATGAGCTGCAACAGGCAAGCTGGCACTCTGGAGTCTCCCCATATGGAAAACCCATGAAGGAGTATCCAACTCCTCCGCAAGCTCGGGGTTTACTATCGGGTACCAATATTAGGGTACCCAAAGAAGGAGGACTGATGGTCATCATCGATCAATTCACTCGGACGATCAAGGGGCGTGACCGTGGGTTCATCCGACACCGAGAGCATAGTTTCTGCCTCGCCCGACCCCCCGGGAGCAGGCTCTGTCTTGCCAGACCCCTTGGGCGCGGGCTTCGCTTCACCCGACCTTAAGGGGGCAGGCCCCGTCTCGTCCGACCCTAAGATGGAGAGGTCCATCTCGCCCGACCCTGAGGGCCTATGTTAGCCCTCGGGCGGAGGCGTAAGCTGCAGTGGAGCCCCGCATAACCTCCAACCACTACAGACATGAAAGCTCGAGTCCAGGGTCAAACCCCTGACCCCGGGAAGGGGTAGGCACGCCTTGACGCGACCCGTAACCACGACAGGCCATGCCTGGGGGCTCACGTCGCCGAAAGTGCTAGACCAGCTGGCACTGCACTGCCTAATCCCCATATGGCTTCCGTCAGGGGAGTCTGTTGGCCACACCGTCGCAAAAATAGGACGGGGCGCCACGACCGACTGACGACGCCCGTGTTCGGCATCGGTAGCAAACGAGCCACAACATGGAGCCGTCCCTATCACCATCTACGTCACGACCTGCAGCCGTCTCTGTCGTCATTTACAAGACCGGTGGGACCCGCCTATAGGAGAAGAAGGACGACACGGCCTTGAGGCTCTCTTCCTCTCTGTCTCTCTCTTGTGTAACCCACGTGTTCCCCTTGAACTATAAAAGGGGAAGCGGGGCGCCCCACAAGGAGGGGAGGCTCAGGAAGACTTTCTGGTGCACTCGATCACTGGAAAGCACTTCAACTCCACTTCACATTCACCAGAGACTTGGGATCCCATCCCTCTCTCACTTGTTTGTAACCCCTACTGCAAACTTCAGTGCTAGTAACATGAGCAGCAGTGACTAGACGTAGGGACATTCCGCCCAAACTAGTATATATCCTTGTGTCCTCCTAGCACACCATCCAGGCCAAACGCGCAATACAAATTTACTCGACGGCGGTTCGAAACACTGACACTTCTGAGGTGTTCATAGAGGTTGGGTTTGCGTACGTGTGTTGGTGAGTATGCGTGCGTGCTGTGGACGTCTATGTTGTACAGTGTAATTCTAAAAAAAAAGATTTCTTTTGGGTGGCTTTGCTGATGTGAGCGTGGAACCTAAATGCAAGGCAGACCGTCTCTCTTTCTCTGATTTAGAAAATTCATAATTTTTCGTATGGGTTTAGATGAATATAAATTTTATATTAAAATTATAGAGCTCAACGTGATCTATAACTTCTTTATTTGAGTTATTTTAGAAGCTCATATATTTGTTGTAAGTGCTCAAATTTTGAAAGTAAACAATTTCAGATGTTACATAGTCTATACTAAAGTTGTAGCTCTCAATGCAATATATAACTTGTAGTTGCATCTTTTTTATTTGAGATCATTTAGAGACCTAAATATTCATTTTGAGTTCTCAAATTTTAAAAGTTATTTTTTTAATCTTCAAACTACCCCAGATGTCGACAAGGTCCAGAACGGACTAGCTTGTAGCTCTCATTGCGATCGACAACTTCGTAGCTGACAATAGTTCACAAATTTTTATCTGATATTAATTAGAGGCTCAAATATTTGTTTTAGGTTCTCACATTTTGAATTTTTTTTTATTTCTAATGCCCTTATACTGTGGCATGGTCTATACCAAAGTCGCTTATCTCAATGCAATCTATTACTCTGTTGTCGATAGCTTTTTTATTTTAGATTATTTAGAGGCCCAAATATTTGTTTCAATTTCTATAATTATGAAATTTATTTTTCTTTTTTTTCAAATGACCTCATACGAAGGCATGCTCTATAGAAAAATTGTAGTGCTCGACAAGATCTAAATTTTTTTAGTTGAAATTTGTTCTTATTTGAGATTATTTAGGAGCCTAAAATATTCAATAAAAGATGATATGGCAAAAAGAAACAATAGACTTGTAGGGTTCACATGCCACATATCTGTCACATCAGCCAAAATTACCATTGAAACCACTCTGAACTATTTAGAGGGTCAATTTGTGTGGTTTTAGAAAGTTACAGGGTATGTTGTCCAGTATTCGAGTGCGAGGATATTTTTTAAACAGTGAATTGCAGTCCTTAATTGTTTCCCGCTTCTCACCTAGGTCCATGAACTTTTTTTTGCTCATATGGGTCCATGAATTTTGTTTACATCCTAGCTACCATCCAAAGCAGTCCACAGGATTCTGCTGCCTACATGGTGGCTGATGTGGCACCACATGCTCCTTTTTTATTTCACAAATTGGTTGAAATTTTGAAAAATAGTATAAAATCATAAAAAGGAAAATCAAGTTTTGCTAGACTCCACATGAGTATATGCAATAGATATATAATATGACATGCTTTAATTTAAAGTTTTTGTTGTAGCTGTTGATCTATTGCGTGTTTAATTCATAATTCCAGCTCTTGTTCTCCAATTGTGGTGAAAGATTTTTGTAGGCTACTCATTGTATGCTTGACCAATGTTAAAAATTTCAGCCTTAGTGGAGCATGTATGACTGAGTTATTGATTTACCTAGGTTTATATTTGTTTAATAGTTAATAAATAGTTAACAAGGTGTAAAAATGAAAAATGTGGTTCCATTGCCTTTTGATGTTGTTGTTATGCATTCTGAACACTTAACATCACCATATTGTTACAGAAATTGTTGAGCTTTAGATTTATCTTGTAATTAATCGCCAACTTGATTGTATTGTAGTAATTAATCTACTCATGTAATATTTTAATAGTAGCTATGTTTTGTTATAATCTATCATCCATAAAAATCTCTGCTTTGAATTAAATGTTTGGTACACCATCAAATAAACAAATATAAACCAAAGTAAATCAATAACTCAGTCATACATGCTCCACTGAAGCTGAAATTTTTATCTTATATCAAGCATACAATGAGAATCTTACCATAGAAATTTCACCACAATTAGAGCACATGAGCTGCAGTTATGAATTAAACACAGAATATATCTACGACTACGGCAAAAACTTTAAACTAAAGTTTGTCATATTATATATCTATTGTACAGATCTACTCATGTGGAGTGTAACAAAACTATATTTTCCTTTTTACAATTTTTCTATGATTTTATACCATTTTTTAAAGTTTCAGCCAATTTATAAAATAAAAAAAGCACATTATGCCACATCAGCGCCATATCAGCAGCCACATAGGCAGAAGAATCCTATGTGGCCTGCTTTAGATGGCGGCTAGGACGCTGAAAGCCCAAGTTTGGTTTTGGTAATTAATGACACCAAGTTGCTAATACCATGCGTTAAGTGTTTTGAGTTAGGCATAAGCAACACATGTGATGAAGGTGTATGTGGCAAGGAGTGGTGGCCACAAGATCACAAAGAGATGGTGCATAGACATGAAATGATGATCATGGTGGAGATGCACATAAAATGATGGACATGATGATCAAGTGGAGGAGAAGGATCTAAGAGCGCAAGGCAAAGGTATAACCATAGTGGTTTCCTTTTGCCGGTCTAAGATGAGTAGAGAAGTGATTGACCGGGTTTAGGATACATAGCCGACTATCAAGAGGGGCAATCACGGTTAGCTCGGGAATCAAGTGCCACTAGATCAATGTCTTGAGCATATGCATTAGGATCTAGTAGAGAGCTAACATAACGCCTTGAAAATGTTTGTGAAATGCTAACACACATGCACATGGTGGTGCTAGCACATTTGCGAAGGCGGTGGAGTTTAAGCAGTAGAGAGGGGTTTGGGTTCCTCTCTCCCTCCCGCCGAGCTTGTAAGGTGGGATTCGGCGCTTTTTGGGAAAGTGAAACGCCTATTTTCTACTGCGCCGGAAGTCGGAAAAGAAACGGAGGCGAACAGCGGTCACTGTGGTGACCGGACGCTGCACCGGACGCGGTCACGGTCTGACCGGACGCGTCCGGTCAGTTCTCAGCAGCTGTCAGGCGCGCGAGTGCTAGGGTTCCCAACCGGCGCGTCCGGTCCCTCACGGAACCGGAGCGTCCGGCCAGGCACCCAGAGGGGCAGAACTGGTCGTAGAGCCGACCGGACGCGCGGCGCGTCCGGTCGCGGTGGGAGCTTACTGGACTCCGACCGGACGCCAGGTACAGCGCGTCCGATCAAACGCTAGAGCGCGTCCGGTCACGGCAACCGTAACTTCTGGTGCGCACTGTTCATGCTGGTCCTGTAGTGACCGGACGCGTCCGGTCACCCTGACCGGTGCGTCCGGTCAGCACATTTTAAACTGTGTCGTCCGGTAACGGCTAGCTGCGTACTCCTTCGCTATAAATAGAAGTTGGCCGGGGTTTGAGGCAAACTATTGCACATTTTGAGACCTAGAGACATCTTTTGAGCTAGAGAACAACCCCTCCACTCATCTCTTTGATTAGTTGCACATCTCGAGTGAGATTGAGTGAGATTCAAGTGCATTGCTTGAGAGTTGCATTCTAGAGGCACTTGTTCTTTGAGTTGCTGCGGATTTCTTGTTACTCTTCCGTGTTTCCCGACACGGTAGACGGCTTGGAGCAGCGGAGGTGATTGAGCTCACGATTGAAGATTGTTGGAGCCTTCACCAAGTGTTGTAAGGGGTTCTTGATCCTATTGTAAGGTGAGTAGTCTCCATTAGAATCCTATTGTAGGCAAGACACCTTTGCCTTCTCTTTCAGCTTTCTTGATAGCTTTGCATATCACTATACGCAGCCATGAGATAGATAGCCCTGTAATGTCTTCTTTGGAATGCGAGATTTCTTCTATTTCTACGTTTTTTCTTTAAAAGATAAATTGATTTTTATAAAATTTATATATAATTCCTGTGAAATTCATACGTTCTAGAGAGGAAGAGGCCTAAGAAGAAAACTACCGATAGGACACGAGCCAAGGCAATAAAGTTGGTGACGATGCGGAATAAGAGAACACGGGGGCTCGGTTGGTCAGTTGAGCAGGGGCTCAAGCTGCACGTCCGCGGTTCGAGTGCTGGCTCCCGCGCGGCGCCTCACCCGCTATTAAGCCTTCTAATAAGGCCGGGAGCATAAGCAACCCCTTAATAAAAAAAAAAGAGAACACTATCTAGTTCGAGAAGCCGAAGGAAGAGAACACTATTCAGGTTGTGCATTATGCATGATTGGTTAGCTGCATTAGTCTTAGTCAAGCTCACGGGTCTGATGATTGGTTGCCTGCACGATGCTACGAGCCTGACTCCACTCATGCAAAAAGGTCACCTCAGCCTGGCTCCCAAGGTACGTAGATTTCGTGCGGTTCTCTAGAGTCAGGCTCGCCAGATGCAAATAATTACTAAGATAATGATATGATTTGTTAGCGTATGATTAGTGTATGTTAATTAGGCCTTGTTTAGATGTTGTAGTAGTAAGAAACCATAGTATCATGAAACTGTAGTTTCAGAACCATTGATGTGCAAAATCATAGGCCTCGTTCACCCGGCTTATAATCCGTCTTTTTTAGCTTGTTTTTTCAGCCGAAACAGTATTTTCCTCTCACAACAAATTAGCTAATCGTGTTTTTCAGCCGGCTTATCAGCACAACCAAACGGGGCCATAGTTTAGAAAAAAGAGATCTAGAGTGGAGTTTTTAAAACTCCAAAAAAATTACGGTTTCAGCAATACCATAGTATTTAAAACTATAAAGTTTGTTGCACCTAAACACTTTATGGCACTCTAAAACAAAGTATTTCACAAAACTATAGTATTTTTCTAAAACTCCAAAAATACTTTGTATCCAAACAGGGTGAAAACATCTAGGCCCCGAGAGTTGGTTTCGGCAATTGATGACAACGCTTTATTACCATGACTAACGTGTGTTTTTGCAGAAACTTTGGTAAGTTAGGTCATGGAAGTGATAACTGCTTTGGGCACCATAGTTTTCATGCTCCTTGATGGAAATCGTTTCGGTTTTCAAAGGAGTGACGTCAAGATTAAGGACGGTTAGTTCCTGATGTCGAGGTGTTGAGTTACATTCGGAATAGTCGTTAGGATCTTTGTTTTCTCTTTTGGCCGTACTATAAAGGGGAGCATGAGCGGGTAGCTTGACCTAGGTGAGTCTTATGTTTAGGTGTGGTGCACACTTGTCAAACTTAGCACTAGGCAGCTCTAGAATAGCTCAAAGTTCAGTTGGAAGCAACTTGGTTCAAGTTGCGTCGCGTTTCGGAGAGTTTAGAGGCTTTTTCCCTTGACCGGACGCGGTTCTCGGCTTGACCGGACGCGTCCGGTCAGTTCAAAACTGTGACTGCATTTCGGCGCTGACGACCGGATGCGGCCCTTGCGAGGACCGGACGCGGTGGTCAGGGCCGACACGTGTCACTTGAGGGAAAACATCCGATCGGACGCGACCTGGGTGTGATCGGCGCGTCCGGTCACGTTCCAGTAAGGTCCTGCGACGACCGGACGCGTCCGGTCATCACCGATCGGACGCGGTCGCGCGTCCGGTCTCGTTACAGTAAGCTCCCTGCACGATCGGACGCGTCCGGTCACCCCTGACCGGTGCGTCCGGTCACTCAGCCAAGATTTCAGAATTTCGACCGTTACGGCGACCGGCGCGTCCGGTCACTTCGACCGGCGCGTCCGGTCATCCCGTATTTTACTGAGTTGGCAGGTAACGGTTCGTTTCGACTGTGGGGTGTATAAATACATCCCCACCACCTCTTTTAGAGCTCTCTTGCACATTTGATCAGCTGAGAAACACCTTTGGAGTGCAAGGGAGTGAAAGAGCTCTAGTGAGGATTGTGTTTTGAGAATCAAAGCTTGAGAGTTCCTCACTAGCGATTAGAGAGTAGCAAGTGTGCATCCACCTTCTCATTAGGCTCGTTGTGGTCAAGTGAGAGTTCTAGCTTGTTACTCTTGGTGATCGCCATCACCTAGACGGCTTGGTGGTGATTGGGAGTTTGGTGATCATCTGGCGGAGCTTGTGGATGACCCAACTCATCTTGTGAGCGGTTTTGGGCGATTCACCGCGACGGAGTGTCGAAGAATCAGCCCGTAGAGAGCACTTGATCCTTGCGCGGATCAAGGGGGAGCTACACCCTTGCGTGGGTGCTCCAACGAGGACTAGTGGGGAGTGGCGACTCTCCGATACCTCGGAAAAACATCACCGTGTTCCTTGCCCTTACTTTCAAGCATTTACATTCTCGTATTTACATTCATTGCTTGATTTACTTTCCTAGAATTGCCATGCTAGACTAGGATTGGAAACTAGGGTGCAAAACTTTTACCGGTAGAATCTCTAGGAACACAAGTTGGCACTAGGGGTGAATTTCGGCTTGTAGAATTTAATTCTTGCAATTAATTTTTAGAAAAGCCCAATTCACCTCCCTCTTGGGCATCTTGATCCTTTCAATTGGTATCGGAGCCGAGTTGCTCCTAATTTAGGCTTTACCGCCTAGAGCAAGATGTCAAACGGGGAAGGACCACCTCCCACCTTTGAGGGGGATGATTTTCTATATTGGAAAATCCGTATGGAGGCGTATCTCGAAGGCATAGACGTTGGGTGTCTTAGAGCCGCAACCCAAGGGCTTCCAGCTATCAAGGATCCCGCAAACCCCATTGGTGACGAGGAGAAGTACGACCGGTGGAATGCAAAGGCCAAAAACGCACTCTACCGGGGCTTAGGCAAAGATATCTTCAATCGTGTGCGTAATGCAAAGAACACTCATGAATTGTGGGAAAATCTTTGTGCTCTCCATGAGGGAACTAAGAGTGAACGTGAGGAACGCTATCACATTGCTTTAAAGAAAATTAATTCTTTTGAGATGCTTCCCAAAGAAAGTGCTAATGATATGTACACTCGTTTGAATGTTCTTGTAGAGGACCTCAATGCTCTTGGGCTCACTCAAATGAGCCAATCGGATGTTGCAAGGAAGATCTTGAGTGTTCTTCCCGTTGAGAAGTATGGTCACATTGTCACCGTGCTTCACCAAAGTGATCTTTCCACCGCAACACCGACACAAGTATTGGGGAAGATCAATGCTCATGAGATGTACATGCACATCACTCCGAAAGAGGGCTCATCATCTTCCAAGAAGAAAGACTTGGCCTTCAAAGCTAGTCATGACAAGAAGAAGAAGAAGGGCCAAGCCATGATGGTGCAAGAGAGCTCAAGTGAAAGTGATGTTGATGATGAATCACTTGCACTCATGGTGAGAAAGACCACCAAAATGCTAAAGAAGCTCAACAAGAGTGGCATCAAGTTCGACGGCAAGAAAAAGAAATTCTTCACAAGTAGCAAGAGAAAGCCAATCTCGAAGATGGATTGCTACAATTGTGGTGAACTTGGCCACTTAGCTCATCAATGCCCTAGACCACCAAAAGACAAGTACAAGAACAAGAACAAGGGCAAGAAAAATGATTCAAATGATGAAGAAGAAGAGAGGAAGAAAAACAAGCCATACAAGAAGAAGGATGGCAAGAAGAAGGAATTCCACAAGAAGAAGAAGGGAGGAAAGGCATACATTGTTGGTGATTGGCTCACCGATATTGAATCATCTTGTGAGTCCTCCGAAGATGAAAGCAATGATGAGAAAGAGAAGCCTGCCGCATTTGTGATGGGGCCATCATCTTCACCAACATCTTCATCACCACCTTCACCGCCTCCTTCACCATCATCGTCCACTACTCACCTATGCCTTATGGCCAAGGGTGAACAAAAGGTACAAAACCATGATAGTGATGATGATGATGATAGTGATAGTGATGATGAATATGATGCACCTTCTTATGATGAACTTGTAAAATTGTTGAACAAATACACTAAAGTCATAAGAAGGACAAGGAATGAAAATGATGAACTTCAAAATGAAAATGAATCACTCTCATCTAAGCTTGAAAGTGCTCAAAAGGCTTGTGGTGAGCTTAAAGATCAAAATGAAGTTATGTCTTCCACTCTCAAGGAGCTCAAAACTTCTAATAAAGAGCTTAAAGATTAACATGATAAACTTGAGAAGAAGCATGATGAGCTCATCACTAGACATAACTCTCTAAAAGACAAATACACCACATTGAAAATTGACTATGATAGTCTTGTGGTTGCTAATAAACTTGCTCTTGAAACACATGATGCTACTAACAATGTTGTTAAGTGTGATATAGCTACATCATGTGATGACTTGATCATTGAAAGCATTGAGAAGGTTCTAGTAGCAAAGGCAAGAGTGTGGTTGAGTCAAGCAACTATGATGATTATGCCAAGATCAAGAGTGAAAATGAGAAGCTTGCAAATGAGAACAAGAAGCTAAAAGGTTTGATGGCTCTTGAGAAGCAAACAACAAATGAGTCACTCATTGAAGAAAACAAAAAGCTCAAGCAAGAAAAAGAGCATCTCAAGACCGGCCTAAGCAAGTTCACAAGAGGTCAATATTTGCAAAGTGAGCTACTCATGAACACCGTAATGAAGATGGATAGAAGTGGTATTGGGTACTTGGCAAATCAAGAGAAGAAGGCAAAAGCTCAACAACAACAAAGCAAGTCAAAGCCCAAGCCAAAGAGATGTGTTGAGTGTGGACAAGAAGGTCATTTTGCTCATGAATGCAAACTCCACCACCACAACCCTTGCCCAAGCATGCTAGACCCTTTGCCTTCAATGCTCATTACATGCTAAGAAAAGATTCAAATGGAAAGATGAAAGTTATGTTCTTGGGTCCCCCAAACAAGAATAGGCCAAAGAAAATATGGGTTGCCAAGTCACTAGTTGAGAAAGTCAAGGGTCCCTCTCAAGTTTGGGTCCCTAAACAAAAAGCTTGATCTCTTGTGTGTAGGTGAGCTACAAGACCGGTGGATCTCATTGGGTTATTGATAGTGGTTGCACTCAACATATGACCGGTGATCCTCGTATGTTCACCTCCATTGAAGAGAATGGGATATGTCAAGAGAAGATCACATTTGGGGATAATTCAAAGAGCAAAGTCAAGGGTATAGGCAAGATTGCAATATCAAATGATCACTCACTCTCAAATGTGCTCTATGTTGCTTCATTGAGTTTCAACTTATTATCCGTTGGGCAACTTTGTGACCTTGGCTTCCGATGCTTGTTCACACCAAATGAAGTGGTAGTTTCAAAGATAGATGACAAGCAAGTGATATTCAAAGGCTTTAGATACAACAATCTTTATCTTGTTGACTTCACCTCCGAAGATGCAAACTTGATGACATGTTTGTTCACCAAGACCTCACTTGGTTGGCTTTGGCATAGGAGGCTTGCTCATGTTGGTATGAACACTCTCAACAAGCTATTGAAGAAAGAACTAGTGAGAGGATTGAAGGATGTAAAGTTTAAAAAGGACAAACCTTGTAGTGCATGTCAAGCGGGCAAACAAGTTGCAAACACTCATCCAACCAAAGCTTTCATGTCAACTTCAAGAGTGCTAGAACTTCTACACATGGATTTGTTTGGGCCTACAACCTACAAGAGCTTGGGTGGTAATCTCTATTGTCTTGTGATAGTGGATGACTACTCAAGGTACACATGGACCTTCTTCCTTCATGACAAATCCGAAGTGGCAAATTGCTTCACGAAGTTTGCAAAGAGAGCTCAAAATGAATTTGAAGTCAAGATAAAGAAGATTAGAAGTGACAATGGCAAAGAGTTTGACAACACAAACATTGAAGCTTATTGTGATGAAATTGGAATCAAGCATGAAGTCTCTTCAACCTATACTCCTCAACAAAATGGTGTAGTTGAGAGGAAGAACCGGACTTTGATCACCCTTGCAAGAACAATGTTAGATGAGTACAACACTCCGGAAAAAGTTGTGGGCCGAGGCAATCAACACCGCATGCTATGCTTCAAATCGCCTCTTCCTACAAAAGTTTCTTGGCAAGACCCCCTATGAGTTGCTTAATGGAAAGAAGCCAGACGTCTCATTCTTCCGGGTGTTTGGTTGCAAATGCTACATCTACAAGAAGCGTCAACACCTAGGGAAGTTTCAAAGACGTTGTGATATTGGTTTTCTTGTTGGTTACTCATCAAAGTCCAAAGCATATAGAGTATTTAACCATGCCACCGGTTTGGTTGAAGAAACATATGATGTGGAATTTGATGAATCTAACGGCTCCCAAGGAGCAATTGAGAATTGTGATGATGTAGGTGATGAACCCTTGAGGGAGGCCATGAAGAACATGCCCGTGGGAGACATCAAGCCAAAAGATGATGATGATGTACAAGTTATTGATCCACCATCTTCATCACATGTGCCTCAAGATGATGACAAGAATGAGAGAGTTGAAAATGAAGACACTTATGTCTCTCATGAACAAGCCGAGGTACAAGCTCAAGATGTTGATGCTCCCCGTCCACCTCCTCAAGTGGTTGATAGAAGAAACTTACCTCTACTTCAAGCACATCCACAAGATCTCATCATAGGGAGTCCTACTAAGGGAGTAATGACTCGATCTCAAAAGCTTGCTTCTTTTGTTGAACATCACTCTTTTGTCTCTTGTGTTGAACCTAAGAATGTAGAAGAAGCTCTTCAAGATCCGGATTGGGTGAATGCTATGCATGAAGAATTAAACAACTTCACCCGCAATCAAGTATGAACACTTGAAAAGCATCCTAAAGGTGCAAGAGTCATTGGAACCAAGTGGGTGTTCCGAAACAAGCAAGATGACCAAGGCATAGTAGTGAGGAACAAAGCAAGACTAGTTGTAAAGGGGTTCTCTCAAGTTGAAGGTCTTGACTTTGGAGAGACCTTTGCACCCGTTGCAAGACTTGAAGCCATTCGTATCCTCCTTGCATATGCATCACATCATGATATGAAACTATATTAAATGGATGTGAAAAGTGCATTCTTAAATGGCTTTATAAATGAACTAGTCTATGTTAATCAACCTCCCGGGTTTGAAGACCCTAGATATCCTAATCATGTTTATAGGTTGTCCAAGGCGCTATATGGGCTCAAGCAAACCCCTAGAGCGTGGTATGAGCGCCTCCGGGACTTCCTTATTAAGAAGGGCTTCACCATTGGGAAGGTCGACATCACACTATTCACAAGAAGCTTAATGGGGAGATCTTCATTTGTCAAGTGTATGTTGATGATATCATCTTCGGATCAACAAATGAAGATTATTGCAAGGAATTTGGTGAATTGATGTCAAAGGAGTTCGAGATGTCAATGATTGGTGAGCTCACATTCTTCCTTGGTTTTCAAGTCAAGCAAATGAGAGAAGGGATTTTCATCTCTCAAGAAAAGTATACCAAGGATCTTCTCAAAAGATTCAAGATGGAAGAATGCAAACCAATCAAGACCCCAATGCCATCAAATGGACATCTCGACCTAGATGAGGGAGGTAAACCGGTTGATCAAACTCTCTACCGTTCTATGATTGGTAGTTTGTTGTACCTTACCGCATCTAGGCCCGATATCATGTTTAGTGTGTGCATGTGTGCTCGTTTTCAAGCTTGCCCTAAAGAACCTCACTTAAGTGCCGTAAAAAGAATCTTAAGATACCTTAAGCACACCCCAAGCATTGGTCTTTGGTATCCCAAAGGAGCTAGATTCCAACTAGTTGGCTACTCCGATTCGGATTATGCCGGTTGCAAAATTGATAGAAAAAGCACATCCGGAGGGTGCCATTTGCTTGGGGCTTGTTGTGCTTAAGGTATCTTGGTCATCTAAAAAGCAAAATAGTGTGGCTTTGTCCACCGCCGAGGCGGAATACATTGCCGCGGGGGCTTGTTGTGCACAAATCTTATATATGAAACAAACCCTCCTAGACTATGGAATTGTTCTTGAAAAGGTGCCACTTTTATGTGATAATGAAAGTGCCGTTAAAATTGCTAACAATCCGGTACAACACTCTCGCACCAAGCACATTGATATCCGCCATCACTTTCTAAGAGACCACGTTGCTAAAAATGACATATCACTAGAAGGTGTAAGAAGTGAAAATCTATTAGCGGATATCTTCACTAAACCTTTGGATGAGGCCACCTTTTGTAGGTTGAGAAGTGAACTCAATGTGCTTGATTCTAGCAACTTTAAAAAATGAGCTTGTGTTGTCCCTTGCATTGCATTGTATAATATGCCATGTTTATCTTATCGCAATGCATCTAGGGCTTGGCTAACACGGTTATGATAACCCTCCTTTGGAGGAGTGAAGAAGCCTAACCGTGGATCAAACTTGACAAGCAACCTAGCTTTACTTTCTTGTATTGCATTGCATATGCATGGTTGTTTCTTTCTTGTTTCTTTTTGGTTTGGCTTTGAGCAACCTCTGTGTTCGTCCATGGGTAGAGAGAGCATTTTAACGCTCCTAAGGGTTCAAAAACTCTATTGCATGGCCATACGTTGCTCCTCGGGTGCTTATTGCCTATTTTCTTAAAAATAATACTAGCCTAAGGCAATCTATTTTTAAAAACTTGAGGGTTTGAGTGAGGTCACTCATATCTGGTTTCAATTGGTGTTTACTTGTGTCTCTTTGAATTGGAACTTGATTGGGAGAAGTCACGTCGAAGTTCGGAACGGAGAAGGGCGAAAAACTGTGACCGGACGCTGCACCGGACGCTGCACCGGACGCAGTGATGCTTCACCACCGCGTCCGGTCCCGGCGACCACCAGCGCGTTCGGTCATCCAGAAGACCAACTCCTGATCTAGTGACCGGACGCTGCACCGGACGCGTGAAAGGTCTTGATGGCTAGAGGGGGGGTGAATAGCCTTTTAAAATTTTCTACAAGGACAAGCTAAACAAGTTTATCAATACAACAAATAGCGAGATGCAAGTTTTGCTTAGCCTACGGGGTGTTTGCAAGCCACCTATCCAAATCACAATTCTAGTATAATAGCACTCAACCGCACAAGTCAAACCGTGAAGGTAACTACAACTACAACTAGCAAGCTACACAAAAGGGCTACTCTAGCAAAGCTAACTAGCTAGCAAAGATAACTAAGAAAGTAATGCGGAGTTGAGTTAGGAGGGTTTCACCGAGGGGCGAAGTATTGAGCCAACCAATATGATCAACAATGAATACCAAAGCAACCGAACACCAGGATCAATCAATCACAATGTGAAAGTGATGACACGAAGATTTATCCCAAGGTTCACGTGCTTGCCGGCACGCTAGTCCTCGTTGTGTCCCTCTTTACCACGTGGTTCGGTGGCTAATCGGTCTCACACCGAGCCTCTCAAAAGGCGCCACAAGAACCTACCAAATGGCAAAAGGTTGCAATGACACGAGCAATTTACTAATGTTGCCTTTGGCGCTTCGCCGAGGTAGGCACAAACCCCTCACAATTACCGGAGGTGGCCAAGAACAATCACCAACTCTTGCCAACGCCTCCAAACTGCTCCAAACCGTCTAGGTGGCGGCAACCACCAAGAGAAACAAGAATCCCGCAGCAAATCAACCACCAAGTGCCAACTAGATGCTATCTCACAATGCAAATGCACTTGGATCACTCAATCTCACTTCGAATATGCAAACAAGCAAGAGAGATGAGTGGGAGGGGAGTTGCTTAGCTCAAAGTGCTCACAAGTATGTCAAATGTCCAAGCGTTGGAGCTTTGAGCCGGCCAACGAGTATAAATAGACGTACCCCTTCGAATATAGCCGTTAGAAACTGAAATCAGCAGCAGTCGCGCTGACCGGACGCGCTGGTCCAACTGACCGGACGCGCCGGTCGCGCAACGGCTAGTTTTCGAAACACTGACCGGACGCGTCGGTCGCAACGACCGGACGCGCTGGTCACGACCGGACGCGCCGGTCCCGTGACTGACCGGACGCGCTGGTCAACCCTGAGTCACGCAAAACGAAACAGCGACCGGACGCGCTGAAGAACTGACCGGACGCCACAGTGCTCGCGTCCGGTCGGAGTCCAGTAAGCTCCCTGGACGACCGGACGCGTCCGGTCGCCTCTGACCGGACGCGCCTCGCGTCCGATCACACAACTGAAAAACGCGCAGACAGTGGACACTGACCGGATGCGTCCGGTCAAACAGTGACCGCGTCCGGTGCAGCGTCCGGTGCAGCGTCCGGTCACCACTGTGACCTCCGTTCGCCTCCGTTTGATTTTCGTTTGATTTCCGACTTCCGGCGTAGTGGAAAATAGGCATTTCATTTCTCCGAAATCGCCTGAATCCCGCGCTCGTACGCTCGGCGGGAGGGAGAGAGGAACCCAAACCCTCTCTACCACTCAAACTCCACCGCCATCGCAAATGTGCTAACACCACCAAGTGATCACGTCATGTGCGAGTGTGTTAGCATTTTCACAATCATTTTTCGAGGCGTTATTAGTTCTATCCAAATGCATATGATCATGAAATGCACATCTAGAGGCACTTAGGAGTTCATTAGCCGCGTCATTCCCCTCTTTATAGTACGGCTATCTATCCTATAATGTAACCACACCCACTAGGTGTCTTGGTTACTAAAACACAATCCTTAAGCATATACCTTTGCCTTGATCACGTAGGGTTGCGTCCAAATCCAAGTGTGGCCATCATGATCACCATGTCCATCTTGCCACCAACCTTGGAATGTACTAATCCTCATATGCTACAAACAACTTAGGCATAGGATTAGTACTTAGGCATTGTCACTAATTACCAACACCAAACATAGAGCTTTCAATCTCCCCCTTGTTGGTAATTGGTGACAACCCTTTCACAAAGATATTATGATAAAATTTTGATTGAACCCATGTCACATTGTCCAAATGTGTTACCATGTGTAACAATTATGGACATGTGATCATGAATTCAAATTTATAGCAATGGCTCCCCCTACATGTATGCTATATGTTTGGATTTAGGAAGCATACATGCTTAGATAGGAAAGATTAGGAGCATTGACTACCAATAGGTGCTAAGTGTTTTGGATTATAGACCTTTGAAGCGTGATACCATCGGAGTAGCGAAAAACACCAACTTAGCACCTTGTGTAGTTAGATATCACTTGAGAAGCACAAACATAACTAGAAACCTCGTGAGATCAACATTATAAGCAAGGTTCTAGTACCGCTTTGAAAAACATGAAGCAAGAAAAAATCTAACTACATCCTATTCATGCTAGTACTTCAATACACCATTCAATTGTATACTAGCAAGTCACCACACAAGCAAAGTATTGGAGAAAAAGAAATGCATAACTATGCGTCATACATATGAAGTGCACAAGGAAATGCAACATTCATGTTTAAGAGCTTGCTCCCCCTACTTGTGTGCTCAAAATTTTAGTTGATCCCCTTCATTTATCAAATTCTCCTCTTTTTAGAATCTATCTTTGTGAACAACATTTTTCTCCCCCTTTGTGCTTCTCCCCCTTTGAGTTCTATCTTTGTGAACAATATTTTCTCCCCCTTTGGCACCAATGACCACAAGGGACTAACTTTAGATAGATTATCATGTTGAATTATGGGGTGAGGATCAAGTTTGTGATTCAACCTAGATTGCTTGCAAAAATAAAATGCTTCGGTTTGATCCAAGGGCAAGCTTCTTCACACCTCACTAGAAGGGTTATCATGCACCATGTTGAAGCAAATATTTAGACAAGTGATCTAGATTAAACACTTAGGATCACAAGCTACTTAAACAAGTTATATGCTACCACTAGATCATACAAGTCATGGAAACAATAGTGGCACCATATAAACTTTAAATTCATTTGATTTTTATGAAAGAGCCTAGAACAAGTAAATTATGACTAGATGCACTAAGCATGTCCTTAGTATAGTATGTATGACATGTCAATCAATTGTACCTTGGGGCTCGAAGGAGAGGCATGTCATATATGGGGTGCATCAACTCATGTTGGAGAAGTCAAGTATGTTCAACTCATTCTTTAGCTTGTGAAATCTCTTCTCATCAAGTGGCTTGGTGAATAGATCGGCTAATTGATCTTCGGTGCCCACACTCTCAATAGCAATGTCACCCTTTTGTTGATGATCTCTAATAAAATGATGACGAACATCAATATGCTTTGTTCTTTGATGTTGAATCGGATTGTTGGTTAGCTGCACGGCACTTTCATTGTCACATAGCAATGGCACATTCTTGAAATTGATTCCAAAATCCTTCAATGTTGCCTTCATCCACAAGATTTGTGCACAACAACTACCCGCGGCGATGTATTCGGCTTCGGCGGTAGATAGTGCAATACTATTTTGCTTCTTGGATGACCATGAGACAAGTGATCTTCCCAACAATTGACAAGTCCCGGAAGTGCTCTTTCTCTCCACTTTGTCACCGGCATAGTCGGAATCCGAATATCCAACTAGCTCAAAGCTTGCACCTTTGGGATACCATAATCCAACATCTTGTGTATGCTTCAAATATCTCAGTATTCTCTTTGTTGCCTTCAAATGACTTTCTCTTGGTGAGGCTTGAAATCTTGCACACATGCATACACTAAACATCACATCGGGTCTTGATGCCGTCACATAGAGTAGGCTACCAATCATTGATCTATAAAGCTTTTGATCCACCATGTTGCCACTCTTGTCACTATCCAAACTTCCACTAGTGCCCATTGGGGTTGTAATGCCCTTTGCATCTTCCATGCCAAACTTCTTGAGCATATCTTTGATGTACTTGGTTTGGCTTACAAATGTTCCTTCCTTCATTTGTTTGATTTGAAGTCCAAGAAAGAAACTAAGTTCACCGATCATTGACATTTCAAATTCCTTTGCCATCATTTTCCCAAACTCATCACAATAATCTTGATTGGTTGAACCAAATATGATATCATCAACATATATTTGTAATACAAACAAGTCTTTCCCAATCTTCTTGGTAAAGAGAGTAGTATCCACTTTGCCCATGACAAATCCTTTGGATAGCAAGAAGTCCCTCAATCTTTCATACCATGCTCTAGGTGCTTGCTTCAATCCATACAAAGCTTTCCTTAACTTGTACACATGGTTGGATTTCTTGTCATCTTCAAAACCGGAAGGTTGCTCCACATACACCTCCTCTTTAATGTACCCATTGAGAAATGCACTCTTCACATCCATTTGATATAGCTTGATATTATGAGCACACGCATAGGCAAGTAAGATCCTAATTGCTTCCAATCTTGCAACCGGGGCATAAGTTTCACCAAAGTCAAGACCCTCTATTTGTGTGTAACCTTGAGCCACTAGTCTTGCTTTGTTCCTTACTACTATCCCATCTTGATCTTGCTTGTTGCGAAAGACCCATCTTGTTCCAATGACATTGTGATCCTTAGGCCTCTCAACTAGTTCCCATACTTCATTTCTCTTGAAGTTGTTGAGCTCTTCATGCATTGCATTTACCCAATCCGGATCTCTCAATGCTTTATCAATGTCCTTGGGTTCTTCTATTGACACAAAAGAAGAGTGAGCACAAAAAGATGACAATCTTGATCTAGTTTGAACTCCCCTTTGTATGTCACCAATGATGGAATCCAATGGATGGTCTCTTGCAATGTTAGTTGGTTGAAGCACTTGCACTTGATTGCTTGGATGTTGATGTTGATCATGAGTTGGAGATGATGAACTAGCCACTTGTTGATCTTGTTGCACTTGAGATGATGTACTAGCTTGGTTTTGCATTAGAGACCCACTAGCTTGTGTAATTGGACTTTGGAGCACTTGATCTTTGTCGTCATCCACATCAATCACTTGCTTTGGCCTAATATCACCAATATCCATTTCTTTCATAGCATTGGTCAATTGAGTTCCTCTCACATCATCCAAGTTATTTTCCTCATCTTGAGAGCCATTTGTTTCATCAAACTCAACATCATGAACTTCCTCAAGTAAACCACTAGCCAAATTCCAAACTCTATAAGCTTTGCTAGTAGTGGAGTAACCAAGTAAGAATCCTTCATCACATTTCTTCTCAAACTTGCTCAATCTAGTGCCCTTCTTCAAGATGTAGCATTTGCAACCAAATACCTGAAAGTATGCAATGTTGGGCTTTCTTCCATTTAGGATCTCATATGGTGTCTTCTCTAGGAACTTGTGGCAATAGAGGCGGTTGCTATAGAAGCAAGCCGTGTTGTTTGCTTCGGCCCAAAATGAATGACTCACATTATACTCATTCAACATTGATCTTGCCATATCAATCAAAGTTCTATTCTTCCTCTCAACTAGGCCATTAGATTGAGGTGTATACTTGGCCGAGAATTGATGCTTGATTCCAAGTTCCTCACATAGCTCATCAACTCTTGTGTTCCTAAACTCACTTCCATTGTCACTTCTCACTTTCTTGATTGTGGTCTCAAACTCATTTTGTACTCTCTTGATGAACTTCTTGAATATGTCAAATACATCACTCTTGTCCCCAAGAAAGAATAACCATGTATATCTAGTGAAATCATCCACAATCACAAAGCCATACTTATTGCCACCTATGCTTGTGTATGTAGTTGGCCCAAATAAATCCATGTGCAACAACTCAAATGCCTTGGAAGTACTCATAATGCTTTTCAATGGATGAGTGTTGCCTACTTGCTTTCCGGCTTGACATGCACTACATAGCTTATCCTTCTCAAATGTGACATCCTTCAAGCCTCTAACTAAGTCATGCTTCACTAACTTGTTCAATTGCTTCATGCCAACATGACCAAGTCTTCTATGCCATAACCAACCCATACTTGATTTGGTGAGCAAACATGTTGAAAGTTGAGTGTCACTAGCATTGAAATCAACCAAGTATAGATTCTCATATCTAAAGCCCTTGAAGATCAAATTGGATCCATCAACACTAACTATCTCCACATCATCAACACCAAATATGCACTTGAAACCAAGATCACACAATTGAGCAAAACCGAGAGAAGATTGAAGTTCAACTTTTCAACTAAGAGCACATTGGAAATGCTATGATCATTTGAGATTGCAATCCTTCCAAGAGCCTTCACATCACCCTTGCTATTGTCACCAAATGTGATACTATCAATGCCACTATCATTTGATTTGAGCGAGTTGAACATTCTTGAATCACCGGTCATATGTTGAGAGCACCCACTATCAAGCACCCAATGCCTTCCTCCGGCCTTGTAATTTACCTACAAAATAAATTAATGTTTCTTAGGTACCCATACTTGTTTGGGTCCTTGGAGGTTAGTAACTAAGCTCTTTGGTACCCAAATGGCCTTCTTCTTTGGACCCACAATTGGTGTACCAACAAACCTAGCATGCACACCTTTCTCACCCTTGGTAAGCACATAACAAGAATCAAAAGGAATGTAATCCATTTTAGCATAAAACTTGTTGTTATTCTTGTTCATTTTATTACAATTAATCTCTAGATGCCCAACTTGCTTGCATCTATTGCAATAACGACCATTGCTCTTCACAAAGCGAGACTTTGGAGTAGCAAAGGCCGCCTTGCCCTTCTTGGGAGTATAGCCCAAACCCTCTTTGTTAAGAGAGAACCTTTGGCTACCCAAGCATTTTAGCAAGCGGGCATCCCCACCATAGGCATTGCCTAATGCGCGGGTGAGATCATCCACCTCTCTCTTGAGAGTCTCATTCTCAACCACAAGTGATGAATCACTAGTAGTAGAGGTAGAGTTGGTTGTGGTGGATGATGATGAGCTACATGAAGCATTAGTAGGACAAACAAATAAAGAATCATCAATAATATCACATGTTAGTCCAATATCACAAGTGGCAATCACTTGCTCCTCCTTAGCTTCCTTCATGAGCTTCTCCAACTTGAGGTCCTTCTCCTTGATGAGCTCAAGTAGAGAGGAGTGGGCTTCCTTAAGCCTAGTGTGAGCAACTTCAAGGTCCTCGTGGTCTTCCTTTAGACACTCACGAGAGGCCTCTAGCTCATCAAAGGATTTCCTAAGAGTTTTGAGCTCTTGTTCAATTCCTTTGCACTCCTTACTCTTTTTGAGAGCAACAAGCTCCTCCATCAAGGCATCATTTTCATTGCTCTTGGCAATGAGCTCTTGCTCCAAGATTTTGCACTTCTTGGTTGTCCTCTTGTAGCCCTTGCTCATTTGATCTATTATGCCCAATAGATCATCCTTGGAGTAGTCCTCATCCTCCTCATCATCACTCCTACAACCATCACTAGCACAAGAATCATCATCACTATCATCATATTTTACCTTGGTAGGCTTGGCCATAAGGCATGTCGATGTAGTGTCGAAGATGGATGGCTTGTTGGAGAGGGCGATGCTTGTAATGGCTCGCCGAGTGGTCCTCTCATCATCACTAGAGCTATCATCATCACTATCGGAGTTATCACTATCCCAAGTGACCACATAGCCACCACCCTTCTTCTTCTTGTTGATAGTGAAGCTCTTCTTTTCTTTCTTCTCCTTCTTGTCCTTCTTGTTTTTCTTCAACTTCAACTCCCCATCATGATATCTTTTGTCTTCATAGGGGCACTTTGCCACTACATGATCGGGGCTATTGCAATTGTAGCAAAGCACCTCCTTTGCCTTCATGAAGTCCCTTCTCTTCCTTGCCCCATATCCTTTCTTCTTCATGAACCTTCCCATCTTGTGCACTAGGAGGGCCATGGTCTCATCATCGAATGGATCATCATCATCACTCTCCACCTTGCTCTTGCCCTTAGAAGATGAAGCCTTGAATGCAATGGGCTTCTCTTGCTTGACCTTGGTCTCCTTCTTCTCTTCTACCTCATCTTCATCATCATTGTATTGGGCATCGGTCATTATATCTCCAAGCACATCGGTTGGTTTGACCTTGTCCAATCCCTCTCTAAAGATCATTCTTCTCAAGGTGGCAAACTTCTTGGGTAAGCACATCAAGAACTTGTGTGAGAAGTCCTTGTCCTCAACCTTCTCTCCAAGCCCCTTGAGATCATTGACAATGACTTGGAGCCTATAGAACATCTCCGGGATGGATTCATCATCCTTCATCTTGAACGTGGAGAACTTGTCCTTGAGCATATATAGCTTGGCACTTTTTACCGTTGAAGTGCCTTCATATGTTTCTTCAAGCCTTATCCAAAGCTCATTTGCCTTTTCAAGATCTTTGATTTGCTCAAATACTTTGTCATCAATGGCACGGTAGATTGTGTCAAGTGCCGCCGTGTTGCATTGTTTGTTGATGCGGTCATTTGGAGTGAGATTTTCTTCATCAAGAATGATGTATCCTTCATTGGTCACATCCCAAACCTTCTCATGTATATTGCCTAGATATTGCTTCATCTTCCTTTTCCAATGATCAAAGGATGAGATGCCATCAAAGAATGGAGGCTTGCCATTAACATGAGTGAACATAACTTGAGCCATCTTGCACCGAGGTTGTTAAGCCTTGCAAACGGTGACCACAGCTCTGATACCACTTGAAAGGTCTTGATGGCTAGAGGGGGGGTGAATAGCCTTTTAAAATTTTCTACAAGGACAAGCTAAACAAGTTTATCAATACAACAAATAGCGAGATGCAAGTTTTACTTAGCCTACGGGGTGTTTGCAAGCCACCTATCCAAATCACAATTCTAGTATAATAGCACTCAACCGCACAAGTCAAACCGTGAAGGTAACTACAACTACAACTAGCAAGCTACACAAAAGGGCTACTCTAGCAAAGCTAACTAGCTAGCAAAGATAACTAAGAAAGTAATGCGGAGTTGAGTTAGGAGGGTTTCACCGAGGGGCGAAGTATTGAGCCAACCAATATGATCAACAATGAATACCAAAGCAACCGAACACCGGGATCAATCAATCACAATGTGAAAGTGATGACACGAAGATTTATCCCGAGGTTCACGTGCTTGCCGGCACGCTAGTCCTCGTTGTGTCCCTCTTTACCACGTGGTTCGGTGGCTAATCGGTCTCACATCGAGCCTCTCAAAAGGCGCCACAAGAACCTACCAAATGGCAAAAGGTTGCAATGACACGAGCAATTTACTAATGTTGCCTTTGGCGCTTCGCCGAGGTAGGCACAAACCCCTCACAATTACCGGAGGTGGCCAAGAACAATCACCAACTCTTGCCAACGCCTCCAAACTGCTCCAAACCGTCTAGGTGGCGGCAACCACCAAGAGAAACAAGAATCCCACAGCAAATCAACCACCAAGTGCCAACTAGATGCTATCTCACAATGCAAATGCACTTGGATCACTCAATCTCACTTCGAATATGCAAACAAGCAAGAGAGATGAGTGGGAGGGGAGTTGCTTAGCTCAAAGTGCTCACAAGTATGTCAAATGTCCAAGCGTTGGAGCTTTGAGCCGGCCAACGAGTATAAATAGACGTACCCCTTCGAATATAGCCGTTAGAAACTGAAATCAGCAGCAGTCGCGCTGACCGGACGCGCTGGTCCAACTGACCGGACGCGCCGGTCGCGCAACGGCTAGTTTTCAAAACACTGACCGGACGCGTCGGTCGCAACGACCGGACGCGCTGGTCACGACCGGACGCGCCGGTCCCGTGACTGACCGGACGCGCTGGTCAACCCTGAGTCACGCAAAACGAAACAGCGACCGGACGCGCTGAAGAACTGACCGGACGCCACAGTGCTCGCGTCCGGTCGGAGTCCAGTAAGCTCCCTGGACGACCGGACGCGTCCGGTCGCCTGTGACCGGACGCGCCTCGCGTCCGATCACACAACTGAAAAACGCGCAGACAGTGGACACTGACCGGACGCGTCCGGTCAAACAGTGACCGCGTCCGGTGCAGCGTCCGGTGCAGCGTCCGGTCACCACTGTGACCTCCGTTCGCCTCCGTTTGATTTTCGTTTGATTTCCGACTTCCGGCGTAGTGGAAAATAGGCATTTCATTTCTCCGAAATCGCCTGAATCCCGCGCTCGCACGCTCGGCGGGAGGGAGAGAGGAACCCAAACCCTCTCTACCACTCAAACTCCACCGCCATCGCAAATGTGCTAACACCACCAAGTGGTCACGTCATGTGCGAGTGTGTTAGCATTTTCACAATCATTTTTCGAGGCGTTATTAGTTCTATCCAAATGCATATGATCATGAAATGCACATCTAGAGGCACTTAGGAGTTCATTAGCCGCGTCATTCCCCTCTTTATAGTACGGCTATCTATCCTATAATGTAACCACACCCACTAGGTGTCTTGGTTACTAAAACACAATCCTTAAGCATATACCTTTGCCTTGATCACGTAGGGTTGCGTCCAAATCCAAGTGTGGCCATCATGATCACCATGTCCATCTTGCCACCAACCTTGGAATATACTAATCCTCATATGCTACAAACAACTTAGGCATAGGATTAGTACTTAGGCATTGTCACTAATTACCAACACCAAACATAGAGCTTTCAACGCGCTGCTGTTAACCACCGCGTCCGGTCCCGGCGACCACCACCGCGTCCGGTCATCCAGAAGACCAACTCTTGATCTAGTGACCGGACGCTGCACCGGACGCGCTGTTGTTAACCACCGCGTCCGGTCCCAGTGACCACCACCGCGTCCGGTCATTCGCGATGACTGTCCCGAGTACCCCTCGACCGGACTCTGTCCGCGTCCGGTCAGTCCTAACTGGACGCGTCCGGTCGCTCCATGTGCTTACTAGAGTGTGATCGGACGCTGCACCACCACGTCCGGTCATATCGACCACCGCGTCCGGTCATCGCGTGACGAGCGGATCTAACCCCTCATATAACCCTTCGATTTCTGTCTTATTTTTCCTCATCCGACCGCCGAGCCGCCCGTGCCCTAGCCGCCGTGTCCTCTCGCCGGGTTTCACCGCCACATCGCCGGAGCTCGCGCCTCCGCCGCCCTTCTGCCCTCTCCGGCAAGCCCGCGCCTCTTCTCCACTGCTTTGCGCACCTGCCCCAGCCGCGCCGTGCCTGCACCTCCGCCGCTTTGCCCTAGCCGTGCCGCGCCTGCACCGCCGCCGCCGTCCTCTGCCGCCGCCGGCGAACTGCGCCACCCACTCCATCACCTGCGCCTCCTCCGACCGGCCCTTGCCCTCCCTCGCGATCTTCGTCGTTCGTGGTCTTCGCGTTGCCCTAACCCTAACCCTAGGGTTCGCGCCGCGACGTCTCCGTCGTTCGTCATCGAAACTTTCATCGCGCGACATCTTCTTCGTGAGGTTGTTACGCATCTCCTTGATACTCGTGTTAGGGTTTGCCGAAATTTCTTTATTTTTATCCTAATTATCTCGTGTTTTGGCAAATCAGACTTCGTCCGGTGAATTCGGGAAGTCTCGCAAACTAGGTCGTCTTACCTTTTCACCGTCTACTCGTCGATCCGAGGTAGCTATCGCGTTTCGATTCATGTCTCACCTAATGTGCTTGCTATCTCTAGGGTTTCGCACCTAGTAGTTTATATATGTTTCTTATAGTAGATCCATCTATTCCGTCTTTTCAGTGAGTTTTGTCGGTGTGTCGGGGCGATCACAGTTCAGTTGCTGAATCCGAGGCCAAGCCTGCGGATACGGATTGAGGCCAAGCCTCTCGAGTGTCAGTACACCATCTTTCAGAGGTTTCCCGACAGTGTGACAGCATGGTTCGTTGCAAGAACGCCGGTGGTGCTCCTAGTGACGGGGATGACAGTCCTCCTCGTCTGTCTGAGGTTGCGCGTGGAAAGCGCATCAAGATCATGGCCAGAAAAGAAGAAGAAGACCCTTACCGATGCAGAGATCGCTTAGGCAGTTGCAGATGCAGCAGAGCAGGCAGAGAGGGGAGGCAGGAGCAGTGACATACACATTGGCGAGCGTCGCTTTCATCTTGAAGGTCGACAGCTTGGTACAGAGGCTACAGAGGCCACTGAGGACACAGAGGGCACAGAGCATGCAGATGCTATGTCAGTTGATCCACCTGCAGAGGCTCCAGAGGGGGACAGAGGAGCAGCCAGCTCAGACTCCACCACGTCGCCGCTCCACACGCACATGAGCTCAGGTGACTCCTAGGCCAGAGGGCCAGCGTCGTGGAGCACGTCCACCTCCTAGGGCTAGAGGTTCACCCCTGGTCAAGCACTTTGACTTGAGGGGTGCTACAGCATGTCAGGTGCAAGGGTTGAGGTTCGTTGAGGTCAGTCGGTGGTTCCCACCTCAGAGGGACTCCAGAGCTTCAGAGGGTTTCTATACTCCTCTACAGGAGGACTTTTACAGAGCTTATGTTGACAGTGGCATTGCCTTTCGACCATAGAGGGTCTATCGCATCGAGTCACTTGTTGAGATTGTGGGTGAGCAGCTTCGTCTGCACCTGTCCTTTCTGCCGGGCTTGTCAAATTTTCTTGGACGGACAGGTGCATACTGCGGCACATGGGTTAGAGAGTTCTATGCTTCACTATGGATTGATCCTGCCCATGAGTTCATACACTTTGCATTCCGAGGCCGCGACTGCAGACTGTACAGCACTAGAGTGCGGGAGATTCTCAGACTCCCAGCTTCAGACATGAAGATTCATCAGCTCTGCTTTGGTCAGACTCCTCCACCCAGACGCCCTCACGGCGGGACAGTACCACCTACAGATTTGATTCGACCCTGCTTCCGTGAGCCTTTTGGCGAAGGGTCTCGTCGTACTCCTGCCAGTTTGACACCGCTAGCCCGAGTCCTGGATGCTATAGTCAGACGCACTCTTCTTCCCAAGCTTGGCTACAGAGAGGGATTGACCAGGATGCAGCTATGGGTTGTTCACCACCTCCTCTCACAGACACCTTTTGACATTTGGGATCTTATGCTTAGTGAGATGGAGGACACCCTGGCAGAGGGATTCAAGGGACATCGTCAGCTGCCCTACGCTCACTGGATTTGCTTCATCATCAGATCTGCCCTTGAGCTTCCTGCAGAGATCAGAGCTGAGATATTCGATAGTACCACCGCTTTTCCTGAGTATGATATCCGTCAGCTATGGGCTTCAGTTACGAGAGAGCAGGCCCCAGTGCTAGGACAGCGCGAGAGACCTGAGGTACCAGAGACAGCAGCTGAGCAGGATGCCACCGTTGAGGGGCTTGTTGAGGCAGAGCTTGCAGATCTTGATGCTCAGCCTGCTGATCTAGCTGAGGATGAGGCCTCTGACAGCACTGACGAGGACTATCAGCCCATCCCCAGGTATCGGTCTCCTCGGCCTCACGACCACGAGGCCGGTGGCTCTGGTTCAGCCTCCCGCTCAGATCCAGCCATGGTGGCTATTCTTGAGAGGCTGACCCAGGCACAGGAGCGACATGAGCTGCAGATATAGAGACAGGCTCAGGACACAACTGCAGCATTAGCACAGATACAGGCTCGACATGATGAGTTCCAGAGACAGCAGCTTGAGATCCAGCGCCAGCAAGTCGAGATGCAGCGTCAGCAGTATGAGATGCAGCAACAGAGTGCAGCTAGCCAACAACAGTACTTGGACCTTCTGCGTCACCTAGTCGCTGTTGGGGTTCCTCCACCTGCTTCTGTCCTGACTCCAGCTTTACAGTCCAGTGGTCCATCAAGTCAGGGACAGCCGAGTTTTCAGTTCACCTCTCCACAGCAGCAAGTCCCCCAGTCGTTCCAGTCCCTGAGCTACACGCCTATTCAGACGGGGTTCACTCCTTCAGACCAGCCTCGCCCTCATCTACTGACAGGCACACCATTCGTTGATTTCAGTGCCACATACAGCGAGTTGACTGGTCAGCCGACGCCCTCGCACACTACCTTTGCTACTACTTCAGGGTTGTCAGCTTCAGAGGCAGCTGTTCCTCCTGTGACAGGGACGGGCACTACAGAGACAGTTCCTTCGTCAGTTGCCTCGACCGATCCCCCAGCTATTGGCACACTACAGGCTCAGGTCACAGAGACTGCTCCACTTGTTGCTACTACGTCAGTACCTGTTCCTGTTGCTCAGACCCAGACCGCTTCATAGTCGCGTGCTTCTTCATAGGGTCAGCCAGATAGCTCCAAGTCCGAGGAAGACACTCTGCACTTCGTGATTACTCCGCGCACCTCGGCACCCGACACGACTCCGTCTGTTCCCCCGTCAGATCCTTAGACTAGTTTTTGGCGTTTGATGCCAAAGGGGGAGAGAGAGTAGTTTCAGGGGGAGTTTTGATAGAGGGTTTTCGCTTTTATTTGTGTGCTACATTCATGCATCATGTTTACTTTACAGTCATTGCATTCGTGTGACATGTGGTCGTGTGAGATACTTTGAGTCTAATGGTTTATCCAGTCACTGTTTTAAATCATGTCACTTGTCTGGTTATAGCTCTAAGGTTGTGCTTCCGTGCCTTACTCCGATTTCTCATGAGCTATTTCTTTATGTGTACTAACGCTTTATGTCTTATCTTATGAGTACACACTTTTGGCTTGGGGCACATAAACAATTTCTAACCCTTTGTGCTTATTGCTTTTTGCTTATGTGAACCAAGCATGCTCGAAAACCTCAACTCCTATCTTTTGAATCTTAGTGTTGTCATCAATCACCAAAAAGGGGGAGATTGAAAGCATCTAGGCCCCGAGAGTTGGTTTCGGCAATTGATGACAACGCTTTATTACCATGACTAACGTGTGTTTTGCAGAAACTTTGGTAAGTTAGGTCATGGAGGTGATAACTGCTTTGGGCACCATAGTTTTCATGCCCCTTGATGGAAATCGTTTCGGTTTTCAAAGGAGTGACGTCAAGATTAAGGACGGTTAGTTCCTGATGTCGAGGTGTTGAGTTACATTCGAAATAGTCGTTAGGATCTTCGTTTTCTCTTTTGGCCGTACTATAAAGGGGAGCATGAGCGGGTAGCTTGACCTAGGTGAGTCTTATGTTTAGGTGTGGTGCACACTTGTCAAACTTAGCACTAGGTAGCTCTAGAATAGCTCAAAGTTCAGTTGGAAGCAACTTGGTTCAAGTTGCGTCGCGTTTCGGAGAGTTTAGAGGCTTTTTCCCTTGACCGGACGCGGTTCTCGGCTTGACCGGACGCGTCCGGTCAGTTCAAAACCGCGACTGCGTTTCGGCGCTGACGACCGGATGCGGCCCTTGCGAGGACCGGACGCGGTGGTCAGGGCCGACACGTGTCACTTGAGGGAAAACATCCGATCGGACGCGACCTGGGTGTGATGGGCGCGTCCGGTCACGTTCCAGTAAGGTCCTGCGACGACCGGACGCGTCCGGTCATCACCGATCGGACGTGGTCGCGCGTCCGGTCTCGTTACAGTAAGCTCCCTGCACGATCGGACGCGTCCGGTCACCCCTGACCGGCGCGTCCGGTCACTCAGCCGAGATTTCAGAATTTCGACCGTTACGGCGACCGGCGCGTCCGGTCACTTCGACCGGCGCGTCCGGTCATCCCGTATTTTGCTGAGTTGCAGGTAACGGTTCGTTTCGACTGTGGGGTGTATAAATACATCCCCACCACCTCTTTTAGAGCTCTCTTACTCATTTGATCAGCTGAGAAACACCTTTGGAGTGCAAGGGAGTGAAAGAGCTCTAGTGAGGATTATGTTTTGAGAATCAAAGCTTGAGAGTTCCTCACTAGCGATTAGAGAGTAGCAAGTGTGCATCCACCTTCTCATTAGGCTCGTTGTGGTCAAGTGAGAGTTCTAGCTTGTTACTCTTGGTGATCGCCATCACCTAGACGGCTTGGTGGTGATTGGGAGTTTGGTGATCATCCGGCGGAGCTTGTGGATGACCCAACTCATCTTGTGAGCGGTTTTGGGCGATTCACCGCGACGGAGTGTCGAAGAATCAGCCCGTAGAGAGCACTTGATCCTTGCGCGGATCAAGGGGGAGCTACACCCTTGCGCGGGTGCTCCAACGAGGACTAGTGGGGAGTGGCGACTCTCCGATACCTCGGAAAAACATCGCCGTGTTCCTTGCCCTTACTTTCAAGCATTTACATTCTCGTATTTACATTCATTGCTTGATTTACTTTCCTAGAATTGCCATGCTAGACTAGGATTGGAAACTATGGTGCAAAACTTTTACCGGTAGAATCTCTAGGAACACAAGTAGGCACTAGGGGTGAATTCCGGCTTGTAGGATTTAATTCTTGCAATTAATTTTTAGAAAAGCCCAATTCACCCCCCCTCTTGGGCATCTTGATCCTTTCACAGGGCCTGATATTATTGTATTTCAAACAATACTAAGGAATAATGAGATAAATTAATAGCTACAAAAGGATAGTAAAATGCATCCTAGGTCATTGAACTTTTCATGGATTCTCACTTAGGTCCTCGAACTAAAAAAATGACCAGATATGTCCTCAATCTACTGCTAATTATCACTTGAGTCCTCAAACTAAAAAATGATTATTTGGATCATGAATCTATTGTTGCACTCGACTAAAGGTCTAAAACCCACCGCACCACCACCAACCGGCTACGTGGCCATGCTGATTAAAATTGCAAAGAAAACCTCCCTCTCCATCTCTCTCCCCTTGCAACCTGCTATCTCTTGCAATCCACCTCTCTTTGTCTATTGCATGGCCACTGAGTGTGTGCCTTCGGAACGTAGGCATAGCCACAAGGTCGACAAGTAGCGCAGACGAGTGTGATGGTATAGTCTCGAAGCAGGTGTCGAATCGACAGGAGACAGAGGAGGGAGTGGATGGGGAGGAGAGAGGGAAGGGAGTTTTTTTTCATACAAGTATCAGCTAGCCCCATCCTATGCTCGTGGTTTCTTCCGCACCTGCTTTGGCCCTACCCCGACATTCCCACGCGGTGTCCTAGATTATAGCTCAAGACACAACCATGTCTGCCTCACCACTAACTGTAGAAACCTTTCCATTATCCTCACATCCCAATATTCCACCCCGTCATTGCCTCCACGCCGCCACACGTAGGATAGTAAGGCCCTCTTTCTTCCTCTCCCTCCTCTCTCTCCCTCTCCCTCTCTCTTTCTCTCCCTCTCCTAGTGGCATGGCGTCGGGCGAAGGCTGCGATGGGATTTGTAGGTAGGACATCCACAACATTTGAATCATGGCGACTCCGTTAACATCCACAAGCTTGATTAGCTTTGAGAGTGGGATTGGCACCAGAAGCGGGTCAACATATCGTTGGATCCATGGGCTGTGTTGGCGGTTTGGCACTGCAGGGTGGTAGCTACGAGCAAAGCCAGCTGCAATCAGGACCATAAGAACAGTCCCAACCTATGGTTTCTATGGACAGTTTTCAAGAGGAAAGAAAACAATTAATGTCTGCTAGAAACTTTTCTTCCCAACCCATGATTCAATTAGTCGGTGAGCATCTCCAAGAGTTTGCTAAAATTCACTTGGCAAATATTGTGATTTGGCAACTCGTTAAAATATATGGCAAGTGAAAAAATAGACTCTCTCCAAGAGTTTGCCATTTGGACTTGGTAAAATAAGAAGAGGCCCGCTAAGCGAACGAAGAGCCCCGTTAAGAAACGAAGAGCCCCGCTAAGAAACGAAGAGCCCCGCTTAAATATGCACGTGAAGCCGGATGCGCGTTCGCGCTCAGCGCGCAAATATGCGCGTGGAGGGGGGAGATTTGCCAAGTTGCTAAAATTTGCCAAGTTGGATGCCAAACTATTGGAGCACAATTTTTTCTGTTTTACCAAAAATAGATGGATGCCAAGTTGATTTGGCAAATCTTGGAGATGCTCTATTTTGCATAAGCACAAGACTTTGTAGCGCCCAACTATAGCAAACAGTATCCATTCTCATTTGCTTTTACATCTCAAGAAAATATGTTTCAGAAAATCATATTAGCAGGGGACAGATATCATCCGAGCAGTCCCAAACAAGATATCAATACCTATTGGTATTGAGCCATCTAATCACCACAAAAAGCTACATGTCTGGAAAAGAAACAAGAGGACAGACGGGGATTGAACCAGGGAGCAGAAGAGGCATTCACAGAGGGAGCAGAGGGTGCGCTTGCGGAGGGAGAAGGGCAGCGCACGAGCAGGAGCCACCGCGGGAGGGAGCGCGCGCGCAGGGGGAACTGGAGCGGGAGGAGGACGTGTGCTGACTGCTGAGTGATTTTGCGGCAGTGGGGAAGAGGAACGGGCGCCCGGCAGATCGGGAGGATGGACAGATGGAAACGAGGATGCTTTCCCAATGGGAGAAGGGGCATTTCCTGTTGCATGGGAACGCGGGAGGACTTTGTTTCGCACATGAGAAATGAGTGTCTACGGTTTTCAATCTCTCCTCCTTAATTCACCTGCCACATTAGCAAAAATACTTCATTAACATAGTATTTAATGTAATGGAAACTACAACTGTTTCAGGGTTGTGAGTGCCCTAAGCGGGTATCCCTGGAGCTGCAGCTGCTCCGTTTTTCTAAAAAAATTATCAATTTCCAAACGGTGCATTCTTTGTCTTTGTCTCTCCCGATGAAGCATCGATTTTGCGATTGTGATTTCCAAAGAGCACCCACATTGTAGTGAAAAACATTGCTTCGTTCTTTGTCTGTTCTGATAAAAGCATCGATTTTGCCACTGTGACTACCAATGCTCGGTTGAAAGATTCTAGCATCGAGGCTTTTATAGTCATCGATACTCCATGCAAAGAAGTGCATAAAATATTATTTGTGACTGAGACTTATGAGAAAGGGAGCCATGACTACCCGCACTCATGGAACTCTATATTCATCCTCTATACGTCCTAGTCAGCAAGATTCTCTCCTCTATACTCAATTCTCCCGCACCCATCCATCCTCTATATCATCCTCTATCTACTCTATCCACTGTGGGATCCACTTGTCACTTTATCTAAATATATCCATGTGTGATCTAGTTTTGAAGGATTTATTGAGACGAATTTAATGGTGCAATCGAAATTTAATTTGGATTTTTGGTTTATGAGTTATAGCATTTTTTTCCTTTGTTTAGCTAGTGGGGCCGCCACTATAGAGTATAGAGTAAGTACGGTACTACTCTAAATATAGAGTGAGAGAAAGGATAGAGTATCGTTTTAGAGTACCCAGTGCAGCAGTTTTTACTCTATATTCATACTCTAAAGCTTTAGAGTATCGTTTTAGAGTACCCACTGCGGGTAGACTACCCGCACTCATGGACCTCTATATTCATCCTCAATATGTCCTAGTCAGCAAGATTCTCTCCTCTATACTCAATTCTTCCGCACCCATCCATCCTCTATATCATCCTCTATCCACTCTATCTATTGTGGGATCCACTTGTCACTTTATCTAAATATATCCATGTGTGATCTAGTTTTGAAGGATTTATTGAGACGAATTTAATGGTGCAATCGAAATTTAATTTGGATTTTTGGTTTGTAAGTTATAGTATTTTTTCCCTTTGTTTAGCTAGTAGGGCCCGTCACTATAGAGTATAGAGTAAGCACTGTACTACTCTAAATATAGAGTGAGAGAAAAGATAGAGTATCATTTTAGAGTACCCAGTGCAGCAGTTTTTACTCTATATTCATACTCTAAAGCTTTAGAGTATCGTTTTAGAGTACCCACTGCGGGTAGTCTGATACTTCACTGCATAAAGTACGGGATGGGACCCACAATGTTCTGGGCATCGATGGCATCCACTGCGGCGCAAAATGAGTTTTTTTTGTTCAAAAAAATGAGTTGAAGCATCATTCAGAATTTGACATTGAGAGAAGGTGTTTCAAACCCTGCTACACTGCGGGTGCTCTAAGGGCAGTCTCAATGGTGCATTGATGATGGTTTCTATCCTCATTAAATGACTTGCCACGTAGGCAAAATGCTGACATGGCAACGTAATTAATGAAGAAAGAGAGCAAAAATCATAGAAATGGTTTCTTCATGAAGAAATCAGGTCTACTCTTGACCCAATGCACCAAGAAACCATGAAATCATCATTGGGGAGAAACCACCAGTTTCTAGGGAGCTCGTGTCGCACTCCCATTAGAGGAAGAAGATAGAGTTGGGAGGAGAAAGAGAAAATAATTATTACTCATAGAAACTATGGGTTGAAAAACAGTACTTTTTTTTGTGCGGTATCCTATGTTATAGAAACTACTAGTTTTTTTCATTGGGACTGCCCTAAGCATGATGTCTCTCAAATTCTATTTTTCAGGTTAGGGTAACTGGCCGTTTCTATAAATCTTTGTTTTCACAGCGGGGACAGTCCACGTTTGCAAATCATTTATGCACGACTCTAAAAGTCTTGTATGTTTTGATTCAAAAAAAAAGACCTGTATGTAGTAGTATCTATTAGATGGCAAAAAATGAGTAAAATTTGCAGATAGAAGCATGATCTGAGAAAAATAATGTTGAAATTATTAAAATACAAGTCACGTAACAATAGTATAACTCTCTAAACAATGATTGATGGTATATATATTTATCTATAAATTGATAACATCATCATGTATCTAAAAATCTGGTTAAGCTGAAGGAGGCGCCGTTGAAGGAGCAGAAACAGGAGCACCATGTGTCTCACCGGAGCTCTGGAGCTGTGCCAGGGCATGGCGAGGGTTCGCACGGTGTACCTCACACAACTCTGAGTTGTTAGGTTGATCTCCCCACTCGGTCCAACGACCGAGTTGGGGCCATGATCTGCGCCCTAATCAGGGGCGCCCAGCCGTTGACCTGGCTGATGGGCCCCTGTCGCGCAGCACTATAAGAGGGAGGTGGGGGGCCAGGGCACTAGATGCGAGGTTGATCACAGCCGCCACAATCCCCACCGATTCCCTAACCCTACCGATAGAGGGAGTGTTGAAGCGGCGGGAAGCGCCACCGTGCCACCTGCCTTGACACCGCCGCCCACTCTTCATCAAGCTTGGACACCACCGCCGCGACGCTGTCATCACCGAGATGACCTCCTCGTCCTCCAACTCCGACGGTCAGGCATCTAACCCCTCTCTCTTTCTCTCTTTCCGGTTCATGTTTGAGGCAGAAGAACTTGTTATCCATTTCTAGTGAAATCACCCGCCAGATCTACTCCTAACCGATTAAGAAAGAACTAGCAATGGTACCGGAGCCAGGTTCTACCGTGTAGATCTAGATCGGGCTAGAAAATGAAAGAATTTTAGACGGAGATAGAAACGAATCGAATTTCCATACGAATCGAACCCGAACACTAACCCTAGAAAATGGGAACCTACCTGGAGCCACCGCCGACCACCGTTTTTGGCGTCGCGCGGGAAGAACAAGTCACCGCCAATGCCCTTTTTCGCTGGCGCACTGGCCAAGGCTCAGGGCACCGCCCCAGTGCCGCTCGACGGCGGCGCGCTTAGCCTCGGGTGAGCGCGCGCGCTGGCGAGAGGCCTCCCGGCGGCGCCGTCGACCTCCTCCGTCCTCGGGCCATTTCACTCGTTCCGTATGGGGCTAAGAAAGGAGGAGGAAAGAGAAAGGAAAGAGGAAGGGGAGCCGACCAGGACAAACTCACGGCGGCACCATCAATCCTAGTGCGCCCGTCGCGGCGTCGTCATCCTGTGCGGCGGCGGCAGCTGCTGTGTGTGTGACAGAAACAGAGGAAGAAGAGTGAGCTAGGGTTTTTGGGGCAGTGAACGGCGGCTGCGGGTTTTTATTCCGCCGAGATGCGCGCGTGACCATCAGATTGTGATCAACGGCAGAGAATTGTCGGGCCAAAAATGGCCTAGGTAGGGAAGGGTTTTCCCGGCCTAGGCCCAGGTTGCGGCCAGGGCGCGGGGAGGGCCGCGCGCTGCTGTTTCGGCGTAATGGGCTACGCGCTGCTGCTTCAGAGTAATGGGCCGCGCGCTGCTGCTGCTGCTGCTGGGCCCGTGCGCAAATAGGCCTCTAGGCCGAGCAGGCTTCAGGCCAAATGCGCAGGAATTTAGAATTTGTTTTATTATTTTCAGAAGCAGTTTTGATAAATTTTGTTGAGTTTAAATGTTTAATCTCTACTCAAATTCGAACTAACGGGAGAATTTGTTTAAAGAGTAGATGAGTATACTGAGATGCTTCTGAACAAGAATTATTATTTTTAAAGAAATTTTCATGTTTCCGCGGCTATGAAAAAGTTAATCCTCTAATTAAATTGGAACCAACAGGAAAATTTAAATTGGAGGAGTAGCCATTTTATGTTAAATTATGATATTGTTATTTTCTGACCAACTTTGATGATAATAATATTATAAGTTTATGATTTAAGTTTGAAGTTTAAATCTCTGATAAATTTTGCATCAACGTGACCAATTTTTCAGAGAGTAGATAATGAACAAGAAATGCTCTTAAACTAGAAAAATGTATTTTCATGTTTCTGCTGCAATGATGTTGATTATCTTCTAATTAAATTTGAACCAACGAGAGAATTTAATTATAAGGAGTAGTTATACGTTTTTCAAGATAATTGAGTTTTCCATACGTTAATTCTATTTTTGCCCAAAGGTGATGTGGAATTAATGTAGAGAATATTGTTTTATTCTATTTTCTGTCCAACGGTGATATAGAATAGAACTAAAAGTTGATTATTGTTTAATATTTTCAGACAAAGATCTCCATGCTTTCATTTTTGAAGGTAGTAAAGAAAATAAGCTGCGTACTTGTGACTTAGAAGATGAAAAGCCTAAGTGCAAGTTCTATATGAAAGAAGGTCATTGCATGTGGGACTGTGTTCTCTTTAAGGAATGGCTTGAAAGGAAAGAATTCAGGGATATTAATCCAGGAAAAGATGATGAAGCAATAAGAGTCGTCAATGGCGTCGAAGTTGATATGGAAGTCTAGTTTAAGAAATGTCTTTTATGTACTCTATATGAAGAAGAATTTAATTTCATTTTCAGTCATTATAATAAGAGTTGTAATAAGTAAGATGCATGTTTAATTTGACCAACGTTGGATTAAGCATGTGTATTACAGAGTATTCGGATTTATTTCTGAATCTGATGGATTAAATGTTCAAACACTTCCTATGTCCTGAGAGATAATTCTGGTATTTATGTCCCTTATAGGGAATTATCCCGTATGGCGGGAGAAGTTTTGGCATAGAACTTATCATGTATGGTGGGAGAAGGTTATGATGACTCATGTGCTTTTAGTGTATCCCGTACAGGGAGAAAAGTTTGGGGTAGCTCTTATGCTATCCTAGTATTGATCGCGTACTTCCATTGTGTCATGGTCATTAAGCACTCAATGAGTTGAGGGCCATAAGGGGAGCAATCCCAAAGTCACACCGTTGTTGAATCTGAAGAGGATGGAGAGTCGGTTAACTGACTCCTTACCAACCATGCGGAGATTCTAATTGAGTAGCTCATTGCGGAGTAAACTAGTAATGGTGGAATGCACATTTGAATGTATAATATGGCAAATAAGATGAAGTCATTAGACGTGAATCGAAGGAAAGGGAAAGATTAAGGCTTTGTCAGGTTGAATCTATCAACTGAGCTGAGCACATCAATTAGAAAAAGAACAATTCAAGTTTTCTCCCTATAGTATCAATGAACATGAAATGAGTTTAAGGACAAAAGGAAGTTGCATACGAACCACAAGATAAGAATGACACGCGAGCATGACTTGCAGAAGTAAAGATAATAGAAGACTCTGTTGAGTTCTTGAAGTGGAATGAGAAAAATGTACTCCTATACGAATTAAGAAATAACCTTGTTTGCATGACATAATCATGTGGATGAAGTAAGTAATCAAAGTTTCCTCATTCACAAGAGTTCGAAATGGTTTTTCAAAATTATGGCAATAAAGTTTATACCACATTTCGAGGGGAGGATTGTGACATAAATTAAGAAAGACAATTGAAAGATACTCTCCATTCCTCTAATGTATAGTTTGCATTTAGGGCAAGAGTGATCTATAAAAGATGAATGTGATCGTTGAGCGAGTATAACGGTCATAATAACGATATCCCTAAGTAGAGAAATAGCAAAATTCCTGAACCTTTTACAGTTCCGATAGGAAGATAGCGACAAGACTCAGAAATACTAAGACGGTGCTTAAAGCGCCATATGAGATAGGTTTTAACAGAATAAATCTAAATAAAAAAGTTTGAAGATACACTATCTTTATAGAAAATGGAGTAATCTGGGGGAGCATGGTATGTAGCAACCTAAGACTTGAAGAGAAGTGGGACTGCGTGCCCATTCCAATGATTCAAGAGCAACAAACTTCTCAATACTTGTTGATGGTATGACTTATATAACACCTGTTGTTAGCTCTTCAAAGAAGATGAATAAAGCAAATAAGGATCTTGTAATACAGGAGCCTATAGAATCAATTGCCTCTTAGAAACGAAAGAGCAATAACAGCCCCATATGAAAGAAGTGCCAGTAGCTGAGGCCCCAAAAGGTCTCAAAGAATAAGAAAATAAGCTTTTTCTGATGACTATAAAGTCTATGTTAGTGAAATTCAAATGGAGGGTGATCCCACCTCATTTGAAGAACTGAGAAGCGCTCACTCGCCTAAGATAAAATGAAATCGAAAGTTACCAACGATGTTTGGGACTCAGAAGTAATTCCTGATGGAGCCAAAACAGTAGGCTGTCAATGGATCTACAAGACATAATGTGGCTCCAAAGGGAATGTAGAAAGTATATTGCGCGATTTATGAAGAAAGGATTCACACAAAGAGAAGGAATACATTACAATGAGTGTTAGTGGCACATTACGATTTAGAGTTACATCAGATAGATGTAAAGACGACATTTCTTAATGGGAATTTGGATGAAAAGTTTACATGGAACAACCCAAAGGTTTTGTTGTGGAAGGAAAAGAATGTAAGGGATGTCGCCTGAAGAAATCATTTAAGGATTACAGCAAGTCTCTAGAAAGTGGTATTTAGAGTTGAAGAATCAATTAGAAAGTTTGGGTTTTAAAGAGAATGAGAGGACACTTGCATTTATGCAAAGTTCAAGAATGGAAAATTCATTTTCCTAATCCTGCATGTGGATGACATCTTGCTTGCTAGCAGTGATGTTAATCTACTATTGGAGAATAAGAAGTTCTTGTCCTCAAGATTCAATAAGAAAGGTCTCGGTGAAGCGTCATTCGTTCTAGGAATTGGAACTCACCGAGATAGAAGAAAAGAGATATTAGGACTATCGCAAAGACATACTTAGAAAAGTTCTAAAGAAATAAAGTATGCATGCGAGTAAACCTACACCTGCTCCCATGGTCAAGGGTAATAGATTTGGGAACTTTAGTGTTCCAGGAACCAATATGAAATAGATCAAATGAACATAGTTCTATATGCTTCAGCTGTTGGAAGCTTGATGAGTGCACAAGTAAAAACTTACCTTGACATAGTTCATGTATCCGGGTCGTTTTGGCAAAAGTCCAGTCCAGATATAGATCACTGGAATGGAGTTAAGAATATCTTGCAATTTTGTAAAATATTACAGGCCTCATGCTGAGTAAGAAAGAACAAGTACTCTCAAATAGTTGTGGGTACAAAGACTAATTTTTGGCGAGATGTGTAAAGAAATCCACAGTAATTGCTAACACTTGCAGTTGGAGTTTAATTGTGGAAAAGCTCCAAATAAACAGTTTTCGTATCATCAAAGATGCAAAGTTATGGTATAGCATGTTATGAGGCTACGGGATAGGCAAAATGGTTAAGGAAACTTGCACCCGGAGTTGATAATGGTAGACAGCAACAATAACCATTTAAGTAGTTCACTCCTATGACAACTAGTCAAGTGTGATGCCAAACACACTGACATTAAGTTATATGTTGTAAAGGAGAAAATCTGAAATCATATTGAAAGTATTGAGCAAGTACTTGCAAATCCACTTACCAAAGGCTTACCACCCAGTGCGTTTAGAGAATACATAGTCGACATGGGTTTACGGGAAAGCCTATGATTTCAGGACAATAAGGGCCTAGTTGAGAATCTGTTTCAAAACAGAGAGGTGTATTGTAGCTGTTTAATCTAATGGTACTAACCGTTATGATGGAGCACGCTCTATGCGTTGATCTATGATGAATGGAAAAAGAGATAAGTATGTTAAGTTTAAGTCTAAAGTTTAAGTAATAAGATGAGATCAAGGGGGAGAATGTTGGGTTGATCTCCTCCCGAGTCGGGGCCTTGATCTATGCCCTAATCGAGGGCGCCCAGCCGTTGACCTGGTTGGTGGGCCCTCATCACGCAACACTATAAGAGGGAGGTAGGGGCCAGGGCACTAGATACGAGGTTGATCGCAGCCGCCACAATCCCCACCGACTGCCCTAACCCTACCGATCGAGGGAGTGCTGAAGCGGCGGGAAGAGCCACCGCTGCCACCTGCCTCGACACCGCCGCCCACTCTTCGTCAAGCTTGGACACCACCACCGGGACAATGTCGTCACTGAGATGACCTCCTCGTCCTCCAACTCTGACGGTCAGGCATCTAACCCCTCTGTGTTTCTCTCTTTCCGGTTCATGTTATGGGCAGAAGAACTTGTTATCCATTTCTAGGGAAATCACCCGCCAGATCTACTCCTAGCTGATTAAGAAAGAACTAACATGAGAAAGCTACACCTGCCATTGCAAACATATATACTTGAGGCATGTTCCCAATTACTATGCACCAGAACTTATTAAGTAATACTACTAATTCCCATAGCCATGCACGTCTCAGTGTTCAAGTTAGCTTTTGTAACACATCTGTAAAGAGCCAACTTTCTTAGCTTTATACCTTGTTTAATTTAGATATTGCAACCTTTGTAGTATATATAGAAAGAGAAATAGTTTGCAAACTTTACTCAAAAACATATACTACGTACTGTTTGCATATGCCTAGCTGATTGTATTAGCTCAAAAACATATACTACCGTTTGCATATGCCTAGCTTTATAGTATATATATAGTATCAAATTACGATCAGTTAAATAAATATATATTTCACATATTACGTCGTCTGAGTTGCACTTTACCGATATAGTGCAGGTGCGTCCAGCAACAGGGAGAGAACAGTGGCATCTAGGACTCGGCACCAATCGACGGCAAAGATCAGCCATTCAGCCAGCAACTCAGATTGGCAGCATCCAATCAGTTGATCAGAGCATAACAATAACAATTCTTGTAAGACGACATTGCGAAGCCGGCCATGTACTGTTTGCTAGAACTGAACTTGCATTTGACACGCATGCATGCAGTGGACACAGAGCTGGTCGTGGTCCAAGGCCGGCGCATTCTTCGACACCCACAATGCAAGGAGCTAGCAGAAGGTCGTCATCACCCGGAGAAAGCTAGCGAGAGAGCGACACCATATGGCAAATGCCAGCTTGAAACCAAATAAATGACGCAAAGGATTACATGTTTATTTAAGTGGCATGCATCCGGTGTGAAATTAATTGATCGATTCGTGCAAGGCCCCATCGATGTAGCCTCACGGCCCCACCTGACGTATAAATACCACCAAGCTCCGGCCACCTGAAAAGGCAAACCACGCTCTCTCTCTCTCTCTCTCTGTTAATTATCGATTATTTATTTAGATAGATAGAATGAGCAGGAAGTCGGCGGCCATGAGCCATAACTCAAACCGCAAGAAGACGTCGTGGCCGGAGCTGCAGGGGGTGCCGTCCGAGGTGGCCAAGCACAAGATTCTGGCCGACCGCCCGGACGTCAAGGTGATCGTTCTGCCGTACGGCTCCGTCGTGCCCGATGACTACGACACCGAGCGCGTCCGCGTCTACTTCGACTACTTCCGCAACGTGGTTGGGGTCCCCAAGGTCGGCTAGGGACAATGCAATAATTTTAGTTACTATAATATAAATACATAAATAAAAGTCCTCGTCCCCGACTGCCTTGCTCGATCGAATCAAATCGACGGTGGGTGATTTCAGTTGTATGCATGTGACGAGTGGATTGTAATGGTTTCGTAGTTTTTGTGTTATTTCTGTCGTATATAAAAGGGTGGCTATGTATGTACATGCCTCAATCATGCAGAGGTTGAAATTATATAAAACTACTTCTAATTTAATGCTTTTTACATATATTGTTAGATTTATAGATGACAAAAGCAATAGGATTATTAACCATAGATGGGCTGATTCGTTTAATGAGTGGATTGAGTCCAATGCTCTTATAGAAATAAACCCAACTAATAAGAAATTTACCTGGACCAACAACCAAGAGATACCTATCTTGGCTAAGATAGATAGGATTTTTGTGTCCACTTCCTGGGAAGCTGCCTTCCCTTTGGCTTCTGTTAAAGCCTTGGATAGACCTCCTAGTGATCACAATCCCTGAGTTCTTAACTCGGGGGATAATGTCTGTTTTGGTAAGAAGAGGTTTAGGTTTGAAAAATGGTGGCTGGAAAAAGAATCTTTTAGACACATGGTTGAGAAAGCATGGAATGCCCCTTGTAATTGTAGTAAGAGCATAGATAAATGGCAGTTCAAAATTAGGACTTTTAGGAGGATGATTAGAGGATGGGCAGCCAATGAAATAGCTCAACTTAATAGAGAAAAAGTTTCCCTGTCTGAGGAATTTAGTAGATTGGAAATCCTAGCTGAGGATGGTAATCTCAGCTTAGCTGATTCCCAAGCTATGCATGTTATAGAAAATAAGCTAGAGAAGATTTGGGCCCTAGAGGAGATTAAATCTAGACAAAGATCAAGAGATAGGAACATTTTGGAAGGGGACAGAAACACAGCTTATTTCCATGCTGTAGCTAACCATAGAAACAGGAAGAAGAGGATTGATTGCCTCCAAGGACCTACTGGCTTAGTCTATGATCAAAAAGGCATGATGAAGATAGCTGTAGACTTTTATAAAGACTTGTTTGCCAAAGAAGAAGACTTAGGGGTTAGGTTAGGTAGCTCTTTTTGGGAGGCTTCTGACAAAGTAACCTCTGAGGAGAACAAAGTCTTAACTGCCCACTTTACTGAAGTAGAAATTAAGGATGCTATTTTTAGTTGTTATGCTGAGGGAGCCCCAGGACCTGATGGGTTGTCTTTTCTCTTTTATCAAAAGTTCTGGAATCTTATTAAAGATGATATCCTAGATTTGTTTGATGATCTCTATAAAGGTGAGTTAGACTTAAATAGGCTTAATTTTGCTCTGGTTACCTTAATTCCAAAAGTAGGGGATGCTTCTGATATGAAACAATTCAGGCCTATCAGCCTGCTTAACTGCAGCTTTAAGATTTTTTCCAAGTTACTGACTCTCAGGTTAGGGCCTGTTGCTCAGAGAATTGTTAATAAGAGTCAGTCAGCCTTCATCAAGGGTAGATACATTCTAGAAAGTGTTGTAGTGGTGCATGAACTAGTTCATAGCCTCAATAGAAGTGGAGAGAAGGGGGTTATTTTAAAATTAGACTTTGAAAAAGCTTATGACAAGGTGAGTTGGCATTTCCTTTTTGATATGCTTAAAGATAGGAATTTTGATCCTCTTTGGATAAATTGGATTCAAAAGATTGTAGTAGGAGGTTCTTTAGGCATCCTAGTTAATGGGGAGGAGAGTTCCTTTTTAAAACCAGGAAAAGGCTTGAGACAGGGAGACCCTCTATCCCCTCTTCTGTTCAATTTAGTTGGTGATGGTTTAGCCAAGATGTTAGATAAAGCAGTTAGCAGAGGTTTAGTACAAGGCGTTCTAAGAGACTTTAGGAAAGGGGGGATTGTTTCACTGCAGTATGCGGATGATACAATTCTTTTCTCAAAAGCTGAGGATTCTGCCCTTGAGAACCTTAAGTGTATCCTTATGTGGTATGAGCAACTTTCAGGAATGAAAGTTAATTTCCACAAAAGTGAAATACTTCCTATGAATCTAGACCAAGAAGGGACTCAAAGGTTTGCTCATATTTTTTCTTGTCCAGTTGGGTCTTTCCCACTGAAATACCTAGGTGTTCCTCTACACTTTGATGTGTTGTCTAGAGATGATATCCAGCCTCTGGTAGATAAAATTCTTAAGAAGATAGCAGGTTGGAGAGGGAAACTTTTATCACTTGCAGCTAGAGCTATGCTCATTCAAACTTGCCTGGCCAGTATCCCAATTTACTTGCTCTCCTTTATAAAATTCCCTAAATGGACTATTAAGGTGCTTAACACCCACATGGGCAATTGTTTGTGGAATGACACAGTAGATAATCATAGATATCACCTTGCCAATTGGGAGTTGGTGTCTATGTGCAAAGAATTTGGAGGTTTAGGTATACCAAGTTTGAGAGATCTAAACATTAGTCTGTTAGGCTCTTGGCTCAAAAGATATAATTCTGATAAAGTTAAGCTCTGGAAAGAGTTATTAGACTTTAAGTATGATATTCAGAAACCTAATATTTTTCAATCTAGAACAGTTGGAGCTTCTAATTTTTTCAAAGGTTTCATGTGGGCTGCACAAGTAGCGAAAATGGGATATAGGTGGAAAGTGGGTAATGGTAGAAAAATTAGATTATGGGAAGATAATTGGTTGGGTTCTTCCAGCTTAGCTATCCAATTCTGGCCACTGTATAGGATTTTGAATGAAAAGAATAAGTCCATTGCTGAACTGTGGGATGGTCGAGAATTAAAATGCACTTTTCGAAGAAGTGTTAATGAAGAGCTTTATCAGATTTGGCTAGATGTTGTAGAGTTAGTCTCCACTCTCAGGTTGACTAATGAGGAAGATGAGATGATCTGGCTTTTTAACACTTCTGGAGTCTACTCTTCACAATCCCTGTATAAGGTTATTAATTTTAGGGGTATTAAAACAGTGCATGTTCCTGCCCTTTGGCATATTAAGATTCCTCCTAGAGTCCACTTTTTTCTATGGCAATTAATCAACAATAAAGTTTTGACTAGAGATAACCTAGCTAAAAGAAGAAAGGTTGAGGATCCAAGCTGCCTGTTTTGTTCAGAAGCTGAGACTGTTCAACATCTCTTTTTTGATTGTGTGGTCGCTGCTCAGTGTTGGAAAGTCATCTCTAATATTATTGGTACTACAGTAGGTGGTGATTTAGTTTTAATAGGTCAGTACTGGCTTAGTAATAAAAGAAATTGTGTTCTAAATATTGTTACATCTGCTGTTTTTTTAGAGTATTTGGAAACTCAGGAATGAGAATCTTTTTCAGAATATTGGTTGGAGGAGTATGGACATACTTCTCTACAGGATAGCTGGGATCTTACAAAATTAGGAAATCCTCTGCCCTGTGGAGAAGAAGGACCGGATGAAGCTTATTGTGAAGAAAATCAAGCAAGTCCCCAAGATGATTCTTTGCCTACCAGAAGCCGGTGCCGGAAGCTTTCCAGAAATGACATCGCCATGTTTACTGGTTCCCTTTGCTTTGCTGATGAGAAGTCTACAAGTTCTGTTCCTCGCCTCTTTGCATAAGTTTCGACGGTGAAGTTCTTGCCTAGCAGAAGCTGGGTGGTTGCGGGCTGTTGTTACAGCGTCGGTGATGTCCCAATTTCCTTTTTCTTTGGTAGTCTGGTTTTGAACTAAGGTGTTGCTCCACCGGTTGGTGTGAGTTTGGATTGGTTTGTTACCTGTGCTGTAAACTGAATTCTAGTCTTTTGACTATCAGTTGGAAGGCTGGGGCGTTTTTGCCCTCGAACTCTAAAAAAAATCTTTTGACTTTGAAGATGCAGCTCGATCTACAATTTTTACAATACTAACATAACAGAGTCCAAGTAATAAGAAAAAAACCGACATGTTTATTTTTTTTTCATTACACTTTTTTACCAAACTGAGGTCCCTGAACGCAGGAATTTTATAAGAATCAGTTCATTTTTTACAGGAAGACTGTAGGAACTGGAAAAAAATCCCGATGAGTAGCATCCTCCATTAGAATTCTAACTAATTGAGTATTGCTCGGTTCTATATTGTAAGATCAGTCAAAGGAAAACCATACTAACACACTATTTGTCAGATCATCTCTTGTGGAGTATCATGTTCACCTAAGTTAAGTTCTAACTTTTGCTCGTAATTGTTTAGACTTACTCCCTCTATTCTAGAAAATTTAATGTTCTAGGATTCAAAAACTATCCCAAAAAACTTGATGTTCTAGCTCTTGAACAATAGATTAGTAGGCACACATTAACTTTAGATTGTGATTTCCATGTCTCCATACATTTCTTTTAGGGCTTGTGTATCCACCCCATTCACGTGTGTTAGAGTGGATTAGCTAGGGTGAAAGTTAAACTAAGTTTCACCTCAATCCACTCCAACACATATAGATCAAGCTAGATCACGAGTGCATCCAAACAATGCCTTAATGATGACTTATTCTTTAACTAAAATGGCCCACTTTTTATTTGTTGAGCACTAATTTGTCCTAAAAAACTTAAAATATCATTTGTTTTAGGTGTGTGCATGTGTGTTTAGCATTTATAAGGTAAGTGTGCTTTGTGAGACTCATATCATTTTTTTTCTAAAAAAACAAGAAAAATTATATTAAAAAAGAGATAGCCATATTTATTATTACATTAGAGAATAGAAACTGAACCTTCGTACTTGAATATTAAGATATTTTATTACCTTTAGAAATATCTGTATAAAATTTAATGATCAAAACTGACTTGTTTGATGAGCAATTAAAAGAAAAATACTATGATGTTTTATAAGTCCAAAAGCCTTTTCCCCTTAGAATTTCATAGCCAGATCTGCAGAAAGTTTTTTTTGTTTGCCAAGAATTAGTTTCACATGATATGCGGCTCTATCAAAGAGCAAGTATGATAAAGGACTGCAGATGACATGAATGTTGAGATGGAGAAGAGAAGGAAGGAGAGAGAAGAGAAGCTGAATGTTGAGCTCGAGAAGAGAGGGAATGAGAGAGAAGAAAAGTGGGTTGTATGTTACAGGCGGTTTATGAACAAAGAAAAAAACTTTATGAGATAGAAAAGTGGATCTCAAAGGAAACACTCTGTTAGTGGGCTGATAGATGGGCTGTACATGCACATGACAGCTTTCATCCAAAAGCAAAGACATAAAAACAAACAAACCAATAAAATTAGTATAGTGCATGTGCTAACGTCACAGCAGCATTTCAGAAATGCACATCAAAACAACCAGATGTTTTTTAAAACTTTGTGATAGATCACCCTTATAAGAGACTTAAAGGAGAGATCTCAATATTATATTAAATAGAAAAATGAAGATACTCAAAACACAAGTAACAACAAAAAATGAGGGATTTTAATACACAAAATTAAGACCCATGTGACGTATGCCCACAAAGCACTTCTCGAAGATGGTATACAATCATGCATTCATTGTTCAACAGTACAACAACAACATAGCCTTTTGTTCCAAGCAAGTTGGGGTAGGCTAGAGATGAAACCCAAAAGAGACGAGAAACAGGGAGACACATAAAGGGACATAAAGGGCATAAGACAAAAAGAGATCACGGTTCAGGCACGTTGATTGCCAATCTTCAAGCGCTCCTGTCCATAGCTAAATCCTTGGAGATATTCCACTCCTTAAGATCTCTCTTAACGAATTCGTCCCAAGTTAGTTTAGGTCGACCTCTGCCGCTCTTTACATTATCGGTCCGCTTTAGAACTCCACTACGCACCGATGCCTCAGGAGGCCTCCGTTGGACATGTCCAAACCATCTCAACCGATGTTGAATCAATTTCTCCTCAATTGGTGCCACCCCAACCCTATCTCGAATATCGTCGTTCCGGACTCTATCCCTCCTTGTGTGCCCACAACACCATCGCAACATACACATCTCTGCTACACTCAATTGCTGGGCATGTCGTCTTTTTGTAGGCCAACACTCAGCACCGTATAACATCGTCGGACGAATCGCCGTCCTATAGAACTTACCTTTCAGCTTCTGAGGCACCCTTTTATCACAGAGGACGCCAGAAGCTTGACGCCATTTTAACCAGCCGACTGAAATTATGTGCCTAACATCTTCATTGTTCAACAGTAAATTTAAAAGAAGCCAAATGAAAGGTCATGAAAAATAATATAGAATAGGAACAACAGGACATACATAGATGACCAGTTTCTAGAAGCTCACACTACAAATCATGGACAGAATAAATTTGTACCAAGTTATGCATGATTGATCTCATCAGTGAAATTAATAACAGTACGAAGGCATTCTTAGCCCCATCTATGAATTTTATTAGCTTTTCAAAATGTTGCACTATTGCACTAAAAGCACCTGTGCTCTAATAGAGGAGAAAATGGAACCTAATTACATATCATGAAAAGAACACAAATTTATCTTCTTGCAGCAGCACCTTCCTCCTTCCAGTCTCCAAATGCATCATTGGCCTACAAACGCACATGTAGCTGAAATCTTTTAACATACAAGGCAACAGCACACAAATTTGAAACAATTGATAGATTTTTGCATCATTTGGCACAGCTAGCCTGAAATGGTAAACTCCTTAAGTTGAAGCAGGTCCATCAAGAACATAATTTGTATAACCTGAACAGGGTAGAAGACTAATTAAATTCTGTAAAGCACCATTCTGTTGATCTGTATACAGGATAAGTATCTAAGATATTTCGGTAAAATAATGTGCCTTTTTGCAAATCTCAGGTGTATTCTACCTCCCCCTGCGAGGCATGAAAGAATATCATGAGTCTTACATCCGGCATCTACCAAGTCAAGAGAGAGAAGAAATGTGGATTTGAGGAAAAAATACTTGATTTCTTGCAAAACATCACGCGTCTCTAGTACCCCAGCAAGACATGACCAAATCACATGGGATTTGCATCCCATGACTACCAATCGCCAAATCGAGCGAGAGCAGTATGGCAATTAGGGGAAAATCACTTCACAGAGGCCCGGGTGAGGCGACCCACCTCATGGCGGCGTTGACGTCCCCGGTGCGCACCCGGTCGATGAGCTCCTGAAGCAGTCTTACAATCAGGCAACAGAAAAGACTTATCTGAATTGCTTGGTTCAATTGGTTCAAATCAAATCTGTAGCACCAGATTTTGATATATCCCGCAACGGCACCCTCGCAGGGCAAAGCCGTCTCCTGAATCTCCCATTGAAGCCTCGCCGAATATATTAAGCATGAAGCTGCTGGCTTGAAAAACTGGAAAAGAAGATAAAATATATCATTCCATTATTGTAGTATCTGCAGGTGATGAAAATAGAGAACTTTCTTGACACTCAATACAAACCTAATCTCTCAATTAAAACTTGAGGAAAACTAAGAGGATTTTGTTTCAGGATATGAAAAGGGAAACTATAAAAGCCTCAGATATGCAGAGAGAACGAACACAACCTTACACATACAAGGGGAATTTTGTGAAGTTAAAGCAGTAAGTAATGCAGTACTTACTGACAGGTGAATTCATCCCTGTAAAGAATGTTTTTACGGATAAGGCTCTGCTTAACTCTTCTTCTCCAGCAACTGTGGAACCTGAACAACACCAGAACAGCATAGTGAGAAGACGATGCCACTTCAACAATAACCCAATTGAGAGAAGCCAATATACGTGTTACAAATGTGAGCTCCACAAATGTACCCTGAAAACTGCAGGGATGTAGAAGGATCCGCTAGGAGAAGAGACGGTCTGATCATAGTACTCCAACACATCGGCCTGCATAGCTAAAACAATCATCACATTATATGTTGAAAAACATGAGCATCTGTAGAGTTTCATCAGCATAGGTCACAGCTGATGAACTCGTTAGAAAGTTGAAGCCTTTGGTTTGTTTGGTATCTGGTATGCTAACCTTCCCAATGAATTCCAGGCAGATGGCACGCTTCCAACACACGATATTGACAGACCTGTATGCAGAGTACAGTTTTAGTTCATCACACTTGACTTGAGGATCAAATCCAGCAAGTGCATATGGTAAACAGAAGTGCCTTTCGGAAATAGGAACAGACCACTAGTTTAAGAAGTGTAACTCTGCAAGTATAATGTTAAATTAACACGGATGTTGCTACTTGATGCATGCATGTGCAAAACATTCCACAATTTTGAGTCTCTTCTACATATAATAAGTGAAGAGTATATTGAATGATTTAAGCCTGTTTCTTTGTGTTTATTTTCTACCAGTAAAGCTTGAACTTCACAACATGCATGGTGGCTGCCTGCGCCACCAGGATCAATTTGCCTAAAGATTGCAACTTTGGTCCACCAGAAAGGCAGCAAAGTCCCTAAAATAGATAACTTGAGGTCAGAACAAGTTGACCCTTAATCACATACTCGGCAATGCATGATAAACCAAACGGACGAAATGGAATTCAAAGCCAACCGGTGACTCAATACCAAACCACATTTACTGACCAAAGCAAGCATATTCATCCACATCCAATCGGATACAAGATCCAATTGCAAATTCTAATTCGTTGCTTGCCGAAACCTCAAATCCGCGACAAAGGAAACACCACCATCACCCCGATAAATCCACATCATCCTTCCTCCTCATGTCAGAAACCATCACCAACAGAACCCATCGGGTCCAGGGCAGTAGGAGGACATGGCCTCACCTCGACGGGCGGCAGCGGGGATTGCAGCGGGGATCCCAGCGACTCGCGACGGGAAGGGGAAGCGCGGACGGGACGGAAGCGGAAAAAGAAAAACAATGGGCGCCGGTGTGGAATCGAACCGTGGCCGATGGGGTGCGGGCGTGGGGGCTAGGCGCGGGAGTGAGAGATGGGAGGGACGAGGGATGATACACAGGGTCGTCACCGTTCGATTTGAGTAAGCAAGCAGAGATTGGTCTCGAAGTAAATCTTCGTTTTTCTAGGTATGGTCTGGAAGTAAATTTGGACGGCTCGTTTTCAAGTCATCGCTTTTTTAGGTATATTTTTCTGGGTAGACGGAGGAGGAGCTTCTCAGCAGGGATGTTTTTTTTATATGGATTTAGGAAAGAAAATGTTGGTGAATGAGTAGAGTAGATTAAGTGATTTGTTTTGTGACGATTGAGTGTACTGCTTGCCCTCTCCCGCATCGAGTTTGGAGTCGAGGTCAGCAATGTTGGGGCATCCCCGGAGCCGGAGGCAGGCCAGCGAGCAAACCGTGCCAGCGACGTGCGGGTCGAGGAGGGAATTGGAGGAGATACCGGCGGTAGCGCGGTCGACGCTGCACGAGCGCACGCAGCCGTCGGTCTCCACCAGCCCCGACAGCCGGTCATCCTCGACCAGCACCTCGTACGTCCGGCACTGGTATTCCGTCGGCCGCCCTGCGCAGTGCTTGTTCTCCAGCACGCACCGCCGCGATGTGGACAACACGGCGAACGCGCACAGCTCCGCCGTCAGCTGCTCGCACACCACACTCGCCCCTGTCAGGAAATCAAAGAGACATATCAGAACAACAGGCCGTGCATAGCTTTGTGATGCCCTGCCGCTAGCTGCCAGGCATAGATGCTACGATACGGTATACCACCATGGTCCATGGTTACCGTACCACCAAGTGCAGAGGAGAGGAGAAGGGACAGGGAGAAGACGGAAAGCTTAGCGTGCAGGACGGAAGCCATGGATGTTGATGCTGCTTAAGCTGGACTTGAGCTTAAGGCCGATCATCGATGTCTTACTTGTGTGGGGGTTAAGAGCAACTCCAACAGATTGGGCTAATTTGTTCCCCATATCTTGTAATTTGACAACTCCCTAAAGGGCGCTTCTAGCGCCCGGAGGCCCGGATGCACGGGGCCGTCCGGACGCGTCTAGATGGTGCGCGCGCTCCGCATGAAACGACTCCCCCCACGAGAAAAAAAGGCCCCTGCTCCGCCTGCAACGCGCGCGGGATCCGCCCCATCGCCGACCTCGCCCGCCGTAGCACCTCTGCACGCCCGCCAGCTCGTTCTCTAGATCCCCCAGCTTGCACGGGGTCCGCCCATCGCCATCCTCACCCACCGTAGCACCTCCGCACGCTCGCTAGCTTGTTCTCCAGATCCCACTCCCCAGCTTGCACGAGGTCCACCCACCGGCGGCCTCGCCCAACCCCCAGCACCTCCGCATAGCCGCCATCTCGTTCTCCAGAGGCCACCCCCCCTTCCCTTGCCGCTGCAACGGTAGGTGAAGAAACCGAAACAACAGAGCAACACTAGTGAAACATCAGCTGAAACCCTATTGCAACATTAACTGAATATTTGTTGCAACAAAGAAAATTGCTTGTTGAAACACCAAATCAGAGCAAGTGCAACAAACAGAACAAGCTACTGAAACTTCCAAAAAAAATAGTAATGCATACATGTTGAAACAAAGGGACTTACTCGTTGAAACAACAAATCAAAATAACTGAAACAAACATAACAAAACTACTGTAACATCCGGGAAAGTGCTAATACATACTTGTGCAACAGCAACCCAAAGGTACTGCAACAAACTGCAATGTAAGAATGAAACATCAGCAAAAAACTAGTGAAATAAAAAGAAGTAAAAGCTTGTGCAACAGCAAAAAGACACTACTGCAACAACATAAACAAGCTTGGTGCAACAAAAAATCGCCACAAACCCTAGCCCCACCGCTGCATCTTAGATCCAGTGGAGGAGTGAAGGAGCAGGAGGAGGAAGGCCAGATCCAGAGGAGGAGGAGGGAGGAGACCTCAGATCCAGAGGAGAACGGGGGGAGGAGGGGATGGCTACAACATCAGAGAATCATACAAAAAGCATTTCACATCATCTGTTGCGTGTAGATCTGAATCGCCACAAACCCTAGCCACCATCAAAACCATAGATCCAGAGAGGGGAGGGAGGAGGAGGAAGAGGAAGAGGAGAGAGAGTAAGATGAGGGAACATATCAAAAACAAGAGGGGGAGGAGGAGGAGTGGTGCCTCAGATCTAGATCCCTACCTACCTACCTCGTCGGAGCCCATGGAGCTAGCGGCGCGTGAGGATGAGAGCACCAAGGAGGGAGGGGAGAGGTGCGTGGGTTCACTGGATGCTGCCGCCGTCGCCCCCAACTTCGGTGGCGAGGAAGGTGTGCATGTCGCAGCGATGGGGAGGAAGAGGGGGAAGGAGGGGAGGGGAGGGAGGAAGGGAGGGGGAGGGGAGGGAGGAGGGGAGGCTCGCTGCCAGTGTAGCACCAAACGCACGCAGGGGGAGGAGCCGCCAACGCGGCGCTGGAGGAGCACGCGCACGGGGGGAGCGACAGAGACGAAGAGGAGAGAGAAGGCGGAATGGATAATGCGGGGAGGAGACGAGCGAGTCTGCGAGTGGATGCGGGGAGGAGGCGAGCGAGTGAAGACGGGGCGTCCGGCGCGGGTCGAACGCCCTGTATGTATCATTATCGCTCCCTAAATGGTATGGCAAAGAAAAAAAAGGCCTATCTCCAATAGTTTCCCATAATTGACTTGGCAAAACCAAACTTGGGCCTAGGATGTTTTTTCCGCGGGATGCCGCGATTCCGCGCGTCTTTCCTTCCCCTCACGCCAATACGCCACCGTCTCGTTTCCCTTCGACGTCTCGTCTCCCCGTTCCACCCGTCGTTCCTCCTGACGGCAACGTATCTTCCTGGCTGGCGATGTTCCTCCTGACGGCGACATACTCACATCTGTAGCGTGACTAGGAGCTCCAATCCGGCCACCAGGACCTCCAGTCCAGTCGCCAGGTGCTGCAGGGCGGCCACGTACAAACACGGTCGCCAGGACCTCCAGCCGGCCTCTAGATAGTTCCTGATGTCTCATAGCATGTATGTACTGCTACTAGTATCTACAGGTGCTCTTCTATGAAATTTGCTATTTGTATAGATGATAGCTGAACGTACTGCTACTACGTATCTACATCTGCTGCTCCACAAACCAGATATTGATTAAGTGCTCAAGAGATGCCTCATGTCAGCATGCCAAATAGAGTGTGCCGAACCACTTCATAGCGTATACACTATTGATGTTGTACAGATTAAGTGTTTTGGGAATGGTCGGGATGCTGTATAGATTGATTGATGTTGTGCACTTGTCATTTGCAGCCGAAGCCATGAGTGGATTCAAATCACTTCTCCAAAGAGAATTGGAAAACGATTCATCTTCAGATGACGATGATTATTTCATCATGTCAGCTGCTCAAATTGTGCAGACGTTTTCGGGTCAAAAACGACAACCTGGTGGTTCTGTCCCTGGCCATCTCATTATTTATCGAGATAGAGAAGGCGGCCATCTGTCACACCCGGTTTTCTAAAGAACAAAACCAGGCTAATCATATGTGTGCCCAAGAAGTCCACACATATGTCAGAATGGAAAAGTATCAGAAACAATGTTATTATATAACGTATACATAGCTATATTAACACTTACATCAGAGTATCGCGGAACGGTGACTAAACTTCAGGCTCTATTCTTCTCAGTGACGGCTGACTGGTGGCTCCGTATGCCAAACACTTCTGAAAGACTTCTGGAAACTCCACTATCTCTTAATCCTTCTTCTGAATAGCACCTTACTACACACTGGAGTGTGGTGGAAATAGCAAGAGTGAGTCCATGTCGAACTCAACAAGTATAACACAGGGTTCATGAGGCACAAAAGGCTAGACACTGTTTAACTACGTTTAGCTTTTAATCATCATATAATTAGCAATTGAGTAGCATCAAGGTATTTCAATTACCATTAATGAACCAATGATCAATTGTAATAAGGATAATGAATAGCATTAACATGAGCATAATAATAACAACAGTAATTAAGCATGATATAACAATTATGATCAACTATTCTGTAAGAATCCCCAAGGGCGCTCGTGTCCGTGAGCATGGCTAGTATACCAGTTTATTAAACTCTGCGCAGAGGTGTACACTTTCACTGTGAGTCATAATTTTCAAATGTGTGGGGAGATCAAACCCAAACACCAGATAACCATATAAAGCCATTCAAGAGTTCGTCTAACAAGTTAGGGCCATTAGATTCACTCGGCAGGCAGATGTAAGAACCCCTTTTCAAATGGCACAATCCTTTCTTAGCTATACTCATAGACTAGAGGTTGTCCTACACCCAACGTGGCAAGCCATTCTTACGCCATTTAAGGTAACCACTAACAAGCTAGAAAAAGGTCTCTTGAACAACTAGAGCCATAGCCATATAGCCCTCACAGCTGTACTGTCAATCCCGGTTATCACTTACAGGTAAGTCCTTACGGAGAGAAACCAGAACAACAATATAACCCCTTGCTCTAGCCCCCTTTCAACAGTAATAAAATCATCTTAATGGTTGGCCGCATAATTTATTAATCCAATTACAAGATCATCGTTCATAATTAAGCGCTAGCAATAGCTACCCAAATGCACAACCCATGGGTGACAAGGAAATAAGATATCAATAGCTAAGTTATAATCTCTATGTCAAGGAAGACACATGCATATGAATAGTAATTTTAGTGAATAGGACAAGGATGGTCCCATGTTATACTTGTCTTTTTCCCAAAGTTAAGCTGCTCAGAGGTCTTCAACCTCCGTCTCTGATCTTCAGCTTCTGCTATACTCGTCGGTCCTCAGCTCCTAGTCTTCAGCGCTCGTGAATCACACTTCTACTCACAGCAACCAAACACAGCAAACAGACAATAAACACATCTAAGAACAAACATCATACAAAGAAGGCACTTTAAAAGGAAGCGCACTAAACGTCACGGCTTGTTGCTATGGTTACGGGAACGCAAGAAACGTCGATAACGGAACTACAATTGAAAAGAAACGACTACCGAGAGTTTATATTATAAAAGAAACAACTACAGGCTTCATTTAATTTAATTTAGAAAAATCACATGGAACCTACTAATTCAGATTAGTCAAATTATTATATTAAAAACAAATTAGAACAAGTCATATTTTAATAACAAATATTTCATTTTGTCTTTTATATCAATTATACATTAACATGCAAAACAAAGTAACATGATCTGACATGTTGTTAAATTAAGCAAGTCAAATATATTTACGTTGCAACTAACAATGGCACACAAAAAGGACAGATGCTAATCTCTATGCTGTATTTATTTTGGAAAGCGGTGTGAATAGAGATTAGTCAAAATTAATAATTAAATTAAAAATTTAGAAAAACATAAAGCATGTTAAATGCCATTGCCACACAGACTAAGTCGACTCAGATATGATGGAAACAAGATAACGGCGGTTATCAACATATATATAACTATATGTACGGAGACACACTAGCAGAAAGATGCAATTTCTCGACTGGAAATAAATAGGGAATGATGATGCATGAATGACGAGACATGATATCAGCAAAGTCTTTGATCAATAAAATAATGGTTAGCAAGGTGATGCTGACCTTTTCTTTTAATCGGCCATCAGGAGTTTGCTAATGATGTCAGGAACAATGTTGTTGCTACTTCTGCGCAATGACGACTTGCAAGATAGCTCGGTTTGCAGGCGAGAGTCATGATTGTGGCCGCCGGCTGGTTTTGTCAAGGCCTAGGCAGATAGCGACGGTGAAGCAGGATGCAGATGGAGATCTACTGATATCCAGCATGTATATATCATGTATATATGTGGCCAGAGAACTTGAATGGTAAGCAGGCTCAGGCTCAAAGGCTAGTATACGTGATGATCAAATAATAAGATCAACAATCGAAGAAGCTAATATATAAAAAGACAAGAGTTGCCATCATGCGGGTGTTTCTTACCAACATCAAACGAGAAACAACGATGTCGGGTTGAAGCAGAGACCGGCAAGATCGAGTTTCACAAGCGACTCCTTCAACGACAGATAGGAGATAGCAGTCATGCAGATGGTGCCGATGCTTCACGCGATGATGGCCGACGGGTGGCGCTCGGCCTGCCCAAAAGAAAGCAGCCAGCGGCAAGCATGTCCCTCACGTGGACATGTTCCAGTGTGGCGACGGCTTTTGCTTTGCTCATCGGCGAGGTCTGAGCAGCGGCGATGGGGACGATAGGGATCGACAGGGCGCGGCTCCAGCTTCTCTCCGACGAGATCCAAAACGAGTGAGCGGCAGCGGCGCTTACCAGCTCTCCACGAAACCTAGTGCGGCAGCCAAGCAGAGCTAGGGCAAGGCACAGATTGAAATCGTAGCCCTGACGGTGCGGCGGAAGATCATAAGCGGCACAAGCTATATGGCACAGGCTGGGCCTTCGCACGTGTAGAGGACTCGGACTCGGCAAGACGTACGTATAGAAACAGGATTTGTTTCCTTACGTGTACAGCCGCCTCATCATGCATGCACGTATACATATATATGTATATTTAAGATACGGCAAGAGGTGGAGGGAGCTACGAGCGGCGGCTCGCTATAAGGGTTGTACTTCTGAAACCAGGGCGTCGAGAGCTACGCCGGCATATATATAGTCGTAGGGTTTGGAAACTTTTCAGAATTTCTTAATTTCGGGATTATTTTAATTCCGCAAATAAAATAATTTCAGAAAATCTAGAATTACCTTTTTGACCGTGAAAAATAGCCCGGAGCTCAGAAAAATCACGGGAAAAATCCTGGAGACTCTTGGAAAGATAAGGAACTCAACTAAATGAGTTTGAGCTCATGAAAAGATTGATGAAGAGATCGAGGAAAAAGATTAAGCTCACGGAAATTGAAATTTTAAATCCAGAAAATGCCAAAAAAATTTCCGATGAGAAGTAAATGTCATCCTATGGTATTTTAAAAAAATAATAGCACTCACCAACACCAAAGACAAGCATCACACAAACACCACATTATCAAATTAATATGAAAATGTTTAAAACCACAATTTTCTATATTTAAATTAGTAGCAACTTAACTTATCTAATAAATTTATTCAAATATTGAAATTATTTATTTTATTTAGTGTTTTCTAAGCATAACCCAAAATTAAAAATTTTGAGGTGTGACACCATCGGAGGATGTTTGAAGATTATTTGGCGGAAAATCCGACGTATGGTCCACATTTATTCCGTCGAAGGTTTTTGCTTGTTCACCTTTGATTAGCCCCCTAATATACGTATTGGTGCTTATTTTTTTCAGGTACAGGATGAGTAGGGAGCTTTTCCTACGCATATTGAATGCTGTTGAGTTACACGATGATTACTTCGTGCAAAAACAAAATGCGGCCAATGTATTTGGATTAAGTTGCTTTCAAAAAGTCACTGCTGCATTTCATATGCTCACATATGGGGTTCCTGCTGATGCTACAGATGAGTATGTTCGCATTGGTGAAAGTACTGTACTTGAGAGCCTACGTAGGTTCGTTGCTGCAGTTGTTGATTTATTTGAAGATGAGTACCTGAGACATCCCAATGAGGCCGACACCGCACGCTTACTAGCACTTGGTGAGAAAAATGGGTTTCCTGGAATGCTAGGGTCCATTGACTGTATGCATTGGGCGTGGAAGAATTGTCCAGTAGAATCCCAGGGTCAGTACAAGGGGCATGTGGAGAAGCCCACTATCCTTTTAGAAGCTGTTGCTTCGAACGACCTTTGGATATGGCATGCCTTTTTTGGAATGTCTGGGTCTCATAATGACATCAATGTCCTTCACCAGTCTCCGTTATTTGCAAACCTGGCAGAGGATAGAGGTCCAGATGTCAACTACACCATTAATGGCCATGATTACACCATGGGCTACTATCTAGCAAATGGTATATACCTGACATGGGCTACTTTAGTTAAGTCCATCTCACTTCCTATGGGGAACAAGAACAAGTATTTTGCCAAAGCACTGGAAGCAGCGAGGAAGGATGTCGAAAGAGCTTTCGGGGTTCTGCAATCTAGGTTCGCCGTTGTTCGAGGACTTGCACGATTCTGGGACAAAGAGACACTTGGTTTGATCATGAGGGCTTGTGTGATTATGCACAATATGATTGTTGAAGATGAAGGATTCATCGACCCAGATGAGCGGTTCGAAGATGGTGGTCAAAATGTGCAACCTGATAGTGGCCAAGCTACTAAATCACTTGTTGAATTTATTGATGCCCATAAAAGGATTAGAGACCCAGAAACACATTTCCAGTTGAAAGAAGACCTCATTGAGCACTTGTGGAACCATCGTCCAGATTTATATTAGCTACATTCTATTTTCATTTCATTGTTAGGATCATATTATGTTTTTACTCAAGTGTAATGAACAATTTGTGCTAGCTGTGTATCCAGTGTTACTGTGATACCTATTTATCCTGTGTGCTATCAGTAACTATCATTTTTTGTTTTCATCAGAGCAATCTTGGTTTTATCTTTGTTTTCCTCTGTCATTCAGTAACAACAGGCAAATCTGCTCTGCATCAGCACAGCAAGTTGTCTCGGTTGTCTCAGGAACAGAGCAGAGCAAGAAATCTTCTATGTCATTTCACCAAACAGCAGCATCACACCGCATCATTTCACCTGATCACAAGACACAATGTCATGCCGTCCCATCCAGCGTATAGGAGCATGCCCACCTGCTAGCAGTCATTCTCACTGAACCATGCCCGTCAATTTGCAAACAAAATAGTATTGCAGCATATGTCAAGACTCAAAAGGTTCTCTGAATTTAAAATAAACATATGTTCACTGATAATGCAAACTAAATGAGTTGAACTAAATTTAATTCGCCAAACGCTGAGCGATGATCTTCTACTGCATTATCACATAGTACTGCTACTGATCCTGGGTGAGGGAGCTCATGTCCACTGTCATAATCTCTTTCTCCTCTTTGATCAAGTCTGATTCAGCTCTTTTTTCTTCTATGTCCAGACGCTTCTTCTCTAGCTCAAGTGAAATGAGGAACCTCTCCTCTTTCTTCTTCTCTCTTTCCAAGTCAAAAGCCTCCTTTTTAGCCCATATTCTGTCCAAAGCCTCCATGCAAGCTTCACCGCCTCCTCGCTTAAGAGCTTCCTTTGCCTTCTTCACACCCTGTGGCCTCTTTCTAGCTTCGGATTCTGGAGCTGCAGTTTCTAATACATCTTCATTGTTCGTGGCTTCTACAGTCCTTGGTATGGAGTTATGTTCACCTTCTGTTTCTTGTTGGCTGCTAGCTTCTCTTGCTCGGCCAATTCCTCCCGCTTGGCTTTCCACTTGTCTTCTCCCTTCAATTTGTTCCAGCAAGGTACAAGAGTAAATTTCTTCTTCTCCTTGTCTAATTCCTTGTACAACTCCAATGTGTCTGATATCTGCACATGTAAAACAATCAATGAATATATGTTTTCAATTAAACCAAATCTAAAAAAAATGTGAAAACAAACCGTGTCTTGGATAGTTTTTCCACTTTGATTTCTACCCTCCATTTGCTAGTAGCATGCACAGTACTTGTTGACTTGAAGCTGAATTGTGCTCCACCTATGAAGGAGAGAACTCTCTGACCTAACATATGGTGTTTCTTTGTGTTTCTCAAAGTAAGCATGAACTCTACTCCAAAACGTCCCACGAGATTGATTGGCCCCATTAATGGGATCTTTGCTCACGTTCAACCAAGCGGAGCAAACAAGTAGATCTTCCAAAGGATTAAAATTCTTTGTCCTCTTAGCCGACCCCTTTGTTTTCCCCCGGTGTTGAACACTTGGAGTAGGCTGCACTTGCACGTCAAGTTCTTCAACTTCAACAGGAAGATCACCATGAGTTTCCTCCATTCCTTGTGTCATCGGGAACGTGAGGTCCTCCAAACCAGCAACATGATCATCATCTGCTGTCAACATCCCTGTCCAAAATCCCCCTGCTTCCATTTCAACAAATCTACAAATGAAGAAGAATTACAAATGCAGGTAATCCATGTGTACAGTATCATCTAGTAATTCTCACAGCAGCAGCAAATTGAACAAAAAAATATACATATGCAAATAAACCATGAAAACAGTATCATCTAGTGCTTCTCACAACAACAACAAATTAAAAAAATGAATACAACTGAACCTTACATGACAAAAGATTAGCTATATTGGGGTTCATTCATGATGTACAAAAGATTAGCTACTAGTTTCAGTATTCACACCTCAATAGGCAAAGTCCCTGTATATGGCATTCGGATCCAAATAAGCTTTTCAGGTTCACATCCAGTCTCTACTGCACTTCTTTTTCTCTATGCTGCTGATATAAAGGTTCAGTTAAAGTTCTCTGTCTTAAGGTAAGATGTATGCTAAATGGCCTTGTGCCTTGGAGTGAGCTTACTTTAAAAGAAAAAAAAAAGAAAGACTGCTCGTGTTTCATAGCAATGAAATTGCTTCAAACAAGCGGCTGAAATCAAGTATCAGTACATCTACGGACGAGTGAAATTATTCTGTGTACTAAATCTTTCTACCTCATCGGACAAGCTAGTACAAATGCAGGCCAGAACTGAAAATTGCTCCCAAGACTCGATCATGTCACTGGATCTAATTGACTAATCAGATACGCAAGCACCGACGTCAGTTGGCAGGCCATTCAAGGTACGGCTACAAAGCAAGAAATCCAGAGGCGTACGTACTATTTCTGAAAGGAATCTACCGGATAACCCAAGACTCAAGAGGTGTACCTACTCCCTCAACCGGCTAGAACTAAAAATTGCTCCCAAGCCTCAAGACCACACGCACGTCGGCCATCACCGAGCCAGGGCATTGCAGCACGACAAACAGCAGCACATCGGCCATCACCACTTCGTACAATCCACCACATGGAAACCCTAAACGCTACCCAATCCTCGCGTCAGCCAAACCCGGGCGGAATCGAGAAAAAATAGAGCATATATGGAATCCTAGCAGCCGCCGGCCTTGGTGATGGTCTCCGCCGACCTTGCCGCCTTGGTGATGGTCTCCGCTCGCCTTCATATACAAGATCGAGATCTCGACGTTGTGGGAAGAAGAAGACGCGCGGGAAGACGAAGGGCGCGAGGGGGGAAGCCTAGGCGCATGCGCGGGAAGGGCCGGTGGCATGCGAGTTTCCCCGATGCGGAGTCGAGGTCGAGTGCGCATTTATCCGCGCTGGGGGAGAGTTTTTTCGCACTTGGCAAAGATGGGGAGGTGGGATGGGGAATTGTTGGAGAGTGATTTTTGTGACTTTGCCAAAAAAAAGAATGATGGGGAGTAGGGATGGGGAGTTGTTGGAGTTGCTCTAACAATATGATGGAAAGCTTAGACAGTATTATAAGCTATATATAATCCAGTAGACTAGAAGGGGTTTAAAGCTCTGCCATGTTTAAGACTGCCTAACATCTCCGGCAGTTTGAGTCAAACTGATTGTCGTTTACTTTCTTGGTTCTTTGGTTTTGGTTTTTAGACATAATAACTAGTAAATACGTCTGTGCATTGCAATAGGAGAGAAAATGCTATCAAATATTCTTAGAAAAGGCTATCAAACATTCTTAGAAAATAAAGGCCAAGATAATACTTACATGTTTATGTTTTATCCTTCTATAAATTTTTAAAGCTATAGTTTATCTTAAGATGACAATAACATCCATAATATATAAGCTAATATCGTTGGTACAGTTCGATATTGAGTTCCGATGTCTTTCTTTGTGGACCCATAAAATTTTCTGATTCTTTTTTTTATTATACATAGTCAGCCAGGATTTAGTATGTTGGGACACAAATATCTGAGCCGCAGAGGTTGACCTACACTCTAACCAAAGATACTAACAAAGTTGTGAGAAATATGATCTACAGGTATCACAGGATTGAGCCTTCGCCTGCGCCCTTCGGTCTGGCGAAGGTATGGGAGCGAAGGCGAAGGCCCTTGGAGGCGACGGACCACGGCCAAGAGTAATGCAAAAGCTAGGCACCAAGGACGGTGGTCCAGGTGACTCATGTGGGCAGCAAGGCGGAGGCGAAGGCGTTCAAGGTAGAGGTTTTGACAGGCTCTGAGAGGCCTCCACGCAATCAAGGAAGGAACCTTTATGGCACAGATGGGCTGCTAGCGGGCCAGTGGCTAAGGCCCATGAAGCAAGGGCGGTTGAGGCAGCGAAAGCCAGAGATGCCCCTGGTAGTTTATACTTGTATAGGAATATTCAGGAGGATATGCATTAGCTGTCAAGGGGCAGAGATGTAAAGTAGCAACCCAGTGAATAGTGTCCTATAAAAGGAGAAGTCAGACCCCATATAAAGGAGGTTGGTGAATACATTTATGAAACCATAATTACTCCTAGGCCCACCTAAGTTAGTACATTTGCCTGGCACCTCCATTCAAGCGAAGGCTCCTTGTCACCACCGTTGTCGAAAATCTAGTTTTCCAACATTAGCGCCCACTGCGTGTTGGCCAAGCAAAACCCACGATGGCAAGAAAGAGAGCAGCCCCCGCCAGAACACCTGCGGAGCCTACAACAAGAGGCAGACTCAGGTGTAACACCCGTAGCACCTAGGCTAGCGCACCAGAGATTCAAGATATAGAAGAGCCTGTAGTGGAGGACCAGCCCGTGGCGGCCAGAGAGCAGCTAATTCTAGATCCTACTCTAGAGCAAGTGCTCCAACAGTTGCAAGCTGAGCTGCAAAATGCGCAGCAAGAAAGAGATAGGTTAGCAACAGCCTTCGCCGCAAATCAAAGGGCAATTTAGGCATCAATACAAGTAGCAGAGGTCAGACAACAACTAGCTATATTGCAAGTGGAGATACAAAGTACGCAACCGAGCCAGCCGCCTTCCAACACTCCCAACCAACTTCACTCATCAATTCAAAGCCAACCCAACCCTTCGCCCACTACAGCTACCCAGCCTACCTTCGGCATACCGTACATCCTACCATCAGTCCACAGAACCATAGACTCAAAAACCCCGATATCCGAAGGAATCCAAAACTCACCCTGGCCTTCCTCCTACAAACCCATCACCCTACCTAGATACAACAGAAAATAAGACCCACGCCAATTCATCATGAGTTTTGAGGCAGCCGCAGCTTTCGTCGGGGGGAACGATGCAAGTACTGGCTAAGTCTTTTGTTATCGCGGCCGAAGGCGATGCACTAGCTTGGTGTTCCATGTTAAGGCCAAGTTCAGTGTATTCATGGGAAGACTTTCGTGACAAAATCATAGCCAATTTCAAGGGTTTTACCAGTGAATCTCTGACTTCAATGGACCTATTCCAGTGTAGGCAAAATCAAGGAGAAGCCCTAAAGGATTACTTCTAGAAGTTTGTGTAGTTAAAGACAAAGGCACCAGATGTCCCTGAAGATGTAGCCATTGAAGCGGCAATCAAAGGTCTCCACATTGGAGCCTTCGCAGCCCATCTGGCTCGAGAGAAGCCAAGAACCATAGAGAAACTATACAGTGAGTTTGAGAAATATTGAAGTCAGACAACGACCTCCGCAGAAGGCTAGAAGAACAAAATCAGAATAAGCAGTTCCAAGGAAATAGTAAGAATTCACAAAGAGGCAGTAAAGACCAGAGCTAGCAACAGCCACACCAAGGGTCAGATCAGCAGGTCTTCAACATAGAACAGCCAGGGGATAGCCAATAGGGGCAGCAGATAGTGAAGGCCAATCAAAACAATGGCCTCGGAGGAAGTACGACGACAAAAGGAACAATCAAGGAAGGAACTGGAACAAGAACCAGAACCAGAGACAGCGAAGGTAGTATTGTTTCTTCCACAAAGAGAACAAAGGCCACATCACCAGGGATTGTCTAGACAACAAGGAAACACAGGAAAGGATAAAGAGAAGAGAGAACCTGCAGCCTCCGCCACAGCCGCTAGCCAGACAGGTAAACCACACCTTTGCCGCACCCCCTCAGCAACAGTATTGCCCAATGTACCCAAGCCTAAGCTCAACACAAATCCACCCATCCACCTTAGCAGCCGCATATTACCCCAACTTCTTGCCAGCATGGCGACCAAGCACCCACTAGCAAGGCCAACCTAGCAACCTTTGCCTAGAAGCCAACCTCACATACATAAACCCCAGACCTCCACACATCACATTCATCGAAGCAAATCAGCCACCCCAAATTCACAACAGGCAATTGGAAGCCCTACCACCATCTATGCCCAAAAATGAACCCAATCCTGAAAACCAACTTAACCTACATACACCTTTACCCACAATCAGCATGATACTACCAATAGTCGGAGGCTCTTCAATGGAGTTCTAGACCATAAAGCAGAAGAAAGATCATTTTAGGCTTGTCAACAACATAGCAGTGCAAGGGCCAGTAAGATGCACAGACTGGTTGAAGACACCTTTAACATTTTTAGATCAAGACCTCAAGCTAGAAAGCTACCCCTATACTAATGCCATGGTGGTCAAGGCCAATATAGCAGGCTGGGAGATCAATAGGGTTCTGATGGACTCAGGAAACTCCGCAGACATCATCTTCGTCAATGCCTTCTACCTGATGAAGTTGAGCAAAAGCCAGCTGTAGCCTTCGGACTCCCCACTAATTGGCTTTGGAGGAAAGAGATTGATGCATTAGCAAAAATCTCTCTGCCAGTGTCCTTCAAAGGCCAAGAAAATGCAAGAACTGAGTACGTAACCTTTGATGTAGTAGACCTCTACTACCTGTACAACGCTATCTTCGGTAGAGGGTTTGTAAACAAATTCAATATAGCCATACACATGGGCTATCTGTGTATGAAAATGCCAGCCTTGCACGGTGTCATCACAATCCACGGTAGCCAGAAGGAAGCAAGAAACATTGAAAGAGCAATCTACAAGTCATAGCGCAGCATCAACTTTGTTGAGTCAACCAAAGACAATACACTGGAACCTCCGGACATGCCAAAGGGAAAAACAGATCTAATAGATCAAGAAGAGACAGTCACTGACGCTGGAGAGTGCAGTCCTAGATAGAGAAGTCATCATCGGAGGCAATCTTTCCAAAAAAAAGAAGAGGCAGAGCTCATAGAAACTCTAGCCAAGAACAAAGATGTCTTTGCCTAGTCAGCCTCCGATCTGAAGGGAGTCAGTAGAGATATTATACAACACTCCCTTGACATTAACTCCAAGAAAGCCAAGAAAGCAAAGACAAAGGAAAATATCTGAAGACAGAATCTTAGCGGTGAAGGCTGAAGTACAAAGACCGCTAGATGCAAATGTCAACAAAAAAGTCAATACTCAGGCAAGAAAGATCCACTTCCACTACCAAGAATAGATGCCTCCGTCGACAAGGCTGCGGGTTACAAACTTTTTTCCCTCCTGGATTGCTTCTCCGTGTATCATCAGATTTGGCTCAACAAGGAAGATGAGAAGACAAGCTTCACTACTCCCATAGGAACATATTGCTATGTCAGAATGCCTGAAGGGCTAAAAACGCAGGGTCAACCTTCGCCAGAATGACCAAAGCAGTTCTTGGCCCAAACTACAGAAAAACATTATAGCATATGTTGATGACATCGTGGTGATGAGCAAGAATGAGGAAGTTCACATTGTAGATCTCAAAGAGACCTTTGCCAATCTCAGGGTACCAGGGCTCAAACTAAACCTTGAAAAATGTGTTTTTGGTGTAAGTAGAGGAAAAATTCTTAGATATATTGTAGGACCCAAAGACATAAGAGTAAATCCAGAAAATACAAAGGCCATAACCTTAATGGTAGAACCATCAACCAAAAAGGAAGTCCAGAAGCTCATAGGAAGAATAGCAGCATTAAACAGATTCATTTCATAATTTGCAGAGTGTAGCCTTCCATTCTTCAAAGCCCTGAGAGGTGGAGACAAGGTGGAATGGGGGCCTGAACAGTCGGAGGCCTTCCAACAGCTTAAAAACTACATGGCTAGCAAGCTCCTAGTCATAATACCAAGTCCGGAGGCACCGTTGCTATTGTATGTCGAAACCTCCGACCATGTAGTCAGTGGAGTACTCGTCCAAGAGAAAGAAGACTCAAAGATCATTCAGCATCCAGTCTACTGTATCTCAGAAGCTTTATTAGGAGCAAAATTGAACTATTGTTGACGGTCACTAACATCAACTATAAACCATCAACATAACTTGTATAAATACAAAAAGATGATCACCAACATAGGTTTAGGGGTTTAAACTAATGAATTCCATGAGCTTTGGTGATTTATATAATGCAGGAGGATTTATCTAGAAAACAGCACCGAGACCACTGTCATACTCTCCAAATAAGCAAACCGACATTAGAAAGAGATTTGACCTACATCCCTAACACCAAAAGACACTAGAAGGCGACCCTCTAAAGGGGGGCCCACTAGCATTGAGCCAGGTCGGTCGACCCACCCCCAAGTCGGCAGACCTAGGTGGGTCCCACCTGTCAACGTCCTTCACAAGTCGGTTTCCCATCGCCATTGAGGTCCAATCTACGCCATTGCTTAAGTCAATTTGATCCGAGGGCTCTGGTTCATCCCACCGACCTATATAAGCAACCCTGTACCCCCTGAGGCAGAGGCATCCTGAAACCCTAATTCATATTTTCTAGTGAGGATCAAGAGAGGGTCCCATGAAAGGATCAACCTCTAAAGAGCCAGCATTCAAGAGAGATTAGTTCTCAGTAGGATCTAGTCTTTAGAAATAGAGAGGTAGAGAGAGGGAAGAGTTTGGAGGTGCTGACCTGTCGGTGCTCCCTCTACGGCTTACCTTGGCGGAAGTCAACCTACGTCTGAGATTTCGCGGGTAATCAGCTTCTTATTTCAGTAAGAACATTGTTCATATTGTTCTGCTGGTTTGCGAGTCTCTTTTGAGTACTTTAATCTATCCGACTTAGGTTAAAGTATTATTCGTAGTGTAAGCGTGGCGCATAGGCTCGGATAACTCGTAGATGCACCCTACTTTCCGGATCAGTGGTAGATTCACGATTATGATAACTACTATATATATATATATGACAATACTATATATATATATATATTTAGTTCGTTGAATCCTCTGTAGTCCACCTCCCATCAGTAGACCAAGTAGGACCTGGTTGCTAAGGAAAGCATCCTCTGCTGGTGTCTTTTCTTAAGTAATGTCCCCAGATAGAATAGTAGAAGACATACCTTACTGAGATTAGAACGAGAAGACCTTAGCAATTTCCTCTACACTCTAGACCTTCTTAAGTCTTGTTGTTGCTCCGGGTTAAGTTAGACCGTAGTTAACCTCACACGTTTCCCTATGGATACGATATTTAAAACCATCCAGGTGAAAGCTACAGCAGTATCCATGCATTTGCGGATTTATCTATGTGTGTTAAAATATACCAACAACTATATAGAAATTGAGAAAATGCATATGTCGTTCTAATATCATCAAGAAAGCTAAAACATTACTTCTAAGCACACAAAGTTACAGTACCATCAACTCAACTGCTCGGAGACATATTCAGCAACAAAGAAGCCTCTAAAAGAATTGGAAAATGGGCAGCAAAATATACCAATTTGGCCTAAATTACGTCCCAAGAACAGTGGTAAAATCACAAGCATTAGCAAACTTCATGGCAGATTAGATACCTTCGACGTATCAAAACTCAAAACCTCAAGCTTAGGTCTGGACAATCTATACGGATGGGTCCTGGGGGCATCTCAGAGCAGGAGCCTCCATCATGCTAATCGCACCCTCAGGCCTCCGATCAAAATATGCAACCAGATTAGCATTCAAAGCAACAAGCAACATAGCAAAGTACGAAGGTCTCATACTGGGACTCAACAAAGCGAAGGCACTTGGTGCCAAAATAATAATAGTGAAAATAGATTCCCAGGTTGTGGCAGGTCAAGTCAAAAAAGAATACACAGCACGAGAGCCAGAGTTAGTCAGGTACTTGCCAATAGTGAGAGCTCTAGAGCAGAGGTTCCACGGATTCACCCTGAAGTACATACCAAGAGTAGAAAACTTAGAAGAAGATGAATTGGTGAAAGCAGCAGCAAAAAATCTACCCTTACCAAAAGTAACGTTCTACCAAGAACTACAAACATCAGCAATAGAGGCAACCCCAAAGGCATCCAAACAAATCCTAGTCACCGAGTCTGAAGACTAGAGGCAGCTGATCATTGATCAGAAAAACAATGTGCATCACTCAGAAGATGAAGCAAGTGTAGCAAGAATGGCAGCTAGGGCAAGAAGCTATACACTAGTAGATGGGATCCTATACAAGAAAGGTGTAGTCCAGCCAATACTCAAGTGCATAGCTCAAGACGAAGGCAAAGAACTCCTACGAGAAATTCACTTAGGAATTTGCGGATCTCACATAGGCCCAAGAGCACTATCCAGGAAGGCCATCAGGCAAGGATTCTACTGGCCCACCCACATCAAAGAAACAGTAGAAATTGTGAAGCATGCCAGAGCACCTCCCCACACTAGTCAAAGCCTTCGACAGCAGTGCAACTCATCCCACCCACCTAGCCATTGCAAAGATGGGGTATGGACCTTGTTGGGCCACTACCACCTTCACAAGGGGGAACAAGTTTGCGGTGGTAGCATTCGAGCACTTCACAAGATGGATTGAGGCAAAACCACTAGCAACTATTACTTCAGAATCAGTGAAAAAGTTCTTCTGGTAGAACATCATCTGCAGATTTGGGGTACCAAGAACACTCACAGTGAACAATGGAAAACAATTTGACTCAGATAAATTCAAAGAGTTCTGCAAAAGCCTAGGGACAACTACAACCTTCGCATCAGTCTACCATCTAGAATCAAACGGAGCAGTAGAAAGAGCTCAAAGGGTAGTGTTCTCAGCAATTACAAAGACATTATTCAATCCCCACAAAGGAAAATGGGTGGAGGAGCTACCGAAGGTGGTGTGGTCTCATAACACCACAACATCTAGGGCAACGGGCTTTACACCGTTCAAGCTCCTATATGGAGAGGAAGCAATGCTACTTGAAGAAGCTAAGCATCAGAGCCTTCGAGTGATGAAACATGTTCTGGCAGTAGACGATGAATATTATAAAGAAACAATCGAAGGCACAAGACCACAAGCAGTAGAAACATTAGTAAATACCAAGAACAAACCAGGAGGTGGAGAGATAGCAAAGTAGTCAGAAAGCACATACAGGACGGAGACCTAGTCCAAAGAAGGAAACCAAATGGACCTAGTAAGGGAAAACTCCAACCAAAGTGGGAAGGTCCCTACACGGAAAAGGCCGCGGGAAGACCAGAGTCATTCTACCTGACATATGTCAAAGGCAGGACAACCACTCATACTTGGAACATCGATAACTTACGAAGGTTTTACATATGATTGTAAGAGGATGACCACCGCGGAAGTATAAGCGAAGGTCACCTCAGCACTTTCCCATGCTTTGTTTTCTCTTATTTTACATTCCATGCAAAAGGGCATGTACTCTTTTCCTCACAAAAGGGGGACTCCTAGTGGAGGTGAGGTTTTTAACGAGGCAGGACCCATATAAAAACCCTCTAAACTATAAAGAGGAATTCCCCCAGAAAAGCAATCAAAAAATAAAGGTCAAAAGTGGCTAGCAACGAAGCCTCAACATTCGTCAACTCAATTGCACCAAAGAGGACCTCCCGCTACTTGTAGTCGAAGGCTACATGGCACAGAACGACCTCCTCAGCTAAGATAGCCTGCTACCTTGACGAAGACTTGTCCACTATCAGGCATCAAGGGAGAAAATCTCGGCCAAAAGGCCACAACCCCGGACCAAGACCTGCCTTCGGGGAAAGCACTGTCCGTTTCAAGCACCAGGCGGCCACCAAAACATAGTGGCTAAAGTACAGAAGCATTAAAAACAAAAGATATCGAAAGTACAAAAATTTGCAAGACTTAAATACAGATTAAACTCACATCTATGGACTTAACACTAGCCAACAACCAAAATTTATGGCACTTAACGATTATGGACTATAAAAGGAAGCACCTCCCTGACCCCAACCCCAGTCAGTGTAACACAATCGCACAAATGCAACACCCTTCAGGGGGAAGCCACAACCTAAAAAACCCTACCACGCTACAGAGCAAAGCAATCAAACCATGGAGGCAGGGGTGTCCTTAACAAAACAAAAAAATAGCAGACACCGTGCAAAGACTCGTAAAATCAGCAGCTCGCACAGCCTGGCGAAGGCCACGGAGAGGTAGTACGCATCTGGCAGAGTGTTGTAAGCCACCAATGGGTGTTGTGCAGCAACAGCTCGCCAAGAACCAATCAATATCAGAGCTTGCGGAAGGGTATCGCATGAAGACTCGTAAGATCCCCTGCAACCAAAGACACCGAGCGGTTGGGACAGGCCTCAGCCAAGTTCGACGAGAGCACAACTGCTCTAACGAGACCGAAGACCAAGCCTCTGACACCAAGGCGCAAGCGAAGACAACGCGTGAGCATGAGTTCAACAACCTCCGACGAATGCCCAAATTGGGCTAGAGCCTCCAGAAAAGACGCAAGATCAAATACAAGCACCTCAGCTTCTCCGTGTCCACGTGCGAGCACACCTATGACAACTTCCAGAGAAGAAAGAAGCGGAGGATAGAGCAAGAAAATAAGCGTCATCAGTTGGAACTCTTCGGTCTAAACAATGATTGTAACCAGATTCTACAATCAAACAAGTGTCCAACCCGGACTTTGAATTAAAACTTTATTCATAAAACCTATGTGGCTTACAACAAGTGCCTTCGCAGCACAACTATCAAAAATGACAAAAATCAAAACCATACAAAAGCCTAAAGGCAGCAAAGCACAAAATGCAAAAGACGTCAGCACTGACCAAAACACACAAAGTGCAATACAAAGGCGCGAAGACCCCTCAGACAACATAATACCAAATCAGATCCCAAACTGGCGAACGTGGCCCTTGCTAGGCAAGGGACCTAACAAATTCGACGTGTTCATCATCGATATCATCCATAATGAAAGCCCACATTTCGACAACAAAAGCCCAAGGAAAAGAATCACGCCAATAATCCCACAATTCAGCGCTAACGTAAACTCCATCTTGCATAAACATGAAAGGAGTCATGTCCTACACAGGCCCCCAAGGGGCAACCTGCGCAGGACAATATTTATAGTAAGTTCTAAAAGACGAAAGCCCCAATTAAAAATGCAAAAGTCTACTGCATATAGGAAGAATACAATCCATTAGCCATCGCCTCTAGCTATCCCTAAAAATGATAAAACTAAAAACCTAAATTAGACCTCCGAAGCCTCCAGGGCGGGAGCTGCCTCCCTAGGCTTCTCAACACCGACGGCAGGAGTAGCTTCCTAGTTGGGTGGCCTTTGAGATTGCGAAGCTTGTGCCTCCATAGCAACACGGCAGGCCTCTGCCTTCTTCAAATCCTATATTAGAAACAAGGAAAACATAAGCATTAAAAGAATCTAAAATGGAAAAAGCAAAAGAACAACTACTCAAATCAATAGCTAGTAGTCAACGAACCGTAGCACGACGTGCCTCTGCCAAGGAGCGAGCGTCGACACGACCAAACTTAAGCTAGAAGAGCTTCATAAAGTTCCTCATTGACTTAGCTAAATTCCCAGACGACTCCCCGAGCTCTGCTAGGCTCTCAAAATCCTTCTTCTCTTTCAAGCCTTCGACATGTGGACAACCAGATTTGGCCAAGACCTTGGAAAGGTTGGTAGCCAAGAAAGAGCCCCAAAATCAACAGCACCGCCAACAAACCCTGGAAGTTTAGCAAAATTGGACTTCATCCAAGAGAAAAGGTCGTAAGCCGAAGGCATAGAGGGCAGTGAAGTGGTAACTCCTCCAAAACCGCCAAGCGCATTGATGTACAGTTTAGCTGTCGAAAGCCCAACTGACGTCGCTTCCTCTAGACGCTTCGTCAACAAGTCAACTTGAGCACCTAGGGCACGGCTAGATTGTCTCTCTGCCTCAACCTCTTTATGCAGGCCTTCAGCGACATCATTAGCCTTTTGGGCCCACTCAAGAGCCAATTCTTCAACAGCCTTCGAGCCCTCGAGAGCTTTGCTCAAAGACCCCACCTTTGCTCCTGAGCTCCTCTAAATCTTTTTGAGCTGAGCACAAACCAATGACCTCATCTTGGAGCTGTTTGCTTTCAGTGTCAACCCTACTCAGCTCATTCTAGAGGGCTTCAATGGCAACATCGTGACCGACAACTTCCTTTGTCACTCGCTCCTCCAAGACCTCCGACATATGATGACTCTGCGAAGGCCAACATTAGCACCATAAAAAGAAATGGAAACAAAAGAAAAAGAAAAATAAAAAGAAAGAGAGCTTCAATCACTCACCATGCACTATTGCTCCAGGTTATATCACAATAGCTGGTAGAGATTCACCTTCTTAAAATGGTCATGTGCTTGACCTACCAAGAAAGGGAACATAAGCAACGTAAGACAAAAAAAGATACCGGAGGGGGTGAAGGTCATAAATAACCTCCTATCTCCTTGTAAAGAGCATTAAGGTACTCCGCCCACCCACTTAGTGTATCTACGGAGCTTCCTAAAAGGCAAACACACAAACATACGTCAATAACATCAGACGAAGAGGTAATAAAAAAGAGAGAGAAGTATAGAAAAAGTAAAATAGTCAGACCTTCACCGCTAGCCCAGCAAGGCTCCAAAGGTCCAGCCGTCCCCGTTGGTAGTGGCACCTTTAGCGCAGCGCTCAACCCAACATGAGCGAGATCTAGACCAGCCACGGGAGGCATCTCCCCTACCAAGGGAAGCTGCATGGCCTTAGTCAGGTCACCTGCAGAAACAAAAACAAAGAAAACTCAAGAGCAAGCAAAAAAACAATAGCAAAAAGCAAAAACAAAAGAGAAAACACTTACTCAAATATAAAACACCTCACGTAGCATCCATTTCTATATCCTCCTCATGATGAGAACCAATCGGAGGCACTGGATCCTGAGGCTAGGCTGGAGGCGGCCCATCCCCAGATTCATCCTCAAATTCCTCAACCAAAGAAGCCTTCGCTGGTCCACTGTGCTCCCGGGCAGAGCTTCTTCACCCACATCATCACCACCGCCCTCAGAGCTAGAGGAGTCATCACCTAGAACATTGGGTATAGGCTCAACCTCGATGGCCTTGGTGGCAGCAGGACCGCTCATCCCCTGGAGAGCGGCATCGACAAAACCATCACCACCAAGATCCACAAAGGGCACTGAGGGATCGCCCTCTGTGCTTACTACCATAGAAGCAGAACCCTCCTTAATGTTTTCTGCCACTTCCTCACCAGTGTCGGCGGAGGCAGCATTAGAAGCAGCACCAATTTTTCATTTTTTGCTGGTGATCTTCGTCATGCCAGCGCCCTTCCTTTTCTTCGCCTCCACTGTCGTAGTTACATTCTTTGCGGCATTTTTATTGGCCTTATCCTCAAGGGACTTCTTCACCTTTACAAGAACTTCCCGCTCATCGTGATGTATCCCGAATTCCTCACGTGATTAAGGCAAGGCATGGTGCTCGTGATGGCCCTTCGTGCGAGATATTCCTTGTCGGACATCTCGCCAAGGATCTCATGCACCTCCTGCTCCTCCACAGTGGCGACAAAGTTGCTAGTACTCTCACCCTCCGCTCACTTCACATCAAAGCGAGGAAAAGGAACACCAATCCCATCGCCAAAAACTGGCAAGCTGACCATTTCGATCCTCATTGCTAGTTTGTTTCAGCCGAGCGGTCAACACTTGGATGCTACCATCTCCTCCACTAGATCATGGCCTCTGGAGTAATGATAGGCCGAAGCGAAGGCCCAATCACAAGCTTCACATCCCACGATGACCTTCGGTCCAGGAGTCCCTTGGGTCAAAGGCTTCAACGAAGTCATAACCGAAGCCAGCGGATACCGAGTGTGCTTCTTCCCTTCGCTATCCATAGAGGTCATGCCACGAGTCCCGACATAGAACTAATATTGTATCCAGTACTTATTCCACTTATTATTCTAGGCAAAAGAAATCTCCAATCTCTCGCCCTTATGCTGCCTCTTAGGCATGAGGGCACAACTACCATACTAAGCCACAAGCTGGTCTTCGCCAACTCTCTTGGGTTGTCGTTGGAGCTCATAGTTCTCACAGAACATACTAATGTGCGGCTCCGCACCATAAGACAGACAGGCCCAACAAAACTTGCTCAAAGTAAGAATGTCATTTGGAGTGAGATGATGTAGCTGTACCACAAAAGCCTCCAAGACATGGCGAAGAAACAACGCTATGGGGAAGCAAATACCATAGGCAAAGAAGTCATGAAACACAATAGCGTCAGTAGCCTATGGCCGAGGCACTGTCTCACCCTGCGGAGGCTTCACCTTATTCTCACTAGAGTAGCCCTCCTGCTCCAGCACCTTGATCATATCCTTGGTCATAAGTAAAGGCCCAAAGTCCCATGTCCTACCTGCTCTAGCCATATCCTCCGCTTCCTCAGTAGTAATCAGGTCACCAACGGATGCCTTGACGCTGGCAAGGTCCTCCAATTCAATAGCCTCCACGTTGGCTAGCATACACACCTCAAAGTGCTAGGACCAACCACTGGCCCTAACACCGAGCAGGTGAGAATAAAGGCTGGATAGGGAAGCCCGACGAGGGTGGGTGGTGGAAAAAGAAGCCACCACTATGCACTAAAGGAAGCTCGAAGAAGCGAAGGCAAAGCGGACCTAAGCGAAGGCTAAAGGCAAAAGAAAGATTAGAAAGCGCTAGCAGGTGAAAGCGATAGCTCGGACAGGGTGAGGAAGCCTCCACCTACCACTCCCTTATATAGCCCTCGGACGGATGCTTCAACTTCCATACCCAACGGTCACGTCCGCTCAGCAATGCGTTGGTTCCAGAACCATCGCATCAAATCAAAGGATGACAGGTCACATCAAGGAAGGTCTGACACAGCACGCCCCAAGGGGGAAGGGGGAAGCCTCCGCGGGAGCCTCCGCAGCTCAACATCAGTGAAGAAATTGAGGGTCACGGCCCGCCTGCATCAGACCAAACCCTCAAGGGGGGAACTATTGGGACACAAATATCTAAGCCACGGAGGTTGACCTACACTCTAACCAAAGATACTAACAAAGTTGTGAGAAATATGTTCTATAGGTATCATAGGATAGAGCCTTCGCCTGCGCCCTCTGGTCTGGCGAAGGTACGAGAGTGTAGGCGAAGGCCCTCGAAGGCGATGGACCACGGCCAAGAGTAATGCGAAGGCCAGGCGCCAAGAACGGAGGTCCAGGCAACTCATGTGGGCAGCAAGGCAAAGGCAAAGGCGTTCAAGGCAGAGGTTTTGACAGGCTCAGTGAGGCCTCCACGCGATCAAGGAACCTTTATGGCGCAGATTGGCTGCTAGCGGGCCAGCGGATAAGGCCCATGAAGCAAAGGCGGTTGATGCAGAGAAAGCCGGAGATGCCCCTGGTAGTTTATGCTTGCATAGGAATATTCATGAGGATATGTAAAGTACAACCTAGTGAATAGTGCCCTATAAAGAGGGGAGCCAAACCCCATGCAAAGGAGGTTGGTGAATACATTTATGAAACCCTAATTACTCCTGAGCCCACCTAAGTTAGTACCTTCGCCTGGCACCTCCATTCAGGCGAAGGCTCCTTGTCACCACTGTTGTCGGAAATCCAGTTTTCCGACATAGTCCCTGACATGTCAAGGACTGACCTGTACGCTGATGATTACAATATATAGGAGAACTCTCCCAATTTTCCGCATGGTAGTTCCCATCATGTATTTTGCTGATACATGCATAAAGTTTAGAGTCACATTTGTCTAGACTAAACTAGACAACAAACTGCTCAAGTTTTCGGTTCTAGTTTGATTAATTCGACCATTGGTTATATCATGTTGTAATAAGATAAAATTTGTTTTAATTTAAAACTGCATCAATGATTTACCACATCAATAATTTAGTGTTGAAAATATTTATTTTATTAAGAAAGAGGTCGAGTGCTCAAGTATCACAATATTTATTTATTATTAGTTTTTATATTTATAGTGAAAATAAGAAAAATGGTAGATTAAAATGGAGAAAGAATGTAACTTCTTGCTCCAAACTCTGATTTCGATGATCTTAGACTTTTTAAAAAGTTTGTTCAAAGGGCTACACAACCCACTTGAATATTTGATCCAAAACACAATGGATCAACATAGAATTTCAAACCAAGGACCATCCCACAGTTATGTGTACACTGAAAAATCTTTTCAAAAGCATGCCAACTTCAAAAGATCTCCCACGGGATGATCAACACATTTAACTCTTTAAGACTTAATTAGTTAGCATTTTTAAACCATTTTTCAAAGGTTTTTCTCTCAACTTTTAATCGTGACTCAATCCTAGAAACGCATGCAAAGTTAGATCGCTCAAGTAGCACTAGATGACCAATATGCAAATAAGTTTGGCCCTCTTAATAGTACGACCATCTATCCTAAACTGGTCAAGCCCTTCTCTACTCAACCTTAGACCGGAAATGCTCTACAGATATACCTTTGCTTTGCGCATTTCATTTTATATCCTCCCTCGGTGATGCCACACAAGCATCCAACCTCCATCAAGCCACTTGTAATCAACACAAGTTTTCCATGGCTTGATATCTCATAGATGATATGATCCACTTTATGTCATCATATGGCCTTATTGGTTCATTGATCGCAACTTCACTTGCTCTTCACCGTTACACTCGGTCCATCGGCGCCAAGCCCATACATATGCATTAGACCTAGTGACGAGGGGAACTCCAAAGTTCAATTCATTATCTAAGTGCTACTAGGTGTGAAAATACATTGCATATGCATTAAACCTAGTGACGAGGTGAGATCGCGTGAAAACCCTTTGAAAAATGTTTGTGAAAATGCTAACTCACTTGCACACATGTTGGAACACTTGTGGAATTGGCACATTTGAAAAAAGGGGGGTTGAAATCAAGCTAAAAGTACCTCTAGGGTACCATTGGATTGATCCAATGGGTACCATTGGAGAAAGTGCTATGTAGAGCGTAGTGGGCATCTAACCCTAGCTAGGGTTAGCTATCGGATGCTCCGATTGTTGACCCTAGTGCTACATAGGAGCATGTGGGCATACTGTTCACTAAAGGGCCTCACTTATCAGTGTGCGGGAATGTTCAAAGCAAGGCATCAGATGTTCCTATGCGGGGCATCGGCTCAATCTGATGGTAGAAAAATCGTTTCAAGACCTCTCTAGAATGCATCGGAGCGAGCAGACTATTAGTTCAATGGTCATCTGATGGGTGGCATCAGACTATACATTTGCCTAGCCGTTGGAGATGATCAACGGTGTCACATCCCAAAATTTCAGATTTTGGGTTGTGCATAGAAAACACAAATTGAAATAAATGTTTTGATATTTGGATAAAATTTCCCAAGTTTAGTCTATGATAGCATCAATTAGTTATTGAAAAAAATGAGAATTTTTAAAATTTTTCTAAACTAATTAGATGGGCTTAGTTGATGTAATTTTTGCCCATGGCTTGACTATGTGTTGTGAGTGCGTGGAGTTTCCAAAACACATTTACAAGATGACCATTTATCTCCAGCTTTTCTGGAATTAGATTCCATGTTTTCCCGAGCTTAACTTTTTGTTGGCGCTTCCCAAAATCTTCTTCTCCTCCAAATAATTTAACTAGGTTCATCATGTTCCAATCTATCTCGAGATTTTTCGTGCTTTTGCTAAACCTTCTCTTTACTTTATTAATATGGGAATTCTTTCTCTCGGCCTATCATTATCGACTCGTCTCTCCCAGGTTTCCTGTTCTCTTTCCATAGTTTGGGTTCAAACCCACCATGTCGGACAGTAGCCAAAGCCGCTCAGGCGTCCGTCCATTCGGCTTCTCGCGTGCTTCGGCACGTAGAGTGCCAGAGCCAAATCCGATCGCCTCGTCCTCCTACATATACAGTGTAGCCTAATAGATCGAGATCGTCCTACAATGTATGAGGCCCCAATGTGCCTCGAGCAGATGCCCCGCCCGCACGCTCGCGACGACTTCTTCAACCATGAGATCAGAGAAGTGAATCATTACGACCGGCTGGTCAAGCTGATCGGCGCGCCTGGCCTGCGGATGTGTCCGATCGTCGTATCCACCATCGGACGCCCTTCAATGCCCGACGCCTCATCGCGGCAGGCTGGATACATGCCTGACGCTGGAGCACCGCGACGACGGTCTGCTTCAACACACGCAAGCATGGAGACCATGCAGCCATACAAACCAATTATAGAAGTCATGAAGATATTACGGCTTCATGTGCCTGTACGTGCATCCTTTCAAACAAACAAGCAAGGTCAAATTGTTGTGCATCAATGGATTGTCACGTGAGCTGTTGAGCGACGAGGCCATGCCAAGAGTTCAGGGTGAACACGTATGAGTCGTGATACACATGCCTTGTCTGATTGAAGTAAATATGGAAAGCAAAATATAATATAATATATAAAATAATGATCTTTTCAAAGGAAACAACCGACCATCCTTTATTTACTTCCTTATTATCTGGACGTTGGTTTGTCTTCGGGCCATGTAGATAGGCTGATCTTCCCAGGCTCCTTCTGCCGCCGAACCAGGTGCCAGCGAACCACCACATCGACTCAGGACTCGCACGACAAGACGCGTATCTTGTCTTTCATAAACCTCGGCAATACATATCCTGTCTTGCAGTATGCTCCGTTAATTTCTCATCTAACACATCCAGGCCCATAATTTGCTAGCCTATATATAGCAAGCTAAAGCCCGCACCGTTGCCCTAGGTCCGCCCGGCTGTCATCCGCCGCCTCCGCCGCCGCCTCCGCCGCCGTCTCCGCCGTCGTGGCGCTGCTCTTCGCATCTAGGTGACCAAGCTGTAGACACCAGCCACCGTTCTTTCGGACGCCGTCTGCTACTTCACCGTCGTTCGCTGCTCTCTTCTGAGCTTGAAGCTGAGGACACGCCAACTTGCCGAGACGAGATAGATGCAAAACACCTTTCGTCGCTCGCCTTCGCCTGCACGTGGTTGCAATCTGGACGACCTACTGATCGTCGTGGCTGCAGTCTGGCTTATACGGATGGTGAGCACCTTGCATGTGTTCTTATCTCCCACGTCTATTTTACATCGCTGCCTTGCCGCCGGCCAGGCATGCAAGTCGATCTGTTCCAGCCATATGGAGTTCAGAAATCCGATCCTCTCTAATGGATGCAACAACACGCAACAGGAAGCAAGTAGCAACCCATGTGAAACACGGTGGTGCTGTGTTCATCTACAGCTGCATGCACGTCCTTCACCTGCCAAGGATCATGCCTCTTGCTGCCTCCTGCTTGATCTGCGAGCTGCCCTGGTTGACATAGTTCTGAATGTAAGTGTAGCCGCGTTATTTCTTCGTTTTTACTCCGTTTTGCTCTGTTTCGGTTTCAGTTGCGTTAGATTCGTATTGACTTCATTGTATCGGTGTGATCCTTATGTCAGTGCAGATGTTTTTCATATCACATATTTTCTGGACATAGTAAAATATTAATTTAATTAATATATATGCTTGCAACTAGTTTTATAACTTAAATCAATATTGGTTTATTTGTTCGACATTTTACACAAAAGAATTAATATGATTAATTGTTAACTTAAATATGCTTTTAATTATACTTGCTTAGTTTTAATACATTGCATATGTGATGAACTTGTTTTGTTGCGTTAGTTTCATATCGCTTTGATCTATGTCCTAGCAGCGACGCTTATCATCTCACGTGTTTATTTGTTTATTATATAGTTAAATATTAATTTGATTAATCTGCATGTAATTAGTTTTCTAATCCATAAGCAATATATGTGTTACACTATGCTATCTGATATATAGATGTTAAATATGATTAACTGCTACATGAATATATTTTCTTTACTTATAACTTGATTAGATAAACCACGTTGCATATATTAAACTCAAAAATAGGTGTTCTCGCATGTCATTTTATTTTGCTAAGTCAAAATTTAACATGATTTAACTTCTGTCATCAATGTATTTTTTTAAATTATAATTTATTAGCTTGAACACATGTTCTATCTTGTTCGAGTAGAAGTTCTCACATGATTAATTATTTTCTTTACACAGATAAAGCATAACTTGCTTAATAAAATATTGTGTGGAAATATTTATAAAATATATAAACTATGATTAGTTTCAACTCGGTGTTGAGTCCAAATATGATTTGTCTAATATGAACTAATTACTTTTCTATGATCTTGTTAGCTAAAATAAATCAAGTATGTAGTGGTTCCTTTTATAATATAAATATTCCGATAGTCTTTTTCTTTTTAACGATAGTTCCGTTATCGACGTTTCTTGTGTTCTCGTGGCCGTAGCCGATAGCTCTCTTTTAGTACGCTGTTTTCTCTTGTGTGGTGTATTGTTCTTAGTTGTTCCTATTTGTTTGCTTATATGCCTGTTAGTGTGCTGGGTTGCTATGATCTACGAGTAGAAGAAAGACTATCCGTGAGCGTCGAAGATCCGAAGATGAAGACCAGAAGCTGAGTGCCAGAAGTTGCAAATGAAAGATTAAGTTGAGATTTTTCAGAGCAAGTTGCTTTGGGCATAAAGCAAGTTCTAAGGCAAGTATAACATGGGATTGTCCTTGTTGTCCTATTCACAATAAGCAAATAATATCATTATGCATATATTCCCTTGATAAGGATGACTTAGTTTTGATCTTATACCTTGATACCTATTATATTGCATTGAGTAGCATTGCTAGTGCTTAACATGAACTATGATCACGTAATTTGACTAATGGAATATGCAATAAACATTAAAAGATGACTTTTGATTACTGTTTAAAGGGGGCTAGAGCATGGGGTTATTTTTGGTGCTCTAGTTTCTCTCCATAAGGACTCATCTGTAAGCGAACATCCGGGACTTACAGTACAACTGTGAGGGCTATATGGCTCTGGCTTTAGTCAAGTATGAGGACCTTTTCTAGCTTGTTAGTGGTAACCTTCATGGCGTAAGAATGGCTTGACGAATCGGGTATAGTGCGGCCTCTGTCCTCATGTGTATAGGCTGCGCGTCATTGTGCCATTTGGAAGGGGGGCTCTACATCTGTTTGCCGAGTGAATCTAATGGCCCTAACTTGTTAGACGAACCTTTGAAAGACTTCATAGTGAACCTGCCGACCTTCCTTGGTAGTGGGTCAAGAGGCTGATCACCTCGGGCGAAAGGGTAAATCACGACTCACAGTGAAAGTGTACAACCTCTGCAGAGTATAAAACTGGTATATCAGCCGTGCTCACGGTCACGAGTGGCCTTGGACCCTTACGGAATAGATGATCACTAATGACTATAAATGTGTTTTTGCTGTTCATTATTCATCTTTACATTGATCATATGTTTATTGTGGGATTAATGCAAACCTGATGCTACTCATATGATAAAACTGTGATAATCAAAAGCTAAATGCAGTAAACCAGTGTCTATCCTTTTTGAGCCTCATGAACCCTGTGTTATATTTGTTGAGTTCGACATGGACTCACTCTTGCTATTTCCCTACACTCCAGTGTGTAGTAAGGTGCTGCTTAGAAGAAGAATAAAGGTGTAGTGGAGTTTTCAGAAGTCTTTCAGAAGTGCTTGGCATATGGAGCCACCAGTCAGCCGTCCCTGAGAAGAATGGAGCCTGAAGTTTAGTCACCGTTCCGCGATACTCTGATGTAAGTGTTAATATAGCTATGTATACGTTATATAATAACATTGTTTCTGATACTTTTTCATTCTGACATATGTGTGGACTTCCTGGGCACACATATGATTAGCCTGGTTTTGTTCTTTGCAAAACCAGGTGTGACAGAGTGGTATCAGAGTGGTGTTGACTGTAGGACGTATGCCAAGTAGCACTGGACGCATTTTAAAACTTATTTTACTATAAAACTATTTTGTGATCCCTTGATTCATTGATTTTGACTATTTCCTCTTTCTTGTCCTGTTGTATCCCCTCCTTGATAGCTTCCTTTGAGCTATTATTTCTTACTCCCTTATATTTTGTTTTATGTTGTTTTTTTTACACTAAAAGTTTTCTGATCTCATCTTGTTCTAAGTTTCGATGGTCTTCCGTCATCCATACTCTTCCCTTAGGATGACCACCATTGTTGAAGAAGTACGTGTAGTACCGATGATGTGATTGGTGCTGATGTGTGCTTGTCTTGTTTGATGTGATGCTTGTGTGTCGTCTCTGTTCTTGTGTTTCAAAGGAGGCCCGAAATCCTCTTGAGAATTAGCTCAATCTATGTTAGAGTGGAGTAGTATCCTCTCTTGACCTACCTAACCTTCGATCAATCCTAATTCTTATTGTCTTTTCCATATATCATCCTTGCTTATTCTTGGTTTCTATGCTTTATCCTTTATCTTAACCTAAGGGAGGATCAACACATGAAGGACTCATCAATAGTAGTAAGCCTTAAAGAAAGTGTTGCCTTCAATGACATCGCCAGGTGGAACAAGATCTTTGTTAAGTGGGGTAGCGTCCGCCACCATCATCAACCTCAAGTCACGAGACAAGAAGACCCAAAGACCAATCGCTATCGTATTATCATCTTTTGGTAGTCCTTGCCCCTTAACCAATCTTACCTTCTTGCCATCAATCTTTACTTTTTCTTAACAACATTTGACAACTTTTGACCCTTGTTTTTACACCTTATAAAGTGAAGACTCGATGATCAACTTTGATCTATCTTTTCAACCTCCTTTGATCTTCCTTTTCCACCTATGCTGACCATCAATCCTTTGACCTTCTGTCATTAACTCGAATCAATCTTAACGATCAATCCAATGTTCTCTTGTCAACCTTTGATAATCCTCGACATTTATATCCGAACTTGTCAAAAGTTTCAAAACAATCTTATTGGTCTGCTTTATCTCTCTTCCAAGACTCTTCGAATCTCGGGACGAGATTCCTGTTAAGTGGGGTAGAATTGTCACATCCCAAAATTTCTGATTTTGGGTTGTGCATAGAAAACACAAATTGAAATAAATTTTTTGATATTTGGATAAAATTTCCCAAGTTTAGTCTACGATAGCATCAATTAGTTATTGAAAAAAATGAGAATTTTTAAAATTTTTCTAAACTAATTAGATGGGCTTAGTTGATGTAATTTTTGCCCATGGCTTGACTATGTGTTGTGAGTGCGTGGAGTTTCCAAAACACGTTTACAAGATGACCATTTATCTCCAGCTTTTCTGGAATTAGATTCCATGTTTTCCCGAGCTTAACTTTTTGTTGGCGCTTCCCAAAATCTTCTTCTCCTCCAAATAATTTAACTAGGTTCATCATGTTCCAATCTATCTCGAGATTTTTCGTGCTTTTGCTAAACCTTCTCTTTACTTTATTAATATGGGAATTCTTTCTCTCGGCCTATCATTATCGACTCGTCTCTCCCAGGTTTCCTGTTCTCTTTCCATAGTTTGGGTTCAAACCCACCATGTCGGACAGTAGCCAAAGCCGCTCAGGCGTCCGTCCATTCGGCTTCTCGCGTGCTTCGGCACGTAGAGTGCCAGAGCCAAATCCGATCGCCTCGTCCTCCTACATATACAGTGTAGCCTAATAGATCGAGATCGTCCTACAATGTATGAGGCCCCAATGTGCCTCGAGCAGATGCCCCGCCCGCACGCTCGCGACGACTTCTTCAACCATGAGATCAGAGAAGTGAATCATTACGACCGGCTGGTCAAGCTGATCGGCGCGCCTGGCCTGCGGATGTGTCCGATCGTCGTATCCACCATCGGACGCCCTTCAATGCCCGACGCCTCATCGCGGCAGGCTGGATACATGCCTGACGCTGGAGCACCGCGACGACGGTCTGCTTCAACACACGCAAGCATGGAGACCATGCAGCCATACAAACCAATTATAGAAGTCATGAAGATATTACGGCTTCATGTGCCTGTACGTGCATCCTTTCAAACAAACAAGCAAGGTCAAATTGTTGTGCATCAATGGATTGTCACGTGAGCTGTTGAGCGACGAGGCCATGCCAAGAGTTCAGGGTGAACACGTATGAGTCGTGATACACATGCCTTGTCTGATTGAAGTAAATATGGAAAGCAAAATATAATATAATATATAAAATAATGATCTTTTCAAAGGAAACAACCGACCATCCTTTATTTACTTCCTTATTATCTGGACGTTGGTTTGTCTTCGGGCCATGTAGATAGGCTGATCTTCCCAGGCTCCTTCTGCCGCCGAACCAGGTGCCAGCGAACCACCACATCGACTCAGGACTCGCACGACAAGACGCGTATCTTGTCTTTCATAAACCTCGGCAATACATATCCTGTCTTGCAGTATGCTCCGTTAATTTCTCATCTAACACATCCAGGCCCATAATTTGCTAGCCTATATATAGCAAGCTAAAGCCCGCACCGTTGCCCTAGGTCCGCCCGGCTGTCATCCGCCGCCTCCGCCGCCGCCTCCGCCGCCGTCTCCGCCGTCGTGGCGCTGCTCTTCGCATCTAGGTGACCAAGCTGTAGACACCAGCCACCGTTCTTTCGGACGCCGTCTGCTACTTCACCGTCGTTCGCTGCTCTCTTCTGAGCTTGAAGCTGAGGACACGCCAACTTGCCGAGACGAGATAGATGCAAAACACCTTTCGTCGCTCGCCTTCGCCTACACGTGGTTGCAATCTGGACGACCTACTGATCGTCGTGGCTGCAGTCTGGCTTATACGGATGGTGAGCACCTTGCATGTGTTCTTATCTCCCACGTCTATTTTACATCGCTGCCTTGCCGCCGGCCAGGCATGCAAGTCGATCTGTTCCAGCCATATGGAGTTCAGAAATCCGATCCTCTCTAATGGATGCAACAACACGCAACAGGAAGCAAGTAGCAACCCACGTGAAACACGGTGGTGCTGTGTTCATCTACAGCTGCATGCACGTCCTTCACCTGCCAAGGATCATGCCTCTTGCTGCCTCCTGCTTGATCTGCGAGCTGCCCTGGTTGACATAGTTCTGAATGTAAGTGTAGCCGCGTTATTTCTTCGTTTTTACTCTGTTTTGCTCTGTTTCGGTTTCAGTTGCGTTAGATTCGTATCGACTTCATTGTATCGGTGTGATCCTTATGTCAGTGCAGATGTTTTTCATATCACATATTTTCTGGACATAGTAAAATATTAATTTAATTAATATATATGCTTGCAACTAGTTTTATAACTTAAATCAATATTGGTTTATTTGTTCGACATTTTACACAAAAGAATTAATATGATTAATTGTTAACTTAAATATGCTTTTAATTATACTTGCTTAGTTTTAATACATTGCATATGTGATGAACTTGTTTTGTTGCGTTAGTTTCATATCGCTTTGATCTATGTCCTAGCAGCGACGCTTATCATCTCACGTGTTTATTTGTTTATTATATAGTTAAATATTAATTTGATTAATCTGCATGTAATTAGTTTTCTAATCCATAAGCAATATATGTGTTACACTATGCTATCTGATATATAGATGTTAAATATGATTAACTGCTACATGAATATATTTTCTTTACTTATAACTTGATTAGATAAACCACGTTGCATATATTAAACTCAAAAATAGGTGTTCTCGCATGTAATTTTATTTTGCTAAGTCAAAATTTAACATGATTTAACTTCTGTCATCAATGTATTTTTTTTAAATTATAATTTATTAGCTTGAACACATGTTCTATCTTGTTCGAGTAGAAGTTCTCACATGATTAATTATTTTCTTTACACAGATAAAGCATAACTTGCTTAATAAAATATTGTGTGGAAATATTTATAAAATATATAAACTATGATTAGTTTCAATTCGGTGTTGAGTCCAAATATGATTTGTCTAATATGAACTAATTACTTTTCTATGATCTTGTTAGCTAAAATAAATCAAGTATGTAGTGGTTCCTTTTATAATATAAATATTCCGATAGTCTTTTTCTTTTTAACGATAGTTCCGTTATCGACGTTTCTTGTGTTCTCGTGGCCGTAGCCGATAGCTCTCTTTTAGTACGCTGTTTTCTCTTGTGTGGTGTATTGTTCTTAGTTGTCCCTATTTGTTTGCTTATATGCCTGTTAGTGTGCTGGGTTGCTATGATCTACGAGTAGAAGAAAGACTATCCGTGAGCGTCGAAGATCCGAAGATGAAGACCAGAAGCTGAGTGCCAGAAGTTGCAAATGAAAGATTAAGTTGAGATTTTTCAGAGCAAGTTGCTTTGGGCATAAAGCAAGTTCTAAGGCAAGTATAACATGGGATTGTCCTTGTTGTCCTATTCACAATAAGCAAATAATATCATTATGCATATATTCCCTTGATAAGGATGACTTAGTTTTGATCTTATACCTTGATACCTATTATATTGCATTGAGTAGCATTGCTAGTGCTTAACATGAACTATGATCACGTAATTTGACTAATGGAATATGCAATAAACATTAAAAGATGACTTTTGATTACTGTTTAAAGGGGGCTAGAGCATGGGGTTATTTTTGGTGCTCTAGTTTCTCTCCATAAGGACTCATCTGTAAGCGAACATCCGGGACTTACAGTACAACTGTGAGGGCTATATGGCTCTGGCTTTAGTCAAGTATGAGGACCTTTTCTAGCTTGTTAGTGGTAACCTTCATGGCGTAAGAATGGCTTGACGAATCGGGTATAGTGCGGCCTCTGTCCTCATGTGTATAGGCTGCGCGTCATTGTGCCATTTGGAAGGGGGGCTCTACATCTGTTTGCCGAGTGAATCTAATGGCCCTAACTTGTTAGACGAACCTTTGAAAGACTTCATAGTGAACCTGCCGACCTTCCTTGGTAGTGGGTCAAGAGGCTGATCACCTCGGGCGAAAGGGTAAATCACGACTCACAGTGAAAGTGTACAACCTCTGCAGAGTATAAAACTGGTATATCAGCCGTGCTCACGGTCACGAGTGGCCTTGGACCCTTACGGAATAGATGATCACTAATGACTATAAATGTGTTTTTGCTGTTCATTATTCATCTTTACATTGATCATATGTTTATTGTGGGATTAATGCAAACCTGATGCTACTCATATGATAAAACTGTGATAATCAAAAGCTAAATGCAGTAAACCAGTGTCTATCCTTTTTGAGCCTCATGAACCCTGTGTTATATTTGTTGAGTTCGACATGGACTCACTCTTGCTATTTTCCTACACTCCAGTGTGTAGTAAGGTGCTGCTTAGAAGAAGAATAAAGGTGTAGTGGAGTTTTCAGAAGTCTTTCAGAAGTGCTTGGCATATGGAGCCACCAGTCAGCCGTCCCTAAGAAGAATGGAGCCTGAAGTTTAGTCACCGTTCCGCGATACTCTGATGTAAGTGTTAATATAGCTATGTATACGTTATATAATAACTTTGTTTCTGATACTTTTTCATTCTGACATATGTGTGGACTTCCTGGGCACACATATGATTAGCCTGGTTTTGTTCTTTGCAAAACCAGGTGTGACAAACGGCTAGTTTCTGTCAGAGAGCGCGTGAGATCATCGAATTGGGGCATCGGCGTAGTCAATAGGTGCATCAGACTATATGTTACGTCCCCACTATAACGTAGCACATAATCCGATGGGTTGGATCCGTTGGCATCGGTGGATATGATGCCCCCGATTTCTGCCCAATGAAAGCAACCAATGGCTAGTTCTTTGTGGAGGTTTATAAATAGGTGTTGGTCAGCCTTGGCGAGATCTCTTGGCATTCTAAGCAAACCAACACTCTTGTGAGCATCCAAGAAAACTTCCCACTCATCTCTTGACTTGTGCTTCCATCCAAACTGACATTGCGAGAGATCTAGTGCATTTGCTTTGGAGTTTTGCATCTAGTGGCACTAGTTCATCGATTGTGTTATGGTTTTCTTGTTACTCTTGGTGTTTGCCACTACTTAGACGATTTGGAGCAGCTAGTGATCATTGAGGAAGAGTTGGCGATTGTTCTTTGCCTCTGACCGGTGTTCTTGTGAGAGGTATTGGTCCCACCCCGCGGAGTACGAAGAGATATTCTAGTGGAATGCTCCTGACTAGTCGGAGTGCGCCATTTGAGTGATCTTGTGGCACCCTTGGTGGGCCTAGCTTGTCACGCTAGTTAGCTCGCGAATCATCACTTGGGGACACGCCACTATGAGGACGTAAGTTGCCGGCAAGCAACCGAACCTCGGGAATAAATCTTGTGTCAGCACTTACCCTTGTTGGTTTGCCTTCTACACACTTGTTCTTTACTTAGCAATTACTCGCTTGTGTGTGTAGTTGTTTGCCTTGAGCTAGAAGCTTAGTTGTATTTGTAGTTGTAGTAATAATAACTAGTTTAGTTGTTCTCTTTTAGTAGCTCTTGTTAGTATAGCTTGTTTGGTGTTGTGACTTAGACTAGTAACCAAGCTACTAGAATTGTGTAGGGCCTTGATTTCATATTGTACTAATCAACATTTGCTCTAGTATTGTGTCTTTATAGGGAAATTTTTATAGGCTATTCACCTCCTTTCTAGCCATCTAGATCTTTTCATCCTACTACCCTGTGGGTGCTCTAAGAATGATCTCTCTAAAATTCTATTTTTTAGGTCAGGGTAACTGGCCGTCTCTGTAAATCTTTGATTTTCACAGACCTTTGTGACAGAGGCAGGTCAGTCCGCATTTGCAAATCATTTATGCATGGCTCTGAAAGAACTGTATTTGGTATATCTGTTAGATGACAAAAAATGAGTAAACTATGCAGATACAAGCATGATCTGAGAAGCAAAAATAATGTTGAAATTATTAAAATATAAGTCACGTAACAATAATACAACTCTCTAAACAATGATGGATGGTATATAATATAAATTGATAACATCATCATGTATCTAAAAATCTGGTTAAGCTGAAGGAGGCGCCGTTGGTGAAGGAGCAGAAGCAGGAGCACCGGGTGCCTCACCAGAGCTCTGGAGCTGTGCTAGGGCACGGCGAGGGTTCGCACGGTGTACCTCGCACAGCTCAGAAAAAGCTACTCCTGCCATTGCAAACAAATTTGTTTCAATTAGTTCAGGCATGTTCCCAATTATTACTATGCACCAGAACTTATGAAATAATACTAGCTTCTAATTTCAATAGCCAACTAGATGTGTGTCAGTATCCAAATTAGCTTTTATAACACATCTGTAAAGAGCCAACTTTCTTTGCTTTATATCTAGTTTAATTTAGATATTGCAACGTTTATAGTATATAGTACTACAGAAAGTCTGTATATTTTTTTACTCAAAAACATATACTACTGTTTGCATATGCCTAGCCTCACTGGTTATATATGGACAGGGGAATATTTCAATGTCCATTCATCTGAGTTTTAGCATTTAGCATACTCCTTCGTTCTGAAATACTCCTCCGTACTCGTAAAGAAAGTCATTTTGGACAGCGACACGGTCTCCGAAACATAACTTTAACTTCTTGTTTCTATAAAAATATTTATCAAAAAGTGATATATGTATATTTTTATGAAAGTATTTTTCAAGACAAATCTATTCAAATAATTTTCACATTTTCAAACTCAACAACCTAAGAGTTATTCAAAATTTATATTCTGAAGGTTTGACTCATACCTTGTCATAAACGACTTTCTTTACGAGTACGGAGGGAGTACCTGAAATCTAAGAGATTCTAGTCTGTTCTAAGTCAAAGTATACTAGTTTGGCCATAGTTTGACTTATGGTAAATTTAGATTCCTTATGTTTCGGGACACATGGAGTATTTTGTAGAGCGTGATGACTATCCTGTGAGCTCTCGTCGGAACAGGGCATGAGAATGACCCTGCTCCCATGAACAAAAATACATGAAAAACTTCTAGACAAACAGTAACTCCCAAACAATTGTGGAATCCTTTCAATATCCGCATATGTGCCAATCTTACAAAGAAGTAATTGTTATGATACTCAACGCTGTGGACACATCACACACGTTCTGAAATCCGTCGTTTGCGTCGGTGCGGAACTTAACGCGCATGCCGTGGACACAGCTAGAGTTGGTCCAAGGCCGGCAGGCGCATCCGACACCCACAAGGAGCACAACCTAGCCCGGAGAACCAAGGGTTTGTTTGCTTGCACCAAATGTCAGCTTGAAACCAAATATATATGACGCAACGGCTTACATGTTTGTTTAAGTGGCATCCGGTGTGTGAAATTAGTTCAGTTGCCTGGCCGATCGATTCACCGATCATCTACCCTCACGGCCCCACCTGACCTATAAATACCAAGCTCAGGCCAGCTGAAAAGGCAAAACCGCGCGCGCGCTCTCTCGCTCGCTCTGTTTATTTACATACATAGAATGAGTAGGTAGTCGGCGGACGGCGGCCATGAGCGACAACAAGAAGTCGTCGTGGCCGGAGGTGGAGGGCCTGCCGTCCGAGGTGGCCAAGCACAAGATTCTGGCTGACCGCCCGGACGTGCAGGTGGACGTTCTGGCCTACGGCACCTTCGTGACCACTGAATTCAACGACAAGCGCGTCCTGCGTCTACTTCGACATAGCCAGCAACGTGAAAGGGGTCCCCAAGATCGGCCAGGGCCTCTACTTTTAATTTCTTACTACTTTGATTCCAATAATAAATACATAAATAAAAGTCCTCGTCACCGACTGCTTTGCTCGAATCAAACGGTGATTTCAGTTGTATGTGACGAGCGGATTGGCCAGTCTCGGTACTCCTATAAAACTTTCATCATCTCTCTTATCATCGATACAATGTCATGTCAGCATATTTAATGCTCATAAAACTCTATGAAACTCCCACTGAGGATAGCCTTAGCTTTTGTGTTATTTCTGTCGTAAAGGATGGCTATGTATGTAGTACATGTCTCGATCATGCAGAGGTTAATGTAAAACTACATCTAAAATAAAATAATGCTTTTTTATATTATTTACTGCTATATATAGTCAATCTTTTTTTTGACTTTGAAGATGCGGCTCGATCTACGACCTATACAATATAATACTATAAGATAACACAGTCCAAGTAATAAGGGAAAAAAACCAACATGTTTCTTTTTTCAGTACACTTTTTTCCAAACTGAACCTGATGAGTAGCATCCTCCATTTTGAATTCTAAAATAATGCTTTTTATATGTTAAAAAAATCTACATCTTTTATAAACTACATCTTTTATAAAAAAAAACTGAACCTGATGAGGTTGAAATAATATAAAACTACATCTAAAATAATGCATTTTATATTGTTGTTTACTGTTATATATAGTCATTTTTTGACTTTGAAAATGCCACTATGTAAAAAAAGTACATCACAGACGTGGGTTAACGCACATCATAAACGCTGTTTTACGCACATCACAACTCTATTTGTATATGTATGTAAATATTTATTCATCTGAGTTTTAGCATTTAGCATACTCCCTTGTTCTGCACTAACTGAAGACAAAGGGGTTACTAGTTTGTTCTAATTTAGTTATATATTAAAGTTTAACCAATATTTTAAAGAAAAGTACTAACATCTACATCATCAAAGTTTTAAAATATGTAAATATATTTCATGATGTATGAATGATATGAATAGAATGTTATGAATATTATTCTTTTTTCTCTATAAAGTTGATAAAAACTTAGCATATTTCATTTATGATGAATTTCGATTCCTTATATTTTAAGAAGACAAGGAGTTTTTTTTTTTGTAGTGACTATCCTGTGTGCTCTCGTGTGAACAGAGCATCAGAACGACCCTGCTCCCATGAACAAATACATGAAAGCTTCTAGACAAACAATAACTTTCAAAGATTTTTAGTATGATACTCCGAAATAACTGTGAACCGTCGATCTAGGTGACAGTTATCACATTATTTACTACTATGAGGTAATAGAGAAACGCACTTTATTATTTTGGAAAATAGAAAAAAAATATCTTGTAATAATTAATTACTGGATCTATTAGACAAAACATCTTCCAATTAGATCTATTATTAGGCAAAATATCATGCAAGTAATAATTAACATATTAACGCGACACCTTAAGGTGTTGCATATTAACGTGATTGATGTTGTACATGACAAACTTGGAAAAAAAAATCACGCTATATATATATATACTCCCTCCGTCCCAAAAAAACATGTAAATCTCATTTTACGAGGAGTCAAAAGAATCTTAAGTTTGACTAAGTTTCTAGAAAATATTATCTACATTTATATCTTTAATTAAGTTTATTATGAAAATATATTCTATAATTAATCCAATGATACTTATTACGTATCATGAACATTAATATTTTGTCATCGGATCGCAGAACATGTGTCCACACACAGCGATGGTAATAATAGCATAACAAGTCTCGTAAGACATTGCGAAGCCGGCCATGGTCGCTAGCTACAACTTGACACCCATGCCGTGGACACAGACTTGGTCGACGGTCGTGGTCCAAGGCCGGCGCATTCGACACCCACGATGCAAGGAGCCACTAGCAGCAGAAGGTGGTCATGGCCATTACCCGGAGAAAGCTAGCGAGAGAGCGACACCAAATGCGCAAATGGCAGCTTGAAATGAAACCAAATAAATCGGTTCGTGCAAGGCCCCATCGATCATCTACCTGACCTATAAATACCAAGCTCCGGCCACCTGAAAAAGGCAAACCATCTCTCTCTGTCTCTCTGTTGCTTGTTGGACCGCCGCGGACCGCGGTAGCTAGTCGAATCGGCGGCGGCCATGAGCGATAACAGCAAGAAGTCGTGGCCGGAGGTGGAGGGGCTGCCGTCCGAGGCGGCGAAGCAGAAGATTCTGGCCGACCGCCCGGACGTGCAGGTGGTGGTTCTGCCCGACGGCTCCGTCGTGACCACTGATTTCAACGACAAGCGCGTCCGAGTCTTCGTCGACAAGGCCGGCAACGTCGCCAAGGTCCCCAAGATCGGCTAGAGGGCCAATAATTTTAATGTCTTCCTTTGTTTCCATTAATATATGAATACATCAAAATCCTCGTCCCAGACTGCCTTGCTCGAATCAAACAAACCAACGTCGATTTCAGTTGTATGTGACGAGGAGCGAGCAGCCGGATTGTAATGTTTTCTTAGTTTTTTGTGTTACTTCTTTTTTTTTTTGAAACGATTTTTTGTGTTACTTCTGTCGTAATGGATGGCTATATGTACATGCCTCGATCATTCAGGGGTTGAAACTACATTTAAAATAATGCTTTTTTATATTGTTTATTACTGTTATATATAGTCGTCTTTTGACTTTGAAGATGCAGCACTACAACCGTGACAATACTAAGATAGCAGAGTCCAAGTAATAATACGGATAAAATAAAATGTTTTTTTTTCAGTACACTTTCTCCCAAACTGAACCCGATGAGCAGCATAAAATCCTACTGAATGAGTATACTCGGTGTATGTTGTAAGATCAGTCCAATAAAAATTATACGAACACACTATTGGTTAGATCACCTCTTGTGGGGTAACATGTTCACCTAACTAATAAGTCCTAGACTTGTGCTCATACTTTTTTTTTATCCTTCCGCTAAAGTTTAGCCCAGGTCAAATAAGACATTTGGATGTCAATTAGGAAGACTAAACATGAGCTAATTACAAAACTAATTGCATAAGCATGACTAATTCACGAGACAAATCTATTAAACCTAATTAATTCATGATTAGCATATGTTTACTGTAGCATCACATGGGCAAAACATGGACTAATTAGGCTTAATAGATTCATCTCGTGAATTAGTCTTCATTTATGTAATTAATTTTGTAATTAGTCTATATCTAATACTCCTAATTAGTATCAAACATCCGATGTGACAGGGACTAAGTTTAGCCCTAGGGATCGAAACACCCCCGTTCTACTGCCAAATATGGCACCACTTGTAATTTTCCTGAAGTGATTTTGTCACTCTCAATCATTCGATTCAATGTCTCAGATGCGCTTATATAGGGTTAAGTGTGCGCATGTGTTTAGCTACTTTAGCCCTTTATACTCGTATCATGTTTTCAAGAAAAATAAAAAAACATTATATTAAAAAATAACCATATTTATTATTACATTACAAAATAAAAATTGAAGCTTTAATCTTTGAACATTAGGATATTTTTACCTTTACAAATATCTTTGTAAAATTTCATGAACAGAACTGACTTGTTTGATGAGAAATGAAAAGGAAAAATACTACGAAATTTTATAAAATTGATAAGCCTTTTTTTGCTTAAATTTCATAGCCAGTCAGCCAGATTTACATAAATTTTTTTGGTTTGCAAAAAATTAGTTTCACAGGATACGCGGCTCTACCTAATAAGTTTCATCCAAAAGCAAACACATACAAGAAACAAAATTAAATGATTTGTGCTGTGACGATGATTGAGTGTGCTTACCCTCTCCGGCGGCGAGGTTGGAGTAGAGGTTGACGATGTTGGGGCATCCTCGGAGGCACGCCGGGGAGCAAACCGCGCCGGCGACGCGCGGGTCGAGGAGGGAATCGGAGGAGATGCCGACGGTAGCGCGGTCGACGCCGCAGGCGCGCACGCAGCCGTCGGTCTCCACCAGCCCCGACAGGCGGCCGTCCTGGACCACCACCTCCGACGTCCGGCACTGGTACTCCGTCGGCCGCCCCGCGCAGTGCGTGTTCTCCAGCACGCACCGCCGCGATGTGGACGACACGGCGAACGCGCACAGCTCCGCCGTCAGCTGCTCGCACACCACCCTCGCCCCTGTCAGGAAATCGTGCAAACGTCAGAACACACAGGCCGTGCTTTGGATATGCTACCGCCATGATGGTCACCGTACCAAGTGCAGAGGAGAGAAGGAGGGACAGGGAGAAGACGAAAACTGGAAGCTGTGCGTGGAGCACGGAAGCCATGGATAGATGCTGAATTGCTGATGCTGCTGGACTTAAGCTTAAGACCGATGTCTTACTTGTGCTGGAGTTAACGATGGAAAGCGTAGACGCTTAGACGAGTATTATAAGCAGAGACTAGAAGGGGTTTTAAAACTGTGCCGTGTTTAAGACTGCCTAACATGTCCGGTTTGAGTCAAACTGGTTGTCGTCTGTCATTTATTTCCTTCGTTCTTTGATTTTTTCCTTTTTCTAGATGTAATAACGTACGATATTTCCGGTTGAAAGTGCAATGATATATTTAATCTGGTCTTTTTTTCACTTTCTGATGTTTAGAATCAGTTAAGGTCATATGTGCTTGTCTGTTCCAAATTATCAATCGTATTGGTTTGTATTAGATACATAGTTCTTATCAAATATCTAAACATAATATAGATCTGATGCACAGTAAAAGTTAACATGTACCTAAGAATGACTTACAGTTTGAAATAGAGGGTGTAGTATTAAAAATAGAGAGAACCAAGATACCATGTCTACGAACAAATTTAAATAGTGTCCTTGACAAAAGCTACTCCCCTGTTCTAAATTATAAGTTGCTTTTTGCTTTTATAGGTTCGTAGTTTTTAATACGAAACGATTTACAGTTTGTAAGAGGAAGTAGATTAGGAGAAGTGCCACTTAGCTTTATAGCATCATAATGAGCTGATACAATCAATAGATTTATGAAAGTAAAGTTGAACGTTCAATTCGTTCAATTCATTGTGAGTATGTCGTTTTCTCTCGCCCAAACGAGATGGTGCCTAATTAAGTTGCTCAACGGCGTTTTCCATGATTAATGTACAGCAGTTGACGTCAACAACGGGAGGCAAACAAGCATTCAAAAGTAGGCAGGCGCAACGAGTGGCGTAGAGAAGGCCGTGAAGACCGGGGCAGGTTTGGTCAGGGGAGGAAATGAGCTCGCAACTTGGCAGCAATGCATTTTGCTTTCATTCACTGTCTCGCTCACTTCCGTTCCGTCTAGCCTCCCGATGTGAAAATATGACCAACGGTTTTACCCTTTTCTTCTTCCTTCAAACAAGGAGAATCTCTAATTCAGATTGACCGGTAGACTGGTCCACTCTTGCATGTTTTCCACAGAACACAAAAGTTTGGTGGAAAGAAAATGAAATGTTGTCCACGCGCCTTTGCTTTCGACCTTTTTAATACATATATTTTAATTTGAAATTTAGACAATAGGGGTGCCAAAAACTTTTAGGAGCCCGGACGTCATCATGCAAAATTTTTAGCTACTAAATTACAGAGTTCTTTGATATAAAGAAAATTTTCTTTTGAACTTTGGCGATGAGCCCGGCCTACCGCCCGGGGTGGCTGGGCAGTGGTGGCTCTGCCACTGAGTTTAGGTACGAATATAGATGTTATTGAATGTGAATACAAAACCAATATATCGAATCGTGTTTGGATAACTACTTGATTTTGAAGATAACAAGAAGTTGCTTAGTTTTCTTTTTGAGTAAAGTGCACCATCGGTCCCTAAACTTGCGTTGTTGTGTCATCCCGGTCCTTAAACTCGTAAATCGACCATTTAGGTCCTCAAACTTGTTCATCTATGTCATCTCGGTTCCTAAACTTATTCGGCTGTGTCATCCCGGTCCCTAAACTTGCAAATCGACCGTTTAGGTCCTCAAACTTGTTCAGTTGTGTCATCCTGATCCCTAAACTTGGTTTTGGATCTCATCTGGGTCAAACTGGGTGATTTAAAATATTGATATCAAACAATAATTCATAACTTTTTCATATGAACTTAAATGAGGACAAACTTTATATCAAAATTGTAGCCCTCGACGCGATCTACAACTTTGTAGTTGAAAAGTTTTTGAATTAAAATTGTTTAGAGTCCCAAAATATTGTTGTATGTTTATAGATTTTTAAATTTCAAATTTCAAATTATCAAACAATCTTGAATATTGATATGGTCTATATGAAAGTTATAGTTCTCAATATTATCTACAACTTTGTAGTTGAAAAGTTTTTTATTTAAAGTCGTTTATTATCCCAAAATTTAAGTCGTCTATTATCTACAACCAAGTTTAGGAACCGGGATGACACAACTGAACAAGTTTGAGGACTTAAATGGTCGATTTGTAAGTTTAGGGACCGGGATGTCACAGCCGCATAAGTTTAGGGACCAAGATGACACAGATGAACAAGTTTGAGGACCTAAATGGTCGATTTGCGAGTTTAGGAACCGGGATGACATAGCAGCGCAAGTTTAGGGACCGCTGGTGCACTTTACTCTTTCTTTTTTAACACTAGGGAGTTGCTTGGTTAGATTTCAATTCTTGTCCAACCAAAATTATGGTAAGCCAAACTTAGGCTTACCAAAGTTAGGGCAAAAAAATATAGGTGTACAATTGGTTGAGTGCCATAACAATGGTAGAAAGCACTTTTTTCTCTTATGCAATTTAAGAAGTTTTTAGAAACTTGCCAAAAACTTTAGCCATAATCATTGGTGTGCCAATTCTTCAGCAATGAACTATGACTAAAAATTTTGGGTTGCCATGATTTTGGTTAGGCAAAAATTGAAAGCCAACCAAGCGGGCTCAGGATGTTTGAAAGTAGTGTCTTGACTTGTAATCTATTACTTGAAACTACAATCAGTTCTTATCGTATAGCGAGGTGAAGTACATATAGAAGGACAACTCTTTCTTTTTTTTTAAAGATGGCAACTCTTTCTGATGAAGTAAATTCACAGTTTTATTACTACTTCTTGAATAAGTCTAAGTGAGTTGGTTGATCCTTGCTAGTCTGACATGGAGGTGAAAAAGGCTAAGTGAGTTGGTTTTCCTGGTCTCTCAATATAGTGTGATACTGTGATACATTACCTTGCTTGCTACGAAGCAAGCAGACATTCTCCCTGTAAGCATAATTGAAGTAGATATGATGCATAATTCCTGAAGTCTGGAGCTAGGTAAATATAACTTAACCACTAAACACAGTTCATGCTGGCAAAGGATTTGAAGCATCGAAAAGTGGGGTCAAGATTAAAGAAAAAAACTAGGAGATGAACTTAACTTTTTTTTTAGAATTACTACGCAGACGCCCAACACGTATGCACACTCACCCCTATGAACACACATATGTAAACTCTACCCTTATGAACACCTCCGAATGACTGAGCCGACAGATCTCAAGATTCACGAAGCCACCACAGACACCTCGCTGTCGACGGGGACATCGCCTACCACTGAAAGTATAGCGCCGTTAAATCCTGGAATAAATCCAGAAAAATACGAACACCCGTGCCAAGTCGAGGACTTAAACCCGGGTGGACAAGTTCCACCACAGGGAACCCAACCAACTGATTCATGATTTGACTAAATCTAAGATGTGAAAATATATACGTGATATTTAACAGCCACCAGGTGTAAATAAACTGAAACTTTGGGATGCAAATTAAAGGACTACAGTAATCAAATTGTCAACGGAACATTAAGGTTCCTATGGTTGCTAATTCCTCAAGTAAACAGGTTTAGAAAAAAAAAAGGAGAACTTGTTCAGTGCAAATCAATGCTAAACGGTGGTCATGTTAATTGTATCAGCAATAATATGCATCAGAGGCTACTGAATTAACCTATCGGAATTCATGAACACATCCTAGCCCTCACCTTCTACATGCAATAACGATTTAACTGTATCCAATGAATATATATTCAATTCCAGCTAGTATAATTTTTCCATTTAATGTGTCGCCGACATATTGCAATTTCTACATATAAACTTAACATGCCTCCTGCAGGGTATTCGTTACTCCCTTCGTTCTTAATTACTAGCACAGGGGGGGGCGCTCCGCTGCGCTGGTTCCTGCTGGGCATCTGCTGGTAGTGGGAATATGGTCTCTGTAAAGCCATCTGCAGTTGGCAGGGCGAGTAGTGTAAGTGGTACTGCTTATACGTGTATCAATTGGATGACAGGAAGACATGCTATGATGAAATAGGGCAAACAAATCCTGATGAACGATCAAGCACATTGAAAACTTTAGATAGACACTTGGATGGGACCATACACGTCAAAGTCCGCATATACGGCCATAATACAATTGGCACTCCTTACGGCCATAATATGAGTAGAGTAAAAGCATTCACTGTTTTTTTTTCAATATATGTAAATTTATCTTAGTGAGCTGAGGGAGTCCATAAAGGTCATTTGAGGTCACAGCTAAATCAGAAATGAAATAGCGCTAGATTAATATCAGTGAAGCACGGTTAGAATGGTCTCCTACATCTGCATCGATGTCAAAAATATGACACCCTCGTTAGGTGATGGCGTGATAATGCTACATAGGTCATGTGGGTTGGGCTTCAGCAAGGGTGCTGCACACTTATCCACCAAAAGCTGAAGCCTGAAAGGATCACCCTGTGAGAAAGAAACAAAGCATGAAGAAGATCACCATGGTGCAAGCTCCAAAGGGCATCTGAAGACCAAGAATTAGGTGATCAATATATTTAGCACTTTAAACATGCAAAGCCTAAACTTCACATTATCTTACTTGGTCATGAAGGACAATAGGAATAAAAAAGTAAAGGAAACACTAGTAAAAGCCTAAACCTCACAATACCTTGCAGGGGCATCCTTGAAGGACAATCAAAGCAAAGAAGTAAATAACACACTGGTAAAAATATGAACCGATGACGACACAACAAAGGATGAGACGAATATTTTTAAAAGACCTCTTCTATGCATTTTTCAGAGTGCCAGAGTACCATAATAAGAAAAACAGGCTAGTGGCTGTATTAAAAATTGTGTTGGGGGTGGGGGGTGGGGGGTGGGGTAATAGATCTATGGAACCTACAAAAAGCTAGATATCCCTCCAACATATTAGAGATTATATTTTGTAAACTAATGCAGGTATTTTCTAGAAGATTTCTAAAAGATAGTAACCTGGGATAAGGGAATTCCTTACATGGCTCTAATGTGGACAAAATAAAAGATAGCAACCATGCAGTACAATTAGTATGGATAATGTCAACCAAAGAATAGAACCATATTCTGAATGCATGTAACCGAAGATACTATTCATTCATAGAATGCAGTCAACTATTGAAATGTATATATACACACAACTCATGTATAGGATATGGCCACGCTGAACAAAATAACATAACTATATTATAGAACAGTGGACATCACTATATAAGCTATATGAACAGCGACAATAGTATCTCATCATGGTGAAAATAACAGGTATGAGCAAAGTGAGCTTCACGGGCACCAAGCTCTTTCATGTGGTCCAAAATCCTATAGATACAAAAGAAAGGAATTAGATGTCTAATGAATAGCATTGTGGTAACAAATTATCATGCAGAAGATTCCTTGGAGTGTCGAAAGGCATACTGCTGTGAATATAAAACTTGTGTAAACAATCAACATGGAAAAATACAGACACCACAATTTTTGAATCTCTAGCAAAGGTAGGTAGGCATAGGTATATCAGTACCACTGTGTGTCAGACAATCTAACCAGCATATAAGCTAGTAATTATTCTAATCTCAAATGAAGTAGGAAAATAAGAGCCGGCATAAGCAATGGTATGAGTTCATCTAGTGCCTCATAACTCACCAACCAGTTTAGTTATAATCATCAAGAAATCAAATGATTTGGTCTCTCTGCATCCCAAAGCCACAATCAAAATACAACAATTGGTGATATGTTGGGCTCTATCTCACGCATGGTGAGTTATATGGATGCACAGAGATGACAAATTGATATCATTGCATGAAACAAAAATCGGTGAACTAAAGATGCAGATTAACAGGAAGTACATAGTACATACCTTGCTGATGTCATAGGTTGGAAGCAAATTTTCACAACAGCCATCAGCAGGCTAAAATATGAGAGGACATCAAAGAATAAACATAAATTAGAACTTAGAAGATTGTTTAGAATGCAATTGGCTAAGAGACCCATAACAATAAATTTTAATGGTAACTATGGTACATCTGTAAGCAGGAGGAGAATGTAACTTGAGCAAACTTTTGTTTTGAAATTTGAAGGCTCCATAAATAGAACATGTGCATATGCAATCTAAAATTCAACAAAAAGCATTACCCAATGGAAGTCTGACAATGCTGGGAACAATAGTATACATTTATCATTAATGCATCTATGAAGCAACCAAACCTTGGAGGGGTCGGTTTGCATTCAGTTGTGCCAACAACTGGCAATAGTATATTTCAGTCATCGCTCTTTTCGTCCCAGCCTACAAAGAATGTGTAACCATGAAATTTGCCTATTGCTAGCTATTTTGTCATCAGTGTTAAAACTGCGGAGAAATAATGGTTACAGGAGAGAGTTTTTTTTTGTATCAATTTGGCCTTAAAAATCTTTGCTTCAAGACAACAACTTTTATTCCACAATAATTACTCAAGCTCTTCTTCCTACGCTTTCGGAGACTTGGAATAAACTTAGTATTTTACTGTAGTACACTAGTACATCGCAAAGCACTTCTAGCAACGTTTTCAATCAATAAGCTTCCTAAAATAATGGCAGTGGACATTGCATCAATGTTGGGTTACCTAATTGCAAGAGGGAAACGCATCAAACAGTAGCACAGAACCAAACACCACTCACCAGTGATGAAGCAACTGAACATCTTCTCGGGCGCCAAGGAGTGGTCCTTGCAGCTAGAGTAAATCTTGATATCACCTTCCTGAGTTAGGGTGTACCAGCCATTGTCACCTTCACACCACGCAGCCGCGGCTGCTGCCACCTACCGGCCGCACACGCGGGCCCGCGAGCACGCAGGCATAGGGCCAATGGCCAACCACCGGCGTACGGAGACAGGACGTAGGAGGGAAGTCGAGAAGAGAACGGGGTCAGCAGGAGCAGGGAGGGGAGCCGACGCGCCGACCGGCGAGCACCGCCGTCGAGCGAGTCGAGATCGGACACCAGATGGAGACAGAAATAGGCAACCAGAATCAGACAACTCCAGTTGAAAGCAGGTCGAGATCGGACACCAGAACGAGACAGAGGAGGAGGGGACACGAACCTCAGGTGACGAGGTACTCGAGGACGGCGGCGAGGTAGACCTTCCTGATGACTGTCGGCGGCAGTGGAAAAGGATGAGGCGGGGCGACTGCCGGCGTCGCAGGCCATGGCCTCCAGCCCTCCATCCCCACAAATACTCGAGGGGAAGGAAGCGGAGGAAGTAGTGGCGACATCGCCGAGGAAGGACGATGACGGAGCGAGGCATCTGAGCTGGTTTGTAGTGGCGACATCGCCATGAGCTCCTACACCTGCCTCGACGACGTGTCTGACCGAGGAGAAAATGGCAATTTCGCCATCCTCAAAACTTGGCTTCGCTACTTTGCCATCCCGAAAGAGGGATTCGTAATTTTGCCATCATGAAACACAGCCATCACGCTAAAATGTCCTGCGATGCTATCACACACTGTCTATTCCACAAATACCCTTCCCTTTCGACTAAAAATGCCATGTCCGACTCCGACCTGGGACCGACGGAACAGAGACGAGACTCGAGCTTTCTCCTTCCTCCGTTGCTACTCCTGAGAGCCGCTACCGCTAGGCCTCGCTAATCTTGGGCGCCGCCGCCGCCAGGGCTCGCCACCGCTGCCTCGCCGTTGCTGCCGCCGTTAGGGCTCGCCAGCGCCGCCTCCCACACGGCGCGCCCCCTCGCCGTTGCTGCCGCCTGACCTCGCCGCCGCCCCTATTCTGTTGTCGATGGAGTAGGGCATGGAGCGCCGTCTCGCCGTTGCTGTCGCCGCCAGGGCTCGCCGGCGTCGCCTCCCACACGCCGCGCCGCCCGCCCCCGCCGACCCTATTCTACTATCGATGGTGTAGGGCACGGAGGCAAGGGCTATTCTGCTGTCGATGGCGTAGGGCACGGAGGCAAGGGCGTTGATGACATAGGGCACGGAGCCATGGGCGTCGATGGCGTAGGGCTGGAGCTCGTCCGATCCATTAGCCTCTCAGTTCCTTCCCCTGCCAGGTTCGTTCCGATCCGTTGACTGAAGGTCCGATCCCTCTCCTAGAAAGGGGCAGGGGTATTTGTGGAATAGATAGTGTGCAGCAGCATCTTAGGGCATTTTAGCATGATAGATGTGTTTCATAATGGCAAAATTGCGAATCCCATCTTCAGGGTGGCAAAATAGCCCCAGTTTTGAGGATGGCCAAATTGCCATTTTCTCCTGACCGAGCGAACTGGGCACCTCCACAGCGCAGGGAAGCAGACAAGAGCAGCGCAGGGTACCCAACGGGCGAGTGCGGCGGAGCGAAGGGGCAGTCAGGGGAGTAGAAGCCAAGGGCAACAAACGAAAAAATCCTCGCGGTGGACAAAAGAGGCTTTTCCGTAGGTGCCATTAAAAAAGGGCGCTACTACCGTCCGGACGTCCGGATCCGGGCGCTAGCAGCCGGACGCACCGCCCCGAGGTTCCCTGCCCCGCTACCTCTGTCGCGCGTGTTAACGAATAACAAAAAAAAGGAAAGCGAAACGAGCGGCCCCCATGCACGGCTCTGTGCCCCCACCCCGCTCTCCAGACCTCGCCCGCTTCCCAAGGCAACCATTGTCCTCCACAACCTCTCCCCCACGCTTGCAACAGAGGTGGAAGGGAGAGAGATGCAAAAATCAATATCTACCTATGAAACATTAAAAAACAACTGTTGCAACGTACATCCGATGGTTGTTGAAATAATTAAAACATGCTACTGAAATACCCAGTTTGAACTACTGAAACATCCAATTTTGACCTACTGAGACACCCCAGAAACACCCCAGCTTGGACTACTGAAACACTTGAAAACATCTTATTGAAACGCCTAAATTGAACTACTGAAACGCCCCAATTTGGACTACTGAAACACTTAAAATCCTCATGTTGAAACATCCAGATTGAGCTACTGAAACACCCATCTTGAACTACTGAAACACCCAGAAAACACCCCAGATTGACTACTGAAACACCAGAAAACACCCCCCAGATTGGCTACTGAAACACCCAACTTGAACTAATGAAAACATCCAGAAAAACACCCCAGATTGCCTACTGAAACATACCTTTTGAGCAAATGAAACAACAGAAAAAATACTATTGAAACAGGGGGAGAAGAGAGGGAGAAGGCCACCAGATCT